>JASVEL010012025.1:0-517071 GCA_032618575.1 Nicotiana noctiflora | reverse complement strand
TAGGCTACAAACTCAAGCACAACTGAGGTGCGATACATAATCTAAGTCTCAAGAGCCTTCATGCTCAAATATCATCACCGTTGAGCGGAACCTCAACACATAAGGAATTTAACAAGCCGTCTCACAACTCGTACGGCGTAATATATCTTTACATGAATTAACTAACCACGAAATAAGACTGCGACTATCCCTCCATAAGGAGCGCATTGTTTAGATTAACACAACTGGCCTGACGTAAGGTTAACTTCCACATTTAAATCTGTCCATCAATCTTAGGTCTATCCTGATCGTGCCAAGCTAAGCCAATAATATTTCACAGGTCTATAACCCAATAAGCAACGTGTTCTTCGGGCATAAATTCTTAAATGGATGATATTACCAAGATCCTCATACTTGGTTTAAATTTCTAATTAATCAAGTGACCACATGTCACACCTACACAATATTCTTGTGGGACAAGCTCCCTCCATCTTCCGAATAATTAACGGGCCTACACATTCAAACCACCAGCTGCACTAACGCTGGAAAGCGATCAGGAGTTCCTAACCGGGATGCAAAGCCTTTCTCATAGAACACCGATCTCAAGTGATACTGATGTTAAAACACATCTTACTCAAAACACTGTAACTCCTTTCCTGCTCATCCGAGCTCTTTATATCACATTCATTGACAAAACTACGACCTTGGTCATTACTTCAAATTCCATACAACTTACTGCACCTCACGTGCCGATATAGGATAACCACGATTTCCATCAAAACTCTAGAACTGACGATAGGCTAATACTTCATCAAATAAGACTTCCCATTTAAATCACTTCAGGAGAACAATAGCAACACACAGGCAAGTTCTCATAACCGTTAAATATGCAAATCTCTAAGTAGTTGTCCAAGCCACCATAACCCTTTACGAGGTCTGCCTACTCAAAACAGGCCCTAACAGAAGAATACATAAGAATGCCATCAATCACTGCGGCCGACAAGCCTCAAATGCACCACCACAATCACATGCATAACTCGATCACGCTGCGTGAACCGATCACTGACACCGATATGCCAACTCGACTATGGCTAATCAATCTACTTCCTTCCAGTTCATCATTGCCTGCCTTAGAAATGTTAATATCTCCCTTCAATACCTAACTTATTCCAACCGCACTCACCCCGAGTGACCTTAAATCATGAGACCATGCTGTCTCAAAAACGACGACCATTTAATGTCTCTCAAATGCTACACCACAAGTCAAAAACATCATAGAACATTTTGTGCCTTTCTTCATAAGTTGCTTCAAAATCTTGACTCTCAATTGTACCTATAGACTCGGAATTATCAGGCACCACACTTTACCTCTTGAATTCACTAGGACTGCTATTGAGAGCCATATTCGAAATGGGATTATTTATTTATTTCAGAGTCGCCACTTGGAATAAATTATGGTGTCCCAAGTCACCAATTTATTTAAATCCCAAATCGAGGAAATTTTCGACTTTCCAAATGAAGTCTGCAAACCAGAAATTCTAAGTAAGGAATTCTGTTGACCCGAGGGAAGGTGTTAGGCACCCCCGGATCCCGTGGTTCTAGCACGGTCGCTTAAATTATTGTAATGGCTAAATATCTGATTTTTAAAAAATGTTCAATACTATAATGCAATTTTAAATTATTTACCGCGTTTGGTTATTTTTAAGAAAGAAAAAAAATGAACATTGTTATTGAGGGGCCCCGCAATTTTATTTCTTCTATTTAGCTAGGCTCGTAACATTTTTTATTTAAAAAAAAGATAATCCTAAAGTGACTACATTTTTTCTATTTAGTTTGTCTCTAAAAGAAAAGAAAAGTCCTAAACAATTACATGCTTAAAAGACTACTCTATATTAATCCAAAAGGTGTTCCCTTGAATGACAAATTTATTCTTCAAATTATAAAGCTAACTACAATTTGACAAAAAAACTAATAAAATAGAAAATAACAACAAATATTGATCAACAACTTGCTTTTCTATTTCATTTCAAAACTTCAACTTCCAATTCGAGCTTACATCAACACATGGTTTTTAGAATGTGTACCTGGTTTTGAAAGGAATGGGAAAATGGCAAATCAACAGGGCGGTGAAAATACAGCAACAACAACAGTAACAACCAGCAGTAGCTTCAACACCTCAATCCCGAAAATCCCAGCAATACGGAGAAAAACAAAAAAAAACCAGTAAAAAATAGAAAAGAAAAATATATTCCAGATTTTCTCTTTGTTTTGGCTTTCTAGCTTTGAACTCTTTTCACTTCTCAAAAGAAACTCTCAAAAATTGCATTTTCTTTCGTGTATACTTCTGTATCTCGAGTGTATATCGAGTGTATACCACAGCAGGAATATTTTTTTAATTTAAAGAAAACCCACTAATCCATGTTTTCCTCTCCTTGTTTTCCTCTCCATGTTTTCTTCCTTGATTTCCTTGCCCCCACTACTTTATGTTATGTGATTATGATTATTTTTGGCTAAAAAATCTGAAATTTTCTTTTTGGGCCAAGGGGTTTTGGGTTGGGTAAGGGTGCTTAGGATTGGGCTTGTAACTTAATTTGCAAGATGGCCCAATCCAAATTTTTTCTATTTTGTTCTTCTCCATTATTCAACATCCTAATTAATAAAACCCAAAAATACTAAGATTAATTTATAAAAACTAAAAATTATCTTGAAATACTAATTAACTCATAATAATAATTATCACACAAAATTAAACATTAATAAAAATAAAATTGCACGATTTGGACATTAAATGCTTAAAAAATGCAAAAATACATATTTTTTATGACTTTTCATTTCTGTAAAATAAACTTAATTGTAAACTTGAATTTTATATACATATGCAACATATTTTTTGTATATTTTATTTATTTAAACAAGCAAATATGCATAGATAAAAATGCAAATAATACAAGAAAAATAACACAAAATTCACAACAATTGCAAGAAAACTAAAATTATTTTATTTTGAATCTTTGGGAGTATTTCTCTTATAGGGCAAAAATCACGTGCTCACACCTATAGACTCAGAATCATCAGGCACCACACTTTAACTCTTGAATTTGCTAGGACCGCTATTGAGAGTCATCCGGCCCTGACTTGTCCTAGTATGCGACCAACTCTACTTAATTTTTTTTTATAACATATGAATACCCTCTCGATAAAGCACCCATCGGGATCACTTCCCCCGAAGCCTGCACCTATACGAGGCATAAATCATGAATCTTCCCTCAAGTTTGAACATAAGCCAGTAAGGCTAACCATAACATGCATTCAACAATACATATACTCAAATTACCACTCATGGTCCTTTCCTGTGGCTGCAATAACCCATTAATATGGTAGTATCCAGAATTCACGCAGGTAATTAACCATGTGACCCAATCGTAAGCGGTGGGACTCTCCCACTTAGCCCAAAGCCACTATTACATGGCTCTCGAACACATTAAAACCATTCTCTCAAATCATTTGCTCTTATTCAACTGCAATTCATTTGATCCAACTAACATAACCACCTGTGCTCTATTAGCACTCTAACACCATAGGGTATGACCTTATCCCAATACAACCAAACTTCTTCCCGCTCCATGCATCGAGCATTCTTTACCACGACAGCTTAAGATATACTGTGATTCTCACACCTACGAAGCACCATGTAGCCTTCGCCAAAGTCTTCCCTACTGGTAATGAAATGTAGAATTATTATGGACACAGGAACATCAAAAGTCCTAACATCATACCATACGAGTCTCAACTCTTACCATCCGCAAGTTTCAAAGAACTTTTGAATAGCGCCTAAATACATCGCAGGCCAAATCTGATATGACACGTGACCCATATTTGATCGTTGATAGTGAAATTCTCTCACTTGGCACGAAGCCATAAGATACATCTTGCTAATCCATGATACTAGCTTTTATCATTTGTACGTCTTCATCATAAGACAGCCCAAGGCATTCGTTTGGTACATGTCCTTCTTAAGACAGTTAAACTCATTTCCCCCAGTATCTCTGCTGGCTGAATCCTTCGCTAAACAGATATCTCATATTGTAACGACCCGGCCGGTCGTTTCAGAAAATTTTGCCCCAATCCCCAATTTAACTGTTTCCCTAAGTTCTTTTCTGCTATTGTGGTTTGCCGGGAGAGTCGGTTCTGAAATTTAGAGCATTTTGGGACACTTAGTCCCTAAATGAGAGCTTTAAAGTTGGAAAATGGTCCGTAGCCGGAACAATATTAAGACGATCTCATAACGGAAATCCGATGGTTCCATTAGCTCCGTTGGGTGATTTCGGGGTTGGGAGCGCGTTCGGAATGTATTTTGGAGGTCCTTAGCTCAATTAGGCTTGAAATGCCGAAGGTTGAAATTTTGGCGAATCCGAACGATAGGTGAGATTTTTGATCCGGGGGTCGGAATGGAATTCCGACAATTTCTGTAGCTTCGTTATGTGATTTTGGATATGTCCGCAAATTTTCAGGTCATTCGGACGTCGTTTGGTCGGGTTTTAGATCGAATGTGCAATTCGAAAAGTTTTAAGAAATTTAGGCTTGAATTCGATGTGAATTATGGGTTTTGATGTTGTTAGACGTGTTTTTATGATTTGAACGAGTTCATATCGTGTTTTGGAGTATGTTGGTGGTTTTCGTTGGGGTCCCGTGAGCCTCGGGATGAATTCGGGGGTCCAAACGGACCAATTTGTGCCAAAAGGCACTGTTGTTTCTGCTGCAATAATTGCAGAGCAATTTTGCTCTCCGCGATCACGGAGATGGCCACGCGATCGCGTAAGGTGTGGTGGTAATGCATCGCGATCGCGATGCCTAGGATGCGATCGCGTGAGGGAAAAGCCCGGAGCTCAGCGATCGCGAGGTGGGGTGTGCGATCGCGTAAGTCTGGAGGTTGAAGCATTGCGATCGCGTGAGGTTTTATGCGATCGCGTAGGGTATTTGGTCGGAAGCAGTACGATCGCGTGGCGAGTGTCGCGATCGCGTAGGGTAGTTTGGGGAGTCGGACGAGTTTGTTCTTCGCGATCGCGTTCATGTCATTGCGATCGCGTAGGGTCGCTGAGTTGTTCACTGCGATCGCGTCCAGGATCACGCGATCGCGTAGAGGAAAATTAGGCTGCCCATATTTTGTGCAGAACATTTCAGTCGCGGCCTAACACACCAAAACCGCCATTGTTGAGCTCCAAGAGAGGATTTTGAAGGGGAAACGCCGGGATATCATCGGGAAATCATCGGGGGTAAGTTTCTTGACCTTAATTCGTTAGTTTATCATGAAATCCGTGATTATTTCACTGAAAATGGGGGATTAAAGGTGGATTTGAGCCCTAGGCCTAAATGTTAGAAAATCTTTGATTTGAATGGGCAAACGGAGTCCGATTTTGATACATTTTATATGCACGGACTCGTATTGAGATAAGGAACCCGAATATATAATTTTCGTGATTTTTTGATAAGCGTACCGAAAGTCGGGTTTTGGCAACTTGTGGGTTTTGGTGTATTTTGAGTTATTTTGATTGGGTAATGCCCAATTGGTCTATTTTGATGTGATTCTATTGATTTTTATCAGATAATACACTTGTGGAGGCCGACATTCGCGGCAAGAGAGTTGTTTCATAGCGGTTTTGTACCGGAGTCGAGGTAAGTGGCTTGTCTAACCTCGTGTGGGGGACTTTCACCCCTAGGATATTATGTGATACTTTTAATGCCTTGTACGCGAGGTGACGGGCGTGTACATGCGTTGGTTGTTGAACACATACTTTACTTAAAATGTTCAATGAGCGATATTCCTGTTTTTATCTGTTAAATTCGATATTCCTACCCGGTAGTAGTTAGAAAAGCATGATTAGATAGTATTTAACTGTCTAGTTGCCTAATTGTCTTACTTGAGTTTTCTTGGTAATCGCCGGCGCTGTTTATCGGCGAAGTTATCGTTAAGCATATTATACTTCTCTCTGTGTATTCCTTTACTTGCTGTGGTTGTGGACTGCGGGTTCGATTCCCGGAGATCCTGAGATTTATTGAAATGTGGACTGCGGGTTCGATTCCCGGAGATCCTGAGATTTATTGAAATGTGGACTGCGGGTTCGATTCCCGGAGATCCTGAGATTTATTGAAATGTGGACTGCGGGTTCGATTCCCGGAGATCCTGAGATTTATTGAGATGTGGACTACGGGTTCGATTCCCGAGATCCTGAGTTATTGGTAGGGACTATGGGTTCGATTCCCGAGATCCCGAGTTATTGGTAGGGACTACGGGTTCGATTCCCGAGATCCTGAGTTATTGGTAGGGACTACGGGTTTGATTCCCGGAGATCCTGAGTTATTGATATATTATTGAGACATGGGCTGCGGGTTCGATTCCCGGAGACCCAGGGGTACTGTTTATTGGATTGTGGGTTCAATTCCCACAGGTCCTGGACTTGTTAATTGAGTTGTTACTTGTTGTTAGTTTACTTGTAGATGGTTGCAGTAATCACCTTATTGTTGTTATTTAAAGATTATTATTATTTAAACTGTTTATTATTGTTATTATCACTATATTAATGCTTCTCTCAGTAGGGCCCTGACCTTCCTCGTCACTACTCCATCGAGGTTAGGCTTGGCACTTACCGAGTACCGCCGTGGTGTACTCATGCTACTCTTCTGCACACTTTTGTTGTGCAGATCCAGGTACATCAGGACAGGCTCATACTAAGTGATATCGGCAGCACATTTGGAGACCTCGAGGTACGATCTGCTACGTCCGCGGATCCGGAGGCTCTTCCTTCTATTCTGATAGTTTTGGTAGATGTTTCTCCTTCCTTTCGTTGTTTAGATACTCTTTACACATAGAGCCACGGTTGTATTTCTCTTTTAGTCTGTGTTATCCGTGGGATTCCGGGTCTTGGTGGTGTTATATACAGTGTGTTCTTGACGGGTGTATGTGCCAAGCGGCACGGATTACACTTTATTTATATTATTTCGTTGTTATCATATCTTTAACGTTCATAACTTGTATATTCCGCAACGTGTTAGGCTTACCTAGTCGTGGGGACTGGGTGCCATCACGACATGTTCACGATTGGTGAACTAGGGTCGTGACACATATGAACCATATAGTCTTTATTACCACCAACTATCTTTAGATCTACATCCACCTTGTGATTCTGCCATTACAGTGACGATTTGGCACTTAAATAAACCTTCTCAAGTCTGTACTTATCAGCCGAATGTCAGAACCTAGTGCACCCCCATGTGCACAATTGAAGATATATCAATTCACTTTTATTATCGATATGGATGACACGCGGTAACAACGGTTGAGTAATTTCTTGACTCCCTTGTAATCCCTCTACAGCGTCACGAACCATCGGCGCATACTTGATACCGAGTAAGCAATTTTAATACATGAGTGGATGCAAAAGAACTCTTTATCTTCTGTTTCCCCGTAGGTTTCCGGGTCTTGGAGGATGTATTTTTAGTAATTGTGATAAAGTGTATGTGCGAGGTGGCACCTATTACATTTTTCTACGTTATTGCGCCTTTGTTTTTAGTTGTTTCACAAAGGTGTAAATTCCGCAATTGCGTTAGGCTTACCTAGTCGCGAAAACTGGGTGCCGTTATGACGAGTTCACGATTGGTGAACTAGGGTCGTGACATAGTTATAGGAAGTAATATAGTAATGGTAGCACGGGACGCAGACCTGTTACTTAGATTCTCGCTGATCGATACGGAGACGTCTGTATTTATCTACGAAGGGCTACGTAACTGTTTAGGAAACTCTTCAATTCTTTGAATTCCTTATCGTGCGCCATTTATTCAGTTGGAGCCTATGTCATATGTTCTTTTGCATCCACTCGTGTATTGAAATTTCGCGCTCGGTATCAAGTATGCGCCGATGGTTCGTGACGCTGCAGAGAGATCTCAAGGGAGTCAATAATTTACTCAACCATTGTTACCGCGTGTCATCCATATCGATAATGCAAGAGAATAGAGAGATCTTCAATTGTGCACATGGGGGTGCACTAGGTTCTGACATTCGATTGATAAGTACGGTCTTGAGAAGGTTTACTTAACTGCCTAATCGTCACAACAATGGTAAAAATCACAAGGTGGATGTAGATCTAAAGATAGTTGGTGGTAATAAAGACTATATGGTTCACATGAGGTATCTATTTAGCGAAGGATTCAGACAACAGAGATACTGGTGGGAAATGAGTTTAACTATCTTAAGAAGGACATGTACCAAACGAATGTCTTGGACTGTCCTATGATGAATATGTACAAATGATAAAGGCCATTGTCATGGATTAACAAGATGTATCTTAAGGCTTCGTGTCAAGTGAAAGGATTTCACTATCAACGATGTAATTATGGGTCATGTGTCGTATCATATTTGGCCTGCGATGTATTTAGGTGCTATTCAAAAAGTTCTTGAAAACTTGCGGATGGGCAAGAGTTGAGGCTCGTATGGTATAATGTTGGGACTTTAGATGTTCCTGTGTCCCTAATAAACTCTGCATTTTATTATCAGCAGGGAAATATTTGACAAAGGCTACATGGTGCTTCGTAGGCGTGTGTGAATCATAGTATGTTTTAAGATGTTGTTGGTAGAGAATGCTCGGTGCATGGAGTGAGAAGATGTTTGGTTGTATTGGGATGAGGTCATACCCTATGATGTTAGAGTGCTAATAGAGCACATGTGGTTATATTCGTTGGATCAAGTGAGTTGCAGTTGAATAATGGTAAATGACTCGAGAGAATGGTTCTAATGTGTTCGAGAGTCGTGTAATAGTGGCTTTGGGCTAAGTGGGAGAGTCCCACCGCTTAATATTGGGTTGCATGGTTAATTACCTGTGTGAATTCTGGATATTAGCGTATTAATGGGTTATTGCAGCTACGGAAAAAGACCACGAGTGGTAATTTGAGTATATGAATTGTTGAATGCATGTTATGGTTAGCCTTACTCGCCCAGGTTCAAACTTGAGGGAAAATTTATGATTTATGCCTCGTATAGGTGCAGGCTTCACGGGAAGTGATCCCGTTGGGTGCTTTATTGAGAGGGTATTCATATGTTATAAAATTGAGTAGAGTTGGTTGCATATTGGGACATGTCAGGGCTGGATGATTCTCAATAGCGGTCCTAGTGAATTCAAGAGGTAAAGTGTGGTGCTTGATAATTTTGAATCATATAAGTACAGTTGAGGATCAAGCCTTTAAAGCAACTTAGGAAGAAAGTACAAAAAAACAATCTATGATGTTTTGACTTGTGGTGTAGCATTTGAGAGGCGTGAAATGGTCGTCGTTCTTGAGATAGCATGACCTCATGATTTCAGGTCATTCGGGGTGAGTGTGGTTGAAATAAGTTAGGTATTGAAGGGAGATATCTACATTATAGGGCAATCCAGGATAAACTGGAAGAAAGTAGATTGATTAGCCAAAGTTGAGTTGGCATATTGGTGCCAATGATCGGTTCATGTAATGTGATCAAATTATGCATGTGATTTGTGGCGGTGCATTTGAGGCTTGTCGGCCGCAGTGTTTGATGGTATTCTAAAGTATTCTTCTGTTAGGGCCTGTTATGAGTAGGCAGATCTCGGAAAGGGGTATGGTGACTTGGACCACTACTTAGAGATTGGCATTTACAACGGTAATGGGAACTCGCCTGTGTGTTGCTATAGTTCTCCTGAAATGAGTTAAATGGGAAGTATTATGTGATGAAATATTAGCCTATCGTCAGCTCTAGAGCTATGATGGAAATTGTGTCTATCGTATATCGGCACGTGATGTGCAGTGAGTAGTATGAAATTTGAAGTAAGGACCAAGGTCACAGTTTGGTCAATGAATGTGATATAAAGAGCTCGGATGAGCAGGAAAGGAGTTTCAGTGTTTTGAGTAAGATGGGTATTAACATCGGTATCATTTGAGATCGGTGTTCTGTGAGAAAGGCTTTGCATCCCGGTTAGGGACTCCTGATCGCTTTTCAGTGCTAGTGCAGCCGGTGGGTTGAATGTGCAGGCCCGTTTAATTGTTCGGAAGATGGTGGGAGCTTGACCCACAAGAAGATTGTATAGGTGTGACTTGTAGTCACTTGATTGGTTAGAAATTTAAACCAAGAATGAGGATTTTGGTGATATCATCCATTTGAGAACTTATGCCTAGAGGGCACTCTGCTTATTGGGTTATAGACCTGTGAAATATTATTGACTTAGCTTGGCACGACCGGGATAGACTTAAGGTCGGTGGATAGATTTAAATGTGGAAGTGAGCCTTGCATCAGGCCGGTTATGTTTCTTCCAGCAATGCGCCCTTTATGGAGGGATAGTCGCGGTCTTATTTTCGCGGTTATTTAATTCATGTAAAGATATATTGCACCGTATGAGTGTGAGACGGCTTGGTAAGTTCCTTATGTGTTGGGGTTCCGCTTAGCGGTGATGTTATATGAGCATGATGGCTATTGAGACTCAGATCTTATATCGCACCTCAGTTGTACTTGAGTTTGTAGCCTGTAGCGCTATATGTTTCATTGTGTATGATATCATGCACCTTAGTGTGCTTATGATCGGTATTCAGTATTTTGATGTGACGAGCTATTCAGCTCGACATATGACTCCTTGTGTGAGTTTTATATTGTGGGGATTGGGTGGCACGCCGCCATGGTTATATTGTTGGGATCAGGTGGCCCACCGCCATGGTTATATTGTTGGGATCGGGTGGCACGCCGCCATGGTTATATTGATGGGATCGGGTGGCACGCCGCCAAGGTCATATTGCTGGGATCGGGTGGCACGCCGCCATGGTTATATTGTTGGGATCGGGTTGCACGCCGCAACAATGTGATGTTTATTTTAGTGTCTATAACTGCTTTCATGTGTTCTGTTTCCTATTTTTCTGAGGAGGTCCATGATAGTGTGAGAGTTGAATAGTTCTCTCTAGTGTTCGCCTTCCTTTTGTACCACGTACGAATTAATAGCCTACTAGCACATTGTGTCATCTTGTGGGACTTTTGATTATGTCTGATGTGGCTTATCGCCTGAGCAGTTCGTACTGGGTGAGATGAGATTATGTGATTTGGGGTCAGTGCAAACGGATTATATGAAGTATAATAGAGGAAAGGATCATCCTCTGGTTTAGGACAAGGTAATGGATCTTGTCAGGAGTATAGACCCAATGAATTGTTGATTCAGTAGTTGGTTATAGATATCGACACATCTCTTCCATCATGTCGGTATTGTAAAAGTTGGAACGAGACCTATGTAGATCATGAGGTGTGATGGGAGCATCTGATTCGTTGAATTTTTGGCTAATTTGATCATAAAATATTATCGTGGTCCTGTGGATTTTGTGTTGTAAGGTAAGAATCCAGCAAGGTTATGCAGTCATGTTTGGGGACGGCATTTGAGGAATATTGAGTGATCTCTTGATGAAAACAAGCCTGACACAGAATTTCCGGATGTTGGAATTAGGCTCTAAGACTTAATTGTTTGAACAAGAGGGAATATCTTCAGATTATATCAGGCTAATGTGCCCAGCTGAGTCCTAGATTTATTGGCCCTTTTGAGATTTTGAGGCATGTTGGGGAGGTTGCTTATGAGTTGGCCTTACCTCCCAGCCTAGCCGGAGTCCATCCCGTATTTCATGTCTCTATGCTCCGGAAGTACCATGGTGTCCCGTCGCATGTGTTGGATTTCACTTCTGTTCAGCTAGACAAGGATATGTCTTATGTTGGGGAGCCAGTAGCCATTCTAGACAGGCAAGTCAGAAAGCTAAGGTCAAAGAACATCGCTTCGGTAAAGGTTCGGTGGCGGGGCCAGCCGGTCGAGGAGGCGACTTGGGAGACCGAGCAGGATATGCGCAGCCAGTACCCTCATCTTTTCACTACTCCGGGTATGTTTTCTATGCTCGTTCGAGGACGAACGAATCTTTTAAGGGTGGGAAGATGTAACGACCCGGCCGGTCGTTTTAGAAAATTTCGCCCCAATCCCCAATTTAATTGTTTCCCTAAGTTCATTTCTGCTATTGTGGTTTGCCGGGAGAGTCGGTTCTGAAATTTAGAGCATTTTGGGACACTTAGTCTCTAAATGAGAGCTTTAAAGTTGGAAAATGGTCCGTAGCCGAAACAGTGTTAAGACGACCTCGGAACGGAAATCCGATGGTTCCATTAGCTCCGTTGGGTGATTTTGGGGTTGGGAGCGCGTTCGGAATGTATTTTGGAGGTCCTTAGCTCAATTAGGCTTTGAAATGCCGAAGGTTGAAATTTTGGCGAATCCGAACGATAGGTGAGATTTTGATCCGGGGGTCGGAATGGAATTCCGACAATTTCTGTAGCTTCGTTATGTGATTTTGGATATGTCCGCAAATTTTCAAGTCATTCGGACGTCGTTTGGTCGGGTTTTAGATCGAATGTGCAATTCGGAAAGTTTTAAGAAATTTAGGCTTGAATTCGATGTGAATTATGGGTTTTGATGTTGTTAGACGTGTTTTTATGATTTGAATGAGTTCGTATCGTGTTTTGGAGTATGTTGGTGGTTTTCGTTGGGGTCCCGGGAGCCTCGGGATGAATTCGGGGGTCCAAACGGACCAATTTGTGCCAAAAGGCACTGCTGTTTCTGCTGCAATTATTGCAGAGAAATTTTGCTCTCCGCGATCGCGGAGATGGCCACGCGATCGCGTAAGGTGTGGTGGTAATGCATCGCGATCGCGATGCCTAGGATGCGATCGCGTAAGGGAAAAACCCGGAGCTCTGCGATCGCAAGGTGGGGTGTGCGATCGCGTAAGTCTGGAGGTTGAGGCATTTCGGTCGCGTGAGGTTTTATGCGATCGCGTAGGGTATTTGGTCGGAAGCAGTGCGATCGCGTGGCGAGTGTCGCGATCGCGTAGGGTAGTTTGGGGAGTCGGACGATTTTGTTCTTCACGATCGCGTTCGTGTCATTGCGATTGCGTCCGGACGAGTTTGTTCTTCGCGATCGCGTTAGTACGTTTGCGATCGCGTAGAGTAAAATGGCCTGGCAGTGACTTTAAGTCCAGAACATTTCGGTCGCGGCCTAACACACCAAAACCGCCATTGTTGAGCTCCAAGAGAGGATTTTGAAGGGGAAACGCTGGGATATCATCGGGAAATCATCGGGGGGGGTAAGTTTCTTGACCTTAATTCATTAGTTTATCATGAAATCCGTGATTATTTCACTGAAAATGGGGGATTAAAGGTGGGTTTGAGCCCTAGGCCTAAATGTTAGAAAATCTTTGATTTGAATGGGCAAACGGAGTCCGATTTTGATAAATTTTATATGCACGGACTCGTATTGAGATAAGGAACCCGAATATATAATTTTCGTGATTTTTCGATAAGCGTACCGAAAGTCGGGTTTTGGCAACTTGTGGGTTTTGGTGTATTTTGAGTTATTTTGATTGGGTAATGCCCAATTGGCCTATTTTGATGTGATTCTATTGATTTTTATCAGATACTACACTTGTGGAGGCCGACATTCGCGGCAAGAGGGTTATTTATTAGCGGTTTTGTACCGGAATTGAGGTAAGTGGCTTGTCTAACCTCGTGTGGGGGACTTTCACCCCTAGGATATTATGTGATACTTTAAATGCCTTGTACGCGAGGTGACGGGCGTGTACATGCGCTGGTTGTTGAACACATACTTTACTCAAAATGTTCAATGAGTGATATTCCTGTTTTTAGCTGTTAAATTCGATATTCCTACCCGGTAGTAGTTAGAAAAGCATGATTAGATAGTATTTAACTGTCTAGTTGCCTAATTGTCTTACTTGAGTTTTTTTTGGTAATCGCTGGCGCTGTTTATCGGCGAAGTTATCGTTAAGCATATTATACTTCTCTCTGTGTATTCCTTTACTTGCTGTGGTTGTGGACTGCGGGTTCGATTCCCGGAGATCCTGAGATTTATTGAAATGTGGATTGCGGACTGCAGATTCGATTCCCGGAGATCCAAGGGCAGCGGGTTTGATTCCCGGAGACCCGAAGATTATTGATATATTTATTGAGAGGTGGACTGCGGGTTCGATTCCCGGAGATCCCGAGATATTGATATACGGGCTGCAGGTTTGATTCCCGGAGACACAGAGATACTGATATTGGGACTGCGGGTTAAATTCTCGTAGATCCTGAGATTTATTGGTAGGGACTACGGGTTTGATTCCCGAGATCCTGAGTTATTTGTAGGGACTGCGGGTTCGATTCCCGGAGATCCTGAGTTATTGAGATATTATTGAGACATGGGCTGCGGGTTCGATTCCCGGAGACCCAGGGGTACTGTTAATGGGACCGTGGGTTCAATTCCCACAGGTCCTGGACTTGTTTATTTGAATTGGTTACTTGTTGTTAGTTTAATTGTAGACGGTTGCAGTAATCATTACATTGTTGTTATTTCGGAATTGTTGTCATTTAAACTGCTTATTATTGTTATTGTCACTTTATTATTGATTTCTCTCAGTAGGGCCCTGATCTTCCTCGTCACTACTCCATCGAGGTTAGGCTTGGCACTTACTAAGTACCGCCGTGGTGTACTCATGCTACTCTTCTGCACACTTTTGTTGTGCAGATCCAGGTACATCAGGACAGGCTCATACTAAGTGATATCGGCAGCACATTTGGAGACCTCGAGGTACGATCTGCTACGTCCGCGGATCCGGAGGCTCTCCTTCTATTCTGATAGTTTTGGTAGATGTTTCTCCTTCCTTTCGTTGTTTAGATACTCTTTACACATAGAGCCACAATTGTATTTCTCTTTTAGTCTGTGTTATCCGTGGGATTCCGGGTCTTGGTGGTATTTTACACAGTATGTTTGACGGGTGTATGTGCCAAGCGGCACGGATTACACTTTATTTATATTATTTCGTTGTTATCATATCTTTAACGTTCATAACTTGTATATTCCGCAACGTGTTAGGCTTACCTAGTCGTGGGGACTGGGTGCCATCACGACATGTTCACGATTGGTGAACTAGGGTCGTGACACATATGAACCATATAGTCTTTATTACCACCAACTATCTTTAGATCTACATCCACCTTGTGATTTTGCCATTATAGTGACGATTTGGCAATTAAATAAACCTTCTCAAGTCCGTACTTATCAACCGAATGTCAGAACCTAGTGCACCCCCATGTGCACAATTGAAGATATATCAATTCACTTGCATTATCGATATGGATGACACGCGGTAACAACAGTTGAGTAATTTCTTGACTCCCTTGTAATCCCTCTGCAGCATCACGAACCATCGGCGCATACTTGATACCGAGTACGCAATTTTAATACATGAGTGGATGCAAAAGAACATATGATATAGGATCCAGACTGAATAAATGGCGCACGATAAGGAATTCAAAGAATTGAAGAGTTTCCTAAACGGTTACATAGCCCCTCGTAGATAAATACAGACGTCTCCATATAGATCAATGAGAATCTAAGTAACCGGTCTGTGTCCCGTGACTCCTACGAACCTAGAGCTCTGATACCCTAGTTCACCAATCGTGAACCTGTCATGACGGCACCCAGTCTTCGCGACTAGGTAAGCCTAACACGATGCGGAATATACAATTTCATGAACAAAAGGATAAGTTAACCACAAAGTAATATAAAGGAAATGTAATAAGTGCCGCTCGGCACATACACTTCGCCAAAATACACTAAATAACATATTACCAAGACCCGAAAACCCACGAGCAACACAGACTAAAAGAAGAGTACAATTGTGGCACTATATATCAAGAATGTCTAAACAACAAGAACAAGGGAAATTAACTACTATCACTAATGAGAATAGAAGGAGACCCTCCGGATCCGCGGACGTAGCAGATCATACCTCAAGTCTCCTGAAGTGCTGCTAAATCACCCGAGATGAGCCTGACCTGATGTACCTAGATCTGCACAACAAAAGTGTGCAGAAGAGTAGCATGAGTACACCACGACGATACTCAGTAAGTGCCAAGCCTAACCCCGATGGATTAGTGACGAGCAAGGTAAGGGCCCTACCGAGAAAACAATAACATAATGATCAAAATAGTAATAAGCAGGAATAAGTAAGAATGAATCTGAAATAACAACAATAAAGTAATTACTGCAACCGATTACGATTAGCTAACTACAAGTAACCAACACAACATAAAATCAATTCAACAAGTCCAGGACCCATGGGAATTGAACCTACAGTCCCTCTCTATATCCAACAACTCAGGATCTCCGGGAATTTAACCCGCAGTCCCAATATCTGTATCTCCGGGTCTCCGGGAATCGAACCCGCAGCTCGTATCTCAATATCTCAGGATCTCCGGGAATCGAACCCCTAGATCGTATCTCAATATCTCAGGATCTCCTAAAATAGAACCCGCATTTCGTATCTCAATAAATAAATCAATAAACGTTGGGTCTCCGGAAATCGAACCCGCAGCCCTTGGATCTCCGGGAATCGAACCTGCAGTCCACAAACAATACCACTCCGGGTCTTTGGGAATCGAACCCATAGCCCTTGGATCTCCGGGAATTGAACCCGCAGTCCACCAACACAAACAATAAAAAGGAACGCACTGCGAAATATGATATGCATAACTACAACGTCACCAAAACCAATGCCAACAATTATCAAGAAGTTCAAGTAAGACAATTAGGCATTTAGACAGATAAATCCTATCTAATCATGCTTTTCTAACGAATATCAGGTAATGTCACAATTTAATCAGCTAAGAATAGAAATATCACAAATTGGACAATTCAAGTAAGGTGGGTTCAAAAATCTGTGCATGTACATGCCCGTCACCTCGCATACAAGGCATTTAAATTAACACAAAATATCCTAGAAGTGAAGGTTCCCCCACACGAGGTTAGACAACAAACTTACCTTGACTCCGGTATGAAACCGCTAATAGAAAACTCTCTTGCCATGAATATCGGCATCCACAAGTGTAGTATCTGATCAAAATCAATAGAAATACATCAAAATAGGCCAATTGGGCATTACACAATCGAAATAATTCGAAATACACCAAAAACCACAAGTTGCCAAAACCGGACTTTCAGTACGCTTCTCAAAAAATTACGAAAGTTATATATTCGGGTTCTTTATCTCAACACGAGTCTGTACAGACCAAAAACTTCCAATTCTTATATCGTTTGGTCCTTCAAATCATCATTTTACATTTTAGGAGATTTTACCAATTTTCTTCCCAAATTCCATGCTAAATCACAAATTAAATGATGGATTCAATGATATATTCATGTAATCTAGCCAAATCCGAGTTGGAATTACTTACCCCAATGAATTTCTTGAAAAACCTTCGAAACAATGCCAAAATCCGAGCTCTGTAGGTCAAAATATCAAATAAAATCCAAAACCTCGGATTTATAGAAGTACCCCTCAGATTCCGACAGTGCTGACCGCACAAAAATGACCGTGGTCCGTGCCCAGGGAGTGCTGACCGCACAAAAATGGTCGCGGCCGCGCAACAATTTGATTGCACTGACAAGCTTCACTATTTTGGCCATAACTTTCGCTACAGACTTCCAAATGCCTATTATAATATGTTTCTGAAAACTAGATTCAAAGCTCGACCACTTTAGTTTGTGAATCACCTCAAAATTACATGTAGATAAAACGATATGAGCTTTCGAAGTAGAACCAGCAGCCTGTTGATCTTCCGTGTGCGGCTGTGCGCCCAGCACGAAAAACAACATGGTTCGCGCCTCCACTGCTGCCACCTCCATTTTTCTAAGTTTCGGGGTGTCCGTACTTGATCAAAACTCATTCAAAACACATCCGAGGCCCCCGGGACATTAACCAAAAGCACAGATACATTCTAATACATGATTCAAACTTGTTCCAATCACAAAAATACATCCAACAACACTAAAACCATCAAATTACATCAGATTCAAGCTTAAGTTTTTTCATAACTTTTGAAATGCGCATTCGATCGAATACCCGACCAAACGATATCCGAATGACCTGAAAATTTGCAAACATATCCAAAATCACGTAACGAAGCTACTGAAATTGTTGGAATTACATTCTGACGCCTGGATCAAAATCTCACCTATGGACCGGATTTCGCCAAAATTTCAAACTTCGGCATTTCAAGCCTAATTGAGCTTCAGACCTCCAAAATACATTCCAAACGCGCTCCAAACCCTGAAATCAGCTAACGGAGCTAATGAAACCATCGGATCTCCGTTCCGAGGTCGTCTTAACATTGTTCCAAAAACACACTATTTTTTAACTACAAGGCTCACATTTAGGGACTAAGTATCCCAAAACACTCCAAATTCTAGAACTGACCCTCTCGGCAAACCACAATAGCAGAAATGAACTTAGGGGAACAACTAAATTGAGGATCGGGACGTAAATTTCAAAAATGACCAGCCTGGTTGTTACAGCCTTGCCCATGCCATGGCCTTGGCCAATACTTTCCCACAACAGCCTGCATGATCGTTTTACCCACACATAGGCCAATGGCAAGGACATCACGCCCAAATCCTTGCCACGCCCAATGTTCAAAGGTCGGGTCCTAAAAATCCACCCGTGCCCTTTGAAAGTGTCATCCTCATTGGGCCAAATCAATTAATCAACCCCAAGGGGTTGTTGACAAACAACACCCCGGGTGCTCCCTTCACATCTGCCACTATGGCATTTGCCTCCGCCACTTGTTTCTGTTTCTCCGCAGCTAGCATTGCATTTACCTTAGCCTGCACTGGACAGTCCTTCTTCAAGTGCGGTCCACCACAAGTAAAACAGCCTTTGAACTTGCTGCTTCTTTCCTTGCTATTGTGAATTTACTATCTCACAGTTTTGACAAGTTCATCATTTTCAGCAACTTGGCCCTTCCTATTCTTATTCCATTCCCTTCCTTTGTCTTTCCGGTCAGACTTTGAATGCGAAGATTCAGTAGGTTCATCACCTATATTCAGGTCCGCCAATGCATCTGCTACAACAATGGCAGTAGAGAGGCTTTGCACATTTTGCCTTCTCAACTCTAATTGCTCCCAACCCTTCAATCCACTCATGAAATAATGCAGCTTGTCTTCTTCTGCCATATTACTTACATTTAGCATCAAGGATGAAAACTCCTTGACATACTCCCTCACCGTGCCACTTTGTTTCAAGCGAAACAATCCATCTCATGCCATCTACGATGAATTTGTAGGAAGGAATTGGGATTTCAATTCCTTCTTCAGCATCTTCCAAGTTTCAATCTTGGGCAGTCCAGCACTTTCCCCATCCGCAACTCGTGTACGCCACCACACCTTTGCATCATCCGTCAAGTACATTGGTGTGATCACTACTTTTTCATCATCCGGCACACGTGCAACTTGGAAATACTGCTCCATATCCCACAAGAAATTTTCCAACTCTTTGGCACTTCAAGCACCACCATAAGCCTTTGGCTTCGGAATCCTCAACTTAGTGCGCTCATCACATCGAGGGGCAGAATTTTTCAATGCCCTTCGAAGTTCAGCCACTTCCCCGCGTAATACTTATTTCTCTTGGCGTACCAAGGCCATTTCTGTCAGCGTTGTCTCATGTCTCGATGCATAATCTGCCTTTAAATATGTCATTCTAGCAAGAACAGAATAATCACCTTCAACATCAAGAGCCTGCCCAACTGCTCAACTTTTTGACGCAGTTCCGCATTTGTGCCACCAGTCATGTTCTCAAATATGCCCACAAAATCTGCCACTGATCGTCTTGCCACTGCCACAAACTTGCCCAAACCTTCTTGGCCAACCTAGCCCGGATACCAGTTATTACAGGAGCATTTCTAATCAACCAAATGTCACACCCGCACGACACTCAAGTCCCCCGCGTGACTTAGCCTTCCCTTAGCCGTTTAGCCAATTTTTTAGCAAGTTTGGCTTAAACGAAAAACTTAGGCAACAAACAGAAATTTAAGAACACAAGCATATACGTGAAAAATTCCCAATCTTTGCATTAATTTGGAAAATATACAAAGGACCCTCTCTTGCTATGAACACAGTCCGCTCACATCCCACTTTTGGCAAGAACACAAGTCGTTCTTGGCCAACACTAAGACCTGCCCTTGCCTAGCCTTAGCCACTTTTTGAAACACTTGAAACCCTCACGTTTCACTCGTGTTTCCCACTTTAAAATGCATGAAATTGCACACCCTATTCTGCCTAAGTCACAAAGGCCCTATTTATAAATCATAGGCAGCCCTTAGACTGGACATCACATGACACTTGTTGTCTACAGCTTTTCCACTTGTCAAACTAAGCTTAAATCTTGTTCCTAACCTGTAGTTGACATCCCCAATTATTTATGATACAATAATCATGAAATGGGACAAAATACAAGCATAATCCAATCATGAGAGATCGTGGCTAAAAACAAAGGTAACCGCCAACCATTTTTCATGTGCATGACATGTGCCATTTTTCCTTGGCCAGTTGTATTTCGACCAAGGCATGCTTTGTGCCATGACTTAGCTCACTTTTGACATTTCTCCGCGCCAATATCTTGCCCGCAATCCGCTGCCATGATTTTCCCGCACACGCCCGGTGCTGCTGCCGCCCATGCACTGCCTTAGCCTTGTTTCTGCCTTGTCCGTGCCAACCTTCATTTCCCTCATGCCATTGCTTGTATTTTCTTTCCAATAGCCTTTCCTTAGCTATTGAAAGCCTTTGCTATCATCCCGCCTTTTTGCTTTGCCTTAGCTTAACCAACATATTACTGCCACAACCTAAAAGTGCCATGCCATCGACTTTAGCGTGCATACCATGCCATGCCATGCCACCCTAACATTTCCCATGCTGCCTCATCAAGCATTTGCCATGCGTGCTTTTCCCATGCCAAGGCCTTGGCCAATACTTGCCCATAACAGCCCGCATGATCGTTTTGCCCACACATAGGCCAATGGCAATGCTATCACGCCCAGAATCCTTGCCACAGCCGTGCCATGCCCGATGTTCAAAGGTCGGGTCCTAACACTAATCTATTCGCTCTTTTAGCTTCGTCTTTTAGTGTCAGTGTCGATCCAACATAATTCTTTTGCCGTTGATATTCTTTCGATCTCCATGCATTTCACCGCTCCATCAAAAATTCTCTCTGTCCCTACCGTACTCCACCTTGATAATTAATTAGTTTCCACCACTTAAAAAATTTTCTAATAATTTACTATGTATAAATTAGTGGTTCATGTCCGTGAGATGATGGATTTAAGATAATAGTAACTATTAAGACAATTTGATAGCCGAGTAGTTTAGTTTTGTTCAATTTATTTCCTTTGACCTCCACACTAACGAGACACTAAAGAATCCTTGGGTGAAAAAGATTAGTGGATTTGGTAGTGGAGGGACTTATACAAGAATATTGGAAAATATAGTATTATTTGTTATTTATATTTCCTTTCTTTCGGTATGTTATTTTATACAAAAAGAAGAATTCGCCACCTTTGTCTTCTAGTAATCCAAATCAGTCGAACTACGCAATGGTGTTTGGGTTTTTTCAAAAGAATTTTTATTCTTTTATCTACATTCTAATTTGTCTTCTTGAGCCTATTGATTTTTTCGGAAACAGCCACTCTATCCATCGAGTTAAAGATAAGATTTGTATACATACTAGCATCCCCAGACTTCATTAGTGAAATTTCACCGAATCGTCGTCATTGTTATGTACATCCTAAAACACAAGATTTCCTTTTCCCTCCATACTAACGAGACACTAAAGAATCCTTGGGTGAAAAAGATTAGTGGATTTGGTAGTGGAGGAACTTATACAAGAATATTGGAAAATATAGTGTTATTTATTATTTATATTTCCTTTCTTTCGGTATGTTATTTTATACAAAAATAAGAATTCGCCACCTTTGTCTTGTAGTAATCCAAATCAGTCGAACTACGCAATGGTGTTTGGGTTTGTTCAAAAGAATTTTTATTCTTTTATCTACATTCTAATTTGTCTTCTTGAGCCTATTGGTTTTTTTCGGAAACAGCCACTCTATCCATCGAGTTAAAGATAAGATTTGTATACATACCATTATCCCCAGACATCACTAGTGAAATTTTACTGGATCGTCGTCATTGTTATTTACATCCTAAAACACAAGATGAAGATGCATTATTTGACATCGGAATGGATGATTAATCTAAGCAATCTATAAGGAGTTAATTTAGGTTTTTAGAAAAAGAAAATCTCAAAGCCTACATTCAGTTTGAGTGGTGGTGGCATGCAAGGGCGAACATTTTTATTTTGTGCCTCACACAACTGATGCTAGTTGTATGAGATATTCTTTTTGTCTCGCAATTTCGTGGACTCAAATTTTTGTTGATCCAAAAGTGTAAGAGTGGGGTCCATATATTTGTGAGACCAAAACGATCCTCATACAACTAATGTCAGTTGTGTGACACACATAATAAAACTTCTCTTACTATTCTCGGATAAGTTATAAAGAGATTTTATCCCAACCAAACGTGGCATAAACTCTTCTTAGATTAATCTTTTAATTATCCTTGTATCTCGTACCAAACTAACCCTAACTATGTTTAACATATCGCCTTAATTGGATGATTCTAGAAGAACATGTGAGAGAGATAAAGAGATGATAGCTCAAAGTAGAGCCATTTTCACATATATGCAAAGAAGAAAAATGTACAGATCTATCTAACTTAAGAGGCTAACATCTGTACTGATAACTAACTAACCGACTAATTAAGATTTAGTTACAAGATTCTCTTTGTATACTTTAACCCCTAAACTAATATATTATCTATGTTGGTTCAATACTCCCCCTCAAGCTAGAGAGGAGAAAAAATATTCTTCACTCATAGCTTGCCAAGGAGATGATCGTGTTGAGTGCCTATCCCTTTTGTTAAAATAACTGCAACCTGCTACTTAGTGTTGACATGCACAGTTTTGATAGATCCAGCATTCACCTTTTCCCTAATAAAATAACAATCAATGTCTATGTGTTTTGTACGAACATGGAATATAGGATTATCTGCAATTTGTATTGTTGCCTTACTATCACACAGCAAGGTGACTGGTCTCTTAATCTCAAAGCCCATTTCATTGAACAAGCCTATCAGCCATACTATATGTGCCGATGCTGAAGCCATGCTTCGAAAATCTGCTTCTGCTAAGCTTCTTGCAACAATTTCTTATTTCTTCAACTTCCAAGAAATCAAGACATCACCATAGAATACTAGATAGTCTGTAACAAACTTTCTTGTGTGCAAGCATGCACCCCAGTCTGCATCACAATATGTTAATAGTTGTCTATCTCCTTCTGCTGGTAATAATAGATCTTGGCCTGGAGCAGTCTTAATATACCTCACCACTCTGGTGTAGCATCTATATGTGATTGTTTAGGAGCATGCATATAAGTGATTGTATAATATAAGAGATACCAGGTCGAGTCAGGTACAACACTCTGCCAACAAGCCTTTGATACATACTTGCATCTCTGAAAACAGGATTATTATCAGCATCAGGTGTCGTTCCTTTGTCAAAATCCACAGTATTTTACTTCTGGTTGACTTCTAGAGGAGTACTAGCTGGTTTTTATCCTGCTAGGCCAAGTTCAACTATCAACTCTAAAGCATATTTTCTTTGACCCATATATATGCCTTTAGAGGATCTTGCAAATTTAATCTCAAGGAAGAACTTCAGCTCCTCCAAGTCTTTCATTTTGAAGAATTTATGTAAATTTGCTCTAGTTTTGTCAATCAAATTAACAACACTACCAATGACTAACAAGTCATCTACATAGATGAGAACTAGCACATGACTACAACCTTCTCTTTTGTTGAAAAGAGAGTAATCATAATGACTTTGTGTGAACCCCATTTTATACAAGGCATCTGTGAGCTTAAGATTTTGTTATGTGGAAGCTTGCAAATTATGAAGACTACACCTGCCTTGCAGTGGTATGAGAAAGCCAGGAGGAATGATTATGTAGACTTCTTCCAAGAAATCACCCTGAAGGAAGGCATTATGAACATCCATTTGGTAGATAAGCCCAACCATGATAACCAACTAGGGCAATAATGGTCCTGAATGTGATCATTTTTGCTACAGGTGAAAAAGTACATGTATAATACATCCTCTATTGTTGTGTATTCCTTAGCCCCAAGCCGGGTTTTATATTTTTTAACCTCTCCATTAGCTTTATGTTTGATCTTGAACACCCATTTACATCCAATGGGTTTCTTTCCAGGAGGTAAAGGAACTACGCTCCAAGTGTCATTGTCTTTTAAGGCTAAAAGTTCTTGATGCATTGTTGACACCCATTTAGGATCCTTAGCTGCTTCTGAGAATGAACTAGGTTCAATATCTACTGAATAAGCTGCAGGACATTAACTGTAGGCAGACTTCAATGCTAGATAACTAATAGAATTGGCAATAGGATAATTGTAAGGATTGCTCTTTCCAGCATTTTGCCAACCACATAGTCATGCATCCATATAGGAGATCCAGAAAGCCTAGTAGAGTTTTTTGATCCCAGAATCTGATAAGTCACTTGCAATAGATGAAAGAAGAACCTTAGGAAGTGGGACTGCAATAGTGTGATGAGCAGGACTATTTGAAAATCACCTGGATATGGAAGATCATTAGGACTTGTAGAACTTCCTTGGAGATCTTCAGTGAGTGGAATATGTGGTGGAGTAACAGCAAAAGAATCATCTTAGTGAGCCAATCAGATGATAAAATGTCTTATGATGTGATGTTATACTGAGGCAGAGGCAACATAACATCATCAGAGTCAGAATCATAGGCCGGAGTTATAAGAGGAAGTTGTTGATCCTTCATAGGGATGTTCATGTATTGGAGAGAAGGCCATACATTTTCCTTGAAGACAACATCCCCACTCACAAAAGGCAGTTATTATGCAAGTTATAGAGTTTGTAACCCTTTTTGCACCAATGAGTACCCTAAAAATATTGTTGGTACTGCCCTAGGTGAAAACTTGTGTTATGTTTTAAGATTTGCAGCATAGGCCAGGAAGCCAGACACCCTGAAATGATCTAAGGTGACATTCTTGTGAAATACCAGCTCAAAAAGTGATTTACCATACGAAATTCTAGAAGGAACTTGATGAGCTCTGGGCGTATATAATATTTTTGCTCGTACTCTATCAAATTATAGTAAAGTTTAAGATATCCTTTCATAAAGATTACAACCAGCTACACTACATATTTGTATTGTCTACGTCACTATTTGAGAGAATCAGATTGGTGAAGAGAGAGTTGTTAAAAAAATAAAAAAATAAAAGTAATACATATTTTAATAATTTTATACTAAAAGATGGAGGTTGGGATATTGTTTCAGCAATATAAAACCATTATAATAAAGTCAAATTTTTATTATTTATTACTCTGTTTAATGAAACGATCGCTTATTCTTATTCAACCAAATCACTTACAAGTATCCAATTAATAACACCTCTTTCGGATAGTGTAGTTGATTGATTAATAGTTAAATATAGACCTTGTTTAAAGAGTGATCACTTATTTCTAAGAAAATCACTCCACATAACAACAATACATAAATAGCACCGCTTGTGCTTAGTATTATCAATTTACTGACAGTTAGTGACATTAAAAAATAATTGATTAATAACACCTCTTTCGATAAGTGTAGTTAAACAATTAAAGTAATGACTTCAAACAAGAATTATCTTAGTTAAGTACACCAAGTGAGAAAAAGCCTCTTTCGATTAGCCTTTGTTAATTCAATAAACTTGTTCACATCTTTCTCTTCTCCTCAATAAGAAATAAAATAACAAGATAAAGATTTTAGTAAGTGAATATAATTATATCGATATAATTAATATCAAATACCTTGGTGTATAAAGATGATAAAGAGAAAATCTCAACATAAGATGATAATAAAATTACGTTAATTATTATAACATTTTTATAGCTTCATCTAGTATCTCAACTAAAGAAAATTACTCCATTATGAAAAAAATAAAGAAGAAAAATAATAATCTACAATAAAAGAAATAACTTTTAAAACTAAAACAAGCCAATATAGAGTTGGTGTTCTCTGAGCAAGAATAAACCATTGAGAATACTAGAGGATCCCAGGTGCTTAATCCTACTAGTTTCACCAGTTGGCAGCTGCACTTTCCTGCATTCTCCTTTAGGTATCTCCATTAAATCAGTAAAGAAATCCAAACTCGATATCATATGGTTAGTGGCACCTAATTCTATGATCTATCTATCCTTCTAAGCTTTGCTTAGGAGTGATAATGGTATACTTGTGACCTTGGCATGAGCTGCTGTTTCAACAGGTGTTATTTTTTGGTTTAGTATTTGAAGTAGTTGTGTATACAGCTCCTCTGTGAAGAAGTTCCCTATAGTTGCTATCCTAGAACTTCCTTGATCTGTTGTCCTTTCAAATAGTCAATCTGTGCATTATGTGCTCTTGCCATGTTTCTTCTAAAGGTTTTCTTCTTTGGCTTGTAATCAAGTGGATAACCTACCAACTTGTAACAAATATTTTTAGTGTATCCTTTTAATTTGCAATAATCACAAAACACTTGAGCTTTCTGCTTCTAGCCATCAAAAAAACCTTGTCATGAGTTGTGTGTCATAGCTGCTGCTCCTATCTCTAGGCCACTAATATTCACTGTCTTTTCTCATTGACTCCCATCCTAAACTACCATCCCATAGGCTTCATTGATAGTTAGTGTATGAATCATAAGCATGATTTGGCCTTTTTCTTGGGCAAATAACTTATTCAATCCACTTAGAAACTTCACCAAATATTGTAATTGAATGTGCTCTAGAAACACCTTTGACTCTGGACATGGACATGATGGAATAGGGGTCATAGCATTATACTCATCCTACATATTCTTGAGCTTAGAATAATAGGTTGATACATATGATAATCCTTGTTTTAAGGCACCAATTTTCTGAAGTAAATTGTAAATACGCGATATATTCCTTTTATTGAATCTCTCCTTCAAATCTTTCCACATATTGTGTGCAGAGGATTCATAAACCACACTGCTATACAACTCTTTTGTTATTGCATTCATAACCCACGACAAAAAAAAGGCATTGCACCTCTCCCATTGATCATGAATATTTGTCCCAAATTTCTCCTAGCAACACGTCAATAAATCCGATTTTGTTCTTCGAATAAAGTCGAATTCTCATGGATCGACAACAAAAATTGTAATTCTCAGTGCCTAATAGTTTGAATTCAAACAAATGCTTACTTGGAGAATCCGAAGGTCGCAAATACAGAGGTTGATTGTGACTTAGTACTGTATCACCACTTGTTGCTTCTTCAGTCACCATTATACTCTGAATTGAGAAAAATAGCAAACCCTAGCTCTGAAATTGAGTATGTCAATGGATAATACACTAAATCAGAGATCGAAATCAGCCGTCGAAGCTCAATCGGAAAGTTCTGATATCATAATGAGCAGTTCACTAATGAAAGTAAGAGTACATGCAGGTAATTGGATGATTCTAGAAGAACAGATGAGAGAGAGAGATGAGCTCAAAGTGGAGCCATTTTCATATATATGCAAAGAAGAAAAATGTACATATTTATCTAAGTGAAGAGGCTAGCATCTATATATACTGATAACTAACCAATCGACTAATTGAGATTAAGTTACAAGATTCTCTTTATACAGTTTAACTCCTAAACTAATGTATTATCTATGTTGGTTCAATATATTTTATATAACATTATTATTATTATTATTATTATTATTATTATTATTATTATTATTTATTGTATTCTAATCCATTGAGATTTATTTTTAATCTAGGCTCTTGTGATACTGTTATTTCTTGCTATAGTGTTTATTGATGATACTGATATATTATCTTTTTTTTTTGTTTCGTAAATAACTTTTTTATCTTTTGGGGTACGGTAAGATATGCATACACACTTCCCTCCTCATATTCTATTAGTGAGATTTCATTGTGTCGCTATTGTTATAATCCATCGAGACACTTTCTTGAGAGTGTCACATCTCAGTGAATCATCCTTCTAATCTCTTCTAATTTTATTTTCTAGTTTAAAGAACTTGGTGGCGAGCAAGAAGCATTATTATTAGAGGAGGATCTAATTGTTTTAATATCTCAAAAAGAATATTTAAATTGGTGTCTAGATTCATTCATTTAATGGGTCTTTATTAGACAAATTAATTTGAATATTTTTAATGGGTATAAAAGAAATCAGTTATGGTTTTATAACTTTGAAATTGACCAAAGAATGGTCTTGTATGCATAACCGTTTTCTCATGTTAAATGTGATTAACTTTCATTAACTTTTGAAAATAATAATTACATTATTAACGTTTTGGTCTTTTAACGTTTTGCATTTTACGTTACTTTATCAGATGGTCCATTTGGACGTTAGTTTCTTATTAGATAGTTCAATTGTTTTTGGACTATAAATAGTTTGTGTTTTTATTTTCTAAAGTGTGAAAAAATAGTAAAAACTTCTCTTCTTCTTTCTTTTGTGCTGGGTTTTCTTCTTATAAATCTTTGTTGTTTCAAATATTAATTTTTTGAATATTGATAAGTGTGAAGTTTGTGCAGAAGCTAAACAAACTAAGAAATCATGTGCTTCAGTATTTAGAGAATCTGAATTGTTAAGTTTAATACATACTGATTTAGGAGACTTGAAACAAACTATGACTAGAGGAGGGAAAAAATATTATGTGACGTTTATAGACGATTTTTCTAGATATACAAAAGTTTATTTGTTGAGAAATAAAGATGAAGCTTTTGATAAGTTTTTAATTTATAAAGTTGAAGTAGAAAATCAATTGGATATGAAAATCAAAAGAGTTAGATCTGATAGAGGTGGTGAATTTATTTTGTTGAATGATTATTGTGAGAAAGAAGGCATAATTCACGAGATAACTCCGCCATATTCTCCACAATCAAATGGTGTAGCGGAAAGGAAAAATAGGACTTTAAAGGAAATGATGAATAGCATGCTTGTTAGTTCTGGTGCTCCGAATAATCTTTGGGGTGAAACCATTTTATCTGCTTGTCATTTACAAAATAGAATTCCTTATAAGAAAACCGGTATAACTCCTTATGAGTTATGGAAAGGGTATCCACCTAATTTGAAATATTTGAAAGTGTGGGGGTGCCTTGCTAAAGTTATGTTGCCTGATCCTAAGAAAAGGAAAATAGGATCTAAAACATCTGATTGTATGTTTATTGGGTATGCTGAAAGCAGTGTAGCATATAGATTTTTAGTAGTTAAAAGTGATGTACTTGAAAATAATACTATTGTTGAAACAAAAAATGCCGAATTTTTTGAAAATATTTTTCCTTTAAAATTTGAGAAAAATAATGATGCTCCTATTATTCCAAGTGATAATATTTCACATGTTCCAATTATTCAAAATAATCTTGAAAGTGAGGATTTAAGAAGAAGCAAAAGACCAAGGAAAGAAAAATCTTTTGGTAATGATTTTTATACTTATCTTGTGGATAATGATCCTTTAACATATTCTGAAGCTATTTCTTCTTCTGATGCATCATTTTGGAAAGAAGCTATTGATGTAGAATTAAATTCAATTTTACAAAATAAAACTTGGATTTTAGTTGATTTACCTCCGGGAGCTAAACCCATTGGTTGTAAATGGATTTTTAAGAAGAAACTTAATCCGGATGGTTCCATTGATAAATACAAAGCTAGACTTGTTGCAAAAGGTTTTACTCAAAAGCAAAATATTGATTATTTTGATACTTATGCTCCTGTAACTAGAATTTCCTCGATTCGTGTTTTACTTGCCTTGGCTTCTATTTATAAGCTTTATATTCACCAAATGGATGTTAAAACTGCTTTTTTAAATGGTGATTTGGAGGAGGAAATTTACATGGAGCAACCTGAGGGTTGTGTAGTGTCTGGCCAAGAAAATAGAGTATGTAAATTGCTAAAATCTTTGTATGGTCTAAAACAAGCGCCTAAACAGTGGCATGAAAAATTTGATCAAGTATTGATTAATGATGGTTTTTCATCAATTGAAGTAGATAAATGTGTTTATACAAAATGTATGGATGGTGCATGTGTTATTATTTGCCTTTATGTAGATGACATGCTTATTTTTAGTTCTAGCCTTGATTTGGTACATAAAACCAAATTTTTCTTGTCTTCTAATTTTGAGATGAAAGACATGGGAGAAGCTAATGTTATTTTAGGCATGAAAATTATAAGGGATGGCAATAGTTTGATATTGACTCAAGAACATTATGTAGAAAGAATACTTAAAAAATTTGATAATTTTGATGTGGTATCTGTAAGCACTCCTTATGATGCTAGTAGTCAATTAAAAAAGAATAAGGGAGATGCTGTAGATCAAAATAAATATGCTCAAGTTATTGGTAGTCTAATGCATTTGATGAATTTTACTAGACCTGATATTGCATATGCTGTGTGTAGATTGAGTAGATATACTCAAAACCCGAGTCATGATCATTGGAATGCATTAGTAAGAATAATGAAATATTTGAGAGGTACCATGAACTATGGTATTAAATATAGTGGATTTCCCACTGTACTAGAAGGATACAGTGATGCTAACTGGATCTCTGATTCAGATGAGACAAAATCCACTAGTGGTTATGTGTTCACCCTCGGTGGGGGTGCTGTGGCATGGAAATCAGCTAAACAAACTATAATAGCTAGATCTACCATGGAATCTGAGTTTGTGGCATTGGAATTATCTGGCAATGAGGCCGAGTGGTTAAAGAACCTTTTGGCGAGTATTCCGCTAGGAATAAAACCGACACCTTCTGTGTCGATGCATTGTGATTGCCAAGCTGCAATAGCCATTGCCAAAAATAAATCCTTTAATGGGAAGAGTAGACATATCCGGTTGAGACATAATGTGATAAAGCAACTGCTGAAAGATGGAATTATTTCCATAGATTATGTGAATTCAGAAGTGAATTTGGCCGATCCTCTGACTAAACCTTTGGGAAGAAAATTAATATCCGAAACATCGAGGGGAATGGGACTTTTGCCAATTTGAGTTATATCAACTATGATGGTAACCCAACCTATGTGATTGGAGATCCCATGAAGTAGGTTCATATGGGTAATAACAAGTCATTAGTTGATCAAATGTGCACTATTAAACTATATCCCTTCCTATGGTGTCTATGTGTAAATAGTGCAAGACTGCAAGGAATGAGAGGCTGAGTTATTAAACTCTTAATCTAATAATCCATAGCCTTTATAGGTGGTGTATTGTGCACTGCAGAATACACTTGATGGATGGACCTATATGAGTGTGGAGTGAGGCCGCTCCTATGAAATTTGTGGCGAAATTTCTAGAGCACTCATGAAAACCAGGCGCGCGCATGGCCTATTAGCGCAAAACCGCGATAAACAACAAAGTATGTGCGGGTATAATGTGATAGATAAGACACTAAACTTACAAAAGAATTCTTGGTTCATAGAAGTTCTAAACTTCACCATTTGTTCTGTAAGTTTAATCTTATTTTGTCTAGGTCTGGTTCATAGTCTAAGAGACACCAGATTCGACGCATTATGCTCTTTTGTGAAACCCAGCAAAATTATTTTATTATTATTTAATTATGATATTCTTTTTGAGTTATGTGGGGGATTGTTGAAAAATAATAATTGTTTTAATATCTCAAAAAGAATATTTAAATTGGTGTCTAGATTCATTCATTTAATGGGTCTTTATTAGACAAATTAATTTGAATATTTTTAATGGGTATAAAAGAAATCAGTTATGGTTTTATAACTTTGAAATTGACCAAAGAATGGTCTTGTATGCATAACCGTTTTCTCATGTTAAATGTGATTAACTTTCATTAACTTTTGAAAATAATAATTACATTATTAACGTTTTGGTCTTTTAACGTTTTGCATTTTACGTTACTTTATCAGATGGTCCATTTGGACGTTAGTTTCTTATTAGATAGTTCAATTGTTTTTGGACTATAAATAGTTTGTGTTTTTATTTTCTAAAGTGTGAAAAAATAGTAAAAACTTCTCTTCTTCTTTCTTTTGTGCTGGGTTTTCTTCTTATAAATCTTTGTTGTTTCTGCTCCTAGTTATACTAGAAGAGCTTGTTGAATCCTGGGGGATACGCCTAATATTATTTATCTCGGTGTAGGCGAAATATCCTTAAGGACAGTGTCCTTGACACGCCTCAAGCTAAACCGTTTATTCTCCATAATCATCCAATTTTTCCAACATTATTAGAGGAGGATCCAAGATTTAAATTTTATGGGTTCAATTTTTAAGATTTGCAATATTGAATCAATTATATATTTAAAGTTATGAGTTCAAATCTATTATTTTTGCAATTTTAATAAATTTTTACATATAAATTTTTACGTCGAATGTTATGGGCTCAATTGAACCCGTAACTCTCACATTGTATCTGCCTCTTATTATTACCAACAACTTTTTTTCTTTAACTAAATGATATTAAGATTCGCGTTGGATCAGCTTGAGGATAGAGTGTTTCGCACCAAGAAATTCTCGTTTTTTAAGACCCAAATACAAAATCTCTAGTTAAAGATGGAGGTTTTCTAACTGACCCTCCATATTCTTTGATGTTTATACCAACAACTTAGTTGACGGCCATAAGATTTTTGTTATATTTATATTATGTTATGAAACATCATTATTACGATTATTTATTGTATTCTAATTCATTGAGATTCGTTTTTATCTATGTTTTTGTGATACTGTTATTTTTTGCTATGTTTGTCTCTCTTTTTTGGAAATAACTTTTCTATTACTCAAGTAGGATAAAGTTTGTGTACATATTACCCTCCACAGATTCCACTAATAAAATTTTACTGAGTCGTTAACGTTGCAATCCATTGAAACGCACTTTCTTGGAAGTGCCACATCTGAGTGAATCATCTTTCTAATCTCTTCGTATTACGATTCATTCCAAAGAGTACGAAGAGTCATCTTTTGTTGAAAAGTGTGAGCTTGATGAATCTGCATTTGGATTTCAGATTCATCAAGTAACAAAGAAAAAATCGCAGATGAAGAGAAGAGAAAACTGGCAGTTATGAAGATGGAGAAAGAGCACTGTTCTATTGCCTCTTTTGTCGATATATACAAGAAAAACAGAGTAGTTAATTTAACTATTGGACCCCACATATCATTAGCCAACTAATTAATCAACTAATGTACTAACTAAAATGTATTAATGCTAACTACTCCACTAACTACTAATTACACAGTCTTCCACACTCCCCCTCAAGCTGGAGGGTGTAAAATGTTGAGGACTCCAAGCTTGCCAAGCAAAAATGCATGTTGTGAGTGTCCAAGACCTTTAGTGAGCAAGTCAGCTGGTTGATCTTTGGTTCCCACATACTGCGTGCAAAGAATGCCTTGTTTAATCTTGTCTCGAATGAAATAGCAATCGATCTCAATATGCTTGGTTCGTTCATAGAAAATTGGATTAGCTGCAATTTGAAGTGCAGCTTTACTATCACAAAACACTACAACAGGTTGCTTAATGAACACTCAAAGTTCAGCAAACAATCCTAACAACCAAACAACTTCTGCACCCACAGCTGCCAAGCTTCGATATTCTGCTTCTGCAGAACTTCTTGACACTGTATGATGTTTCTTAGATTTCCAAGAGATGAGTGAGTTTCCAAATTTCACCAAGTAACCTGTTACAGATCTCCTTGTATTTGGACAGCTTGCCCAATCTGCATCACAAAAACAAGTTAAACTGTCAGCTTCAGTAATGCTTAAGAGTATTCCCATGCCTGGTTCATGTTTCAAATACTTGACTACTCTCACAGCTGCATCCCAGTGAGATAATTTGGGCTCCTGCATAAATTGGCTAAGTGTTTGAACTGCAAACACTATGTCTGGTCGTGTGACAGTCAAGTAAATCAATCTTCCAACTAGTCTTTGATATTCACCTGCATATGTTAAAACTTCATCTCCTGTAGTTCCAGTATGTCTGTCATACTCAGCAGAAGTAAACTTCTGATCAAGATCAATGGAGTAGACACTGGTTTTGCACCACTTAATCCCAAATTAGAAATGAGCTGAAGATAATATTTTCTTTGGTTCAACAATATCCCTTTCTTTGACCTCATGACTTCAATACCTAGAAAGTATTTAAGCTCACCAAGATCTTTTACTTTGAACTTCTGATGAAGAACACTTTTAGTCTCACTAATGAGATCTTCACAGTCTCCAGTGATCAACAGATCATCTACATATATTAAAACTGCTACAAAGCTATTCCCTTTCCTTTTAGTGAAAAGTGAATAGTCATACATGCTTTGAATGTATCCTGCTTCTATCAGTGCTTCAGAAAGTTTAATATTCCACTGTCGAGATGCTTGTTTGAGCCCATATAGAGACTTTAGGAGCTTACATACTTTGGTCTTCCCCTGTCTCCTAAAGCCTTCAGGAAGTTCCATATATACTTCTTCATATAAATTCCCTTGAAGAAATGCATTGTATACATCCATCTGTGAAATATTCCATCCTTTAGAAGCAACCAAGGCAATAACTGACCTTACTGTCACCATTTTAGCAACTGGAGAAAAGGTTTCATTATAATCAAATCCTTCCCTTTGATTATATCCTTTAGCTACCAACCTAGCTTTGAACCTTTCTACATCACCATTTGTTTTATATTTGATCTTATACACCCTTTTTGAACCAATGGCTTTCATTCTTTTTGGAAGATCAACTACCTCCCAAGTTTGATTACTCTCCAAGGCTTTAATTTCTGCTTCCATAGCTTCAACCCATCTCTTGTCTTTGCGGGCTTCTCTGAATATTTTTGGCTTTGTCCGTTCTAAAATTCTTGCAACAAAACTTCTACATTTATCTGATAATTTGCTGTAAGAAAGATAGATAGATAGTGGATAGGAAGAAGAACCTCTTTTTGGTTTAGTCACATAGTCTTGTAACCATATAGGTTCATTAATGGTTCTCTTGGACTTTCTTGTCTCAATGACATCTGGTTGATCAATTGTTGGTAAAATCTCAGTTTCCTCTACCCTTAAGTCATTTGTTTCAGCTCCTGCATTTGCATCTACAGTAGTAGATTCTCCTCCTTCTAATGTAAGATCAACATCAACAACTTCATGCTCTTTAGTAGGCAATTCAGAAATGCTATCAACATTCCTTTCTTCACAAGATCTTCCCAGATTCCTTGTTGCAGCTATGGAAGAATCAAATGCATTATGATCAACAGATACTTGTTCTTTTGTGTTCTGAAAAGGAAATATAGCTTCTTTAAAGATAACATCTCTGCATACAAAAATTTTGTTAGTATTTAAATCCATCAACTTGTAGCCTTTTTGTGTTTCTTCATAGCCAAGGAACATAGCTGTTATTGCCCTTGGTGAAAATTTATCCTCCTTTACTAAATTAGTTGCATAGCAGAGGGAGCCAAACACTCTAAGATGAAATAATGAAGGTACCTTATTGTAGAGCAATTCATATGGTGATTTTCCATTTAACAGATCAGTGGGCAATCTGTTTATAAACATATACTGCACCCTTAATACACTCACCCCAGAACCTTGTAGGAGTATTTGATTGGAACTTTAGTGCTCTAGCTGTATCCAAAATGTGTCTATGCTTCCTTTCTACTATTCCATTCTGTTGTGGAGAATAAACACAGCTACTATGATGAACTATACCATATGCCTCAAACAATTCATTCATGTGTTTATTGAAGAATTCAGTGCCATTATCAGTTCTAATAATTTTCACTCTATACTGAAATTGAGTGTGCAACATTGTGAGAAATATTTTCAATACTACAACAACATCACTTTTCAGATGAAGTAAGTGCACCCAAGTATATCTTGTATTATCATCCACTACTGTCAGAAAGTAATACTTCTTATCATATGTGGGAAATTTATATGATCCCCAAACATACATATGCAAAAGAGAAATAGGATCTTCACTTCTACTTTGACTTCTCGGAAATGTTAGTCTAGTCTGTTTTGCTAATAGACACATAGTACAGTTATCATTCACCATTACTGCTACAGAATTATCATGAACTAAGTTCAGTTTTCTCATTGCACTAACCGAGGCATGTCCTAGCCTTTTATGCCATAGTTCTTCATCAATCTTATTGCTCTGTGATGTTGTGGCTGATGCAAATTTCTTTATTCCTTTGATGAACTTTTCCAAATCTCCTTTAAAATTTTTCTTCAAAATGTGTTAGGAATGCGTAGAATTCTTCGCGGCGAGCTTGCTCGCCGCGGTTCGGACCCTTGGTAGTGATTTAAGTTTCAAAATGTAGAGAATTAATTTTTCCGAAAAGTGTCAAATATGCGGTCAAGAATGCGACCGCAAACCTGTCATGCGGACCGCATTCTTGCCGCAAAACGTTCCAGAGAGTTGCCCAAAATCGTGTCAATAATGCGGTCAAAATTGCGATCGCATAGTGAATCTGCGGTCCACTTTGCGACCGCAGATCAGGAATGCGGACCGCATAATGGCCGCATTCCGTAACAGAGCTGGAGTAATTTTTGAGGCCATTCTGCAGTCACTATGCGGACCGCATGTTGATTCTGCGGTCGCAAAGTGCACCGCAGATCTGCCCCCGGCCCAGATTTTTGTAACATTTTGACCCGATCTCTTCTTTAATATAACACCTTTCTTCTTCATTTTATCATATCATCTCACCAAAATTAGAGAGAGAAGAGAGGGTTTTTAGAGAGAGAAATCTTTCATCTTCAAAGATTGTTCCAACCATTTAATTCCAAGGGATCCTAGGGCAAGGATTCAACTTCCCCAATCTTTTCAAGGTAAAAACCCTAACCATTTTCTTTGATTTTCAGTTTTAAATTGGGTAAAGAGAGGTTTGCATATAATAGCTTTTGAAAATAGAATTTTCACACTCATGCATGATTATTGAACTTGATTTCTAGTAAAAAGAAGTGAGTAGAAGTAAGAGTCTTCAAGAACAAGGTTGGCAAGAGTAAGATAGCTTGGGTAAGCATAAAGTAGGAAGAAAATTCATCACCAGGTATGTATGGCTAATTTTGATTCTTGTGAAATCGCCTATATGTGTGAAAATTGTTTGGTTAATGTTAATTTGACAAATTGTGTGAAATTCTCAAAGTTGTTGTTGAAATATGAGTGATGTGGTATAGAATATGAACCGAAAGTTAAATGAGAGTTGAATTGGGTAAAGATATGTGAATAATACTTATGATGGCCTATATGGCACTTTGTGGAAAGGAAACGAAACACTCGAGAATTGGTTTATTGTGGAAAGAGATGAAACACTTGAATTGTGGAAAATTGTTGAACATACTTGTGTGAATATTCTTGATTATGGAAATATTGTAACTTGGTTGTGATATTGGCTTGATAAGTAATTGAGAACATGAAACAATGTGCAAGTTGCTTATTTGAACTTGTTGAAATTGTGTGTAGTACCTTATCCGCTGTTTGAAATTGTTGTGTTTTAAACTGTAAGGCGGGGTCGTGTTGCGCGCCGCAACGTGAGGAAATAAGGTGTGGGTTGGGGTGATAAGGGTGGCCGAGGTAATAAGGGTGGTTAGGGGCAATAAGGATGGAAAGCAATCGAAATCGCTATTGAAAATTGATACAAAAATCAATAATGTGAAATTGTGAAAGGAGACAAGAGGAGAGTTTGCAACCTATGGGGCACTGATTGCCCCTTTGTTTGACTACTTGTGCTTTACGTGATTGATTGGTTATTGTTAAATTGGTTGATCGTAGAAAGTGCTTTGTGTGAGAATTATTTGAAATGAGGAAAAATGTGGAAACATGGTTGGGTGGCTTAATTAATTGTTGATGTAATTTAATGGCTTGAGTTTACTTGGGACAAAGTTTGTCCATACATACCAGTACAATTCAAGTGTACTGACGTCCCTTTTGCCGGGGGCGCTACATTCGTGTCATGATTGTAGGTGGATCAGTAGCAGGCACTTCAGCTCATCGGCAGTAGTATCCTTCTCCTTCCACTGCCCGTTTTGGTGAGCCCCTTTCTTCCTCGGGGCCTTGTGTGGTTCATGCCACTCGGTTTAGATTTCATTTTGGTTTTGTAAGGTATAGCCGGAGCCTTGTTACCGGCAAGTATTGTATTTCCCTTTTTTGTATCCTAGAGGCTCCATAGACATGTAAACTGTGGGATTGTGGCCTGTGTATATGTATGGGGCGTTGTAAATATAAATTATGAACTTGTTAGTGAATCAATCACATGGTTATGTTTATGCATTATGAAATAAGTCATTATTGGTAAAATATTTGGTTAATGAGAAACAATCAACACAGGGTTAACGCGTGGGAATGAAAGGCACCCAGGTCCGCTTGACTGGGGCAACTCGGTCGGGCGCCGGTCATGTCCCTCGATTTGGGGCGTGACAGGTATCAGAGCTTAAGGTTTTAAAGTGTCCTAGGATGTCTCGGAGCCGTGTCTAGTAGTGCCCTTCTTATAGATGTGTTGTCGACCACATCATATAAGTAGGGGGCTGCACGGACATTTAGGAATATTACCCTTCTTCAACACTCCAAATCGTGCGATAAAGCTTGACTATAAGATTGTTTTGTAACTCGTGCGTTGAGATTCAAGGTAAGTTTAAATGCTCTTTCGTCTATTTCATGTAGTGTTGTCATATGTCATGACCAATGGGAAAATACATGGGTATTATGGAGATTGCACATGTATCTTGTTGAATAAACTGTATGAATATATATAGTATAAGTACATAGTACTACAAGTATACTTTATTTGGGGAAAGGATTAGAAGTGATTACCCGCACGAAGAGGCATTGATTTGATGATTGATATGTAAGCTTAAATAGCACGCGTGGTTAGTGCAAGAAGTATATAATTGATTGTAAGGTGTGAAAGAATATTGGTTATATAAGCACGTGATATATGAGAGAAAGACTATGAGATTAATGGTGAGAGTGTAAGTGTCTCACAGGAGGTAAAAAGTTACGAAATGAGACTCAATTGGACCCTAGCCGAGAAGACCCTTGCCTCACGAACTTTATAAGGACCTAGAAATGTACATAAAGGATATACGTGGGGACTTGAAATCCCATACCTGCGTGGCTGAATAGGAGAAGGGAACTTATGAGATCATTACTATGGTGACTTAAACTTTCCTAATAGTCGAGTATACATATAAGAGGGATAGATATATGAGGCATTTGTCCCTAAAGTTTCTAAACTCAAGACTTGTGTCGAGATCCAGGACATTTTCCCCATGTGGGAGAGGGAGGACCATCGTGAGGCCACTTAAATACAATGAAACAAGAGCGAGACCATGTAGCTATGATATTTGAATATTTTGGTGAAGACATGTATGGTCTAGAAAAGAGATTAAGGAATGTAAATTCTTCACGCATGGCAATGTGACCGATAGGGTCAACGATTCTAGAAAATAAGAGTATGTTTGTAAAGAGACTTTTACTTGTCATAAGGTCGGGAGAAATGGGACCCAAGGAGGTACCATATGTCAAATGTGAAAGATTGTGAGTTCCTAGAATGGGCTAATCATAGATTTGTGATTTAAACAAAGTTTCGGGATACTAAGAAAGCCAAAACGAGTGGGAGAAATGAATGTGTTGCCACGACAACCCAAGATGGTAATTGGGGCTTGATAGAGAGCCTCTAAAGAGCCTTACAAATAGATAAGTGTTAAATGATGTTCAGACGAACACTCCTTGCTACATATGTCCCAATAAGAGTTAAGAGGTGAGCCGGATGGAATACCTAAGGTAAGAGACCACGTAATATATGGAAGAGTGCGTGGCTATTCACTAACTAGGAAGAATGAGGTGAGAAGAAATGGGGAGAAAACCTTTAAATTGAGATGGTCATGGTTATTTAAAACAATTTGTTTGCATCAGAATGGTGGACTCACTTAGGGCACAAGTGTTAATAAAAGTTATAAGGGATTAACCGCAATTCAACCGACATGGGTGACACTGAATATCGACTAAAGGGGTCTAGAGATAGTTCATGTCTACACACAATGGGAAGCGAGGTTATCGTTGGTGAGGTTGTGGTACTGTAAAATGATTAAACAAGACATAATGATTTTTCAAGTTCACAGGAGGCGGACAAATGTGTGGAACAAGAAAGCTATTAATTATGCACTATCCGCAAATCAAGATGGGAATGAAAGGTTCAGAATAGATTGAAAGAGGATGAACACTCGTGACGGACTAGACGTGCTTAGCATGATAACTCTTAAGCCGCAATCTCAGGGAACTTCATTGATAACTATAACATGGGGAATGAGGCGAGTTACTCGTCGGAGATAGAATTAGGGGGACTAAGCCTTACACTTAAGAGTAAAACCAAAAGTTGTTGTTGAAGGATTGAGGAGGATTTAAAGTTTCAGAGAATACCCTTCTCAGGATAGTGACCCTTCCTAAGTCATATGCATATAAAGGTTGTTGATATACGTTTGAGAGGTGTTTAACCGTAAGGAGGGATGCTAGGAATTTTCACAGCGGAAGTAGTGCAATCTCTTAAATTCTATAATGCACATATGGGGAGAAGAGGTTGGTTAAGAAAAGTTAGAGCACAATGTTACCTTACCTTCGATGCAATGGCGTGCAAGTTAGTGTTATTCAGGGTACGTGTGCAAGTTAGCCAGTGCTATTCATTTGAGACAGGAGGTCATATGAGAAAACACATTCAGTAATGCCTTTGGTTAAGAATTATGAAGAGTTAGTAGCAATTGTTCACATGGGATCGTAACCACATCAAGGAAATTATAGTGGAACTCAATTCGAGGAAGGTCTTATGTAAGAGGAATATAATAAAGATGTTCCACTAATGATGTAAAGTGTTAAGGTGATAGTTATGCCTCCAGGGTTGGTTTGGGATGTGTATTGATGCAGCACGGGAAAGTCATATCTTACGCTTCCAAGCAACTCAAGAATCACGAGAAGAATTATCCGACGCATGATTTGGAGCTTGCAGCTATTGTGTTTGCTTTGAAAATATGGCGGCACTATCTTTATGGAGTTCATGTAGATGTGTTTTCAGACCACAAGAGCCTCCAGTATTTGTTCAAGCAGAAGGAGCTAAGTCTGAGACAGCGGCGGTGGTTAGAATTACTCAAGGACTATGATATGGACATATTGTACCATCCAGAGAAGGCAAATGTGGTAGCCGACGCTCTTAGTCGAAAATCCATGAGTAGTTTGGCTCATTTGGGTGTGGATCAGAGACACCTGGCTCGAGAGGTTTACCAATTAGCCAGTTTGGGGGTTCGTATCTCGGCGTCAGACGAGGGGGATATCTTGGTGCATAATGGAGCAGAATCATCATTGATCGCAGAAATCAAGGAAAAACAATTCATGGATCCAGCATTGGTTCGGGTAAAGGAAGCGGTCATAAATAACAAGACCTCAGCATTTGTACTCAGCATCGAAGATGGTGTGTTGCGGTGTCAAGATAGGCTATGTGTTCCGGATGTGGACGAGCTTCGGGAGAGGGTAATGGCAGGGGCTCATATTTCCAGGTATTCGGTACACCCAGGTTCCACGAAAATGTATCATGACCTTAAGAAGATTTATTGGTGGAACGGTATGAAGAGGGATGTAGCAAGCTTTGTAACAAAATGTCCGAACTGTCAACAAGTGAAGGCCGAGCATCAACGGCCTGGTGGATTAACTCAGCTTATAGAAATACCAAGGTGGAAATGGGAGATGATCAATATGGATTTCGTGGTGGGGTTACCTCACACTCAGCGTAAGTTCGATTCAATATGGGTGGTAGTAGATCGACTCACCAAATCGGCTCACTTCCTGCCTGTCAAGTCCACTGATACTGCGGAGCAATATGCAAGATTGTACATCAAGGAGATAGTAAGGCTTCATGGCACTCCACTTTCTATCATCTCGGATCGCGGGGCTCAGTTCACAGCTAACTTTTGGAAGAAGTTTCAACAAGGTTTGGGAACTCAGGTGAATCTCAGCACAACTTTCCATCCACAGACCGATGGTCAGGCCGAACGGACTATTTAGACGCTTGAAGATATGTTGCGGGCTTGTGTCTTAGATTTTAAAGGTAATTGAGATGAACACTTGCCACTGATAGAATTTGCTTACAATAACAGCTATCATGCTAGCATTCAAATGGCCCGTTTGAGGCATTGTACGGGAGAAGATGTAGATCGCCAGTCGGGTGGTTTGAGGTAGGTGAAGCGGAATTGCTAGGGCCAGATATGGTGTATGAAGCTATGGAAAAGGTCAAAGTTATTCAGGAGAGAATTAAACCGGCTCATGACTCGCGAGTCCTAATAACCTGGCTTTGATACCAACTTGTCACGACCCAAATCCGGTCGTGATGGCGCCCGACAATCAAGCTAGGCCAGCCAGACCAACAATTTAATTATAACACAATACCAGTCCCCAAATGGACAACCCAAGAAGAATATATGAGTTTAAGAACTCCAATAATAATAGTAAAGAACAAAATACTGACACTCCCAAAGATCCGGAGTCACAAGTCTAGAGCCTCTAACAAAACCCAATAGGAAATAGAGAGTACGATATAGAAGTACTCAAGTATGAATACAAAATATACAATAACAACTGGAATGAGAGGAGAAGCTAGGCTCTGCGAACGTAGGCAGCTACCTCAGCAACTCGATGTGACAATGTAAACGCTGGAGATGTCCGTCTACTGCTCCTGTGTACCTGAGTCTGCACACAAAAGGTGCAGGGAGTAGGGGTGAGTACTAAGTACTCAGTGAGTAACAAATATATACATGTAGCTGACAGTAAGAAATCCACAAAATACCACAAAATGAAGCTACACTACAGTCCGAATCTCCTACGAACTAGCAACAATAATTCCATACAGCTATCACAGAGTAATCCAACAAATACGGATGCAATGCAATGCACATAACTGCTACGGCGTGTAGCCCGATCCCATTTAACGTCGACGGCGCTCACTGGGGGTGTGTACAGACTCCGGAGGGGCTCCTACAGCCCAAGCGCAATACTACTGCGGCGTGCAGTCCGATCCTCATATCAACCACTGCGGCGTGCAGCCCGATCCATGCTTAGTCCACAATAAGCAAATAAGTCACAAAACAATTCATTTTCCTTATTTCCAGTTCTCAATTCATAATTTATGAAAAATACTTTAACTTTATTAAGTTTGTAAAAGTCGGTGACTTAGCATTTCAAAAGTGTGATTACAATTCCCAGGACTGAGATCAGTGATTTAAGCAATCTTTAGCTATCACATAAATATTGTCCTCTAAGGACGCTACAGATCGGCACAAGGCCCCAAACAAGGCTTACAGCCCACAAATATAGCAAATACAGTGTATTTCCAACACTAACACATATTATTCATTTTCGGGATGGACCAAGTCTCAATCCCCAATCACAATCAATCCCGCACCTGCCACGGTGTGCGAGCCACGCTCTATTAGCGTCACAATGTGCTAAGCCGGGGTTTCGAACCCTCAGGCTACAATATACACAAACTACTCACCTCTAGTCGGTCGTCGAATCGTCCGCGATGCCTTTTCCTTTGAATTTCGTTGCCTCGTGTGTAGAATCTAGTCAAATAACAATAATTATATCAATTACGGGTCAAAGAATCATAACCCACTTCAATTTATATGAAATTCGCAAAGTTACACTAAGTTGGTAAAACCCGACTTTCGGTACGATTCTCGAAAAATTACGAAAGTCACATATTCGGAACCCTCATCTCAATACGAGTCTAAGCATATCAATTTTTACCAAATTCGGACTCCATTTGCTCATTCAAAACCTTGATTTTCTAAAGTTCAAGCCTAGGGTTAAATCTTCCATGAATCACCCCAAATTCTTCCATTTTCATGATATAATTGCATAATAATACCAATACTAATCATAGTTTAAGTCCATAGTTGCTTACCCGATGATTTCCCTTGAGTTTCTCTTCAAAATCGCCTAAATCGCCTCTAAAGCCGAGACCCAAATGTGTGAAATATTCTGAAATTTTTCTAACTTCTGATACACTTAACTTACAGCGATTTTCGCTTATGCGGCCGCTTCTGCGGAGATTGGACCGCTCCTGCGGAAACGTCCGCTTCTGCGACTGGGCGTCCGCTTCTGCGGACTCGCCTAAGCGGCTCCCCTTCCGCTTCTGCGATGGTCGTTTCTGCGACTCCCAGCCCGCCCCCGCGTTTCCGCTTCAGCGGATAATGATCCGCTTCTGCGGATATTTCCGCTTCTGCGGCTCCTGGTCCGCTTCAGCGCACCCGCTCCTGCGCCCAAAATTCCGCAGGAGCGGAAACAACAGAACCAGAACACAAGTCTGCAATTTTCCACATGTTTCTCCCGTTTAACCATCCGAAAACACCCCGAGGCCCCCAGGACCTCATTCAAACACACCAACACATCCTAATTCCTTATTCGAACTTGTTCCAATCATAAAAACACCATCCTAAACATCAAAATCACCAATTAACCACGGATTCAAGCCTAAATTCCTTAAAACATTCCAAATTACACATTCAATCAAAAACCCGATCAAACGATGTCCGAATGACCTGAAAATTTGCAGACATATCCAAAATCACATAACGAAGCTACAGAAATTGTCGGAATTCCATTCCGACCCCGGATCAAAATATCACCTACCATCCGGTTTTCGCCAAAATTCAACATTCGCCAATTCAAGCTTAAAACTACACCGGACCTCCGAATTCAATTCCGATTGTTCTCCTAAGTCATAAATGATCCCCGGAACTAGTCGAATCATCCGAATCCGGTTCCGAGCACTCTAACTCAATAGTCAACTCTTGGTTGACTTTTCATATTCAAGCTTTCTTCAAACATGCTATTTGTTTCATTTTCAATCCAAATCACTCCTAACTCACCCGATATACTCTAATACTGTTTTTAAAAGCATAATATATGTAAATGCAAGGTAATGGGGTGGTAATTCCCGTAACGACGGGCCGGGTCGTTACATTCTCCCCAACTTAAACAAACGCTCGTCCGCGAGCGGGTTAAGAAACATACCTGGAGCATCAAACAAGTGTGGATATCTGCTCTGCATTTTCTGCTCGGTCTCCCAAGTTGCTTCCTCCACGGGACGACCTCTCCACTGCACTTTCACTGAAGCTATATCCTTAGATCTCAGCTTACGAACCTGTCGACCCAAAATGGCTATTGGTTCCACATCATAAGTCAAGTCTTCATCTAGCTGTATCGTGTTGAAGTCTAACACATGAGACGGGTCTCCGACATACTTCGGAGCATAGATACATGGAACACCGGGTGAACTCCCGACAAACTGGGTGGCAAAGAAAGCATATAGGCCACCTCCCCAACTTTCCTAAGCACCTCAAAAGGTCCAATAAACCTTGGGCTCAACTTCCCTTTCTTTCCAAACCTCATAACACCCTTCATAGGCGAAACTTTCAGCAACACCTTCTCACCTACTGAATAAGACACATCTCGGACCTTCCGGTCTGCATAACTCTTCTGACGCGACTGAGCTGTGCGAAGTCTCTCCTGAATCACCTTTACCTTGTCTAAGGCATCTTGGACTAACTCTATCCCTAACAACCTAGCCTCGCCGGGCTCGAACCAACCAACTGGAGACCTACACCGCCTCCCATATAAAGCTTCATACGGTGCCATCTGAATGCTGGACCGATAGCTATTATTGTAAGCAAACTCCGCCAAAGGCAAATAATCAGCCCATGAACCACCAAAATCAATAACACAAGCACGCAACATGTCCTCCAATATCTGAATAGTACGCTCAGACTACCCATCCGTCTGTGGATGAAATGCTGTGCTCAACTCTACCTGTGAACCCAACTCTCGCTGAAATGTCCTCCAGAATTGAGATGTGAACTGGGTACCTCTGTCCGATATAATGGAAATAGGAACTCCATGCAATCTCACTATCTCACGGATGAATATCTCTGCCAACCGCTCCGAGGTATAGGTAGTACACACTGGGATGAAGTGAGCTGACTTAGTCAACCTATCCACCACCACCCAAACTGAATCAAACTTCCTCGCTGTCCGAGGGAGTCCACTAACAAAGTCCATAGTAATCCTTTCCCACTTCCACTCGGGAATATCAATACGCTGGAACACACCACCAGGTCTCTGATGCTCATACTTGACCTGCTGACAGTTTAGACACCGAGCCACATGGCTCACAATATCTTTCTTCATCTTTCTCCACCAGTAATGCTGCTTCAAATCCCGATACATCTTCGCGGCTCCTGGATGAATAGAATACCGCGAGCTATGGGCCTCCTCCAATATCAACTCACGAAGGCCATCAACATTGGGCACGCATATCCGGCCCTGCATCCGCAATACACCATCACTATCAATGGTGACATCTCTAGCATCATCATGCTGAACTCTGTCCTTAAGGACAAGTAAGTGTGGATCATCATACTGGCGCTCTCGAATACGATCATATAAAGAAGAACGAGCTACTACACAAGCCATCACTCGACTGGGCTCAGAAATATCCAGCCTTACCATCTGATTAGCTAACGCCTGAACATCAACTGCTAGGGGTCTCTCCCCAACTGGAATATACGCCAAATTGCCCATACTAATAGCCTTCCGGCTCAATGCATCAGCCACTACATTGGCTTTCCCGGGATGATACAAGATAGTAATATCATAATCTTTAAGCAACTCAAGCCATCTCCGCTGCCTCAAATTTAGATCTTTCTGCTTAAACAAATGCTGAAGGCTGCGGTGGTCCGTATATACATCACAAGATACACCATATAGGTAATGCCTCCAAATCTTCAAGGCATGAACAATAGCAGACAACTCCAAATCATGAACAAGGTAGTTCTTCTCGTGGGGCTTTAGCTGACGAGAAGCATATGCAATAACTCTACCCTCCTGCATCAACACACAACCGAGTCCAACTGTAGAAGCATCACAATACACCGTATATGACCCTGAAGCTGATGGTAATACAAGTACTGGAGCGGTGGTCAAAGCCGCCTTGAGCTTCTAGAAGCTCTCCTCACATTCATCGGACCACACAAATGGAGCATTCTTCCGTGTCAACTTAGTCAAAGGTGAAGCAATAGATGAAAAGCCCTGAACAAACCGGCGGTAATAGCCTGCCAAGCCGAGGAAACTCCGGATCTCCGTAGCTGAGGAAGGTCTGGGCTAATTCTGTACTGCCTCAACCTTCTGAGGATCAACCCTAATACCATCACTGGACACTATATGTCCCAGAAAACCCACAGTATCTAGCCATAACTCACACTTAGAGAATTTTGCATAAAGCTTCTCTTCTCTCAACCTCTGCAATGCCACTCTCAAATGCTGTGCATGCTCCTCCTGGCTGCGTGAATATACCAGGATATCATCAATAAACACAATCACAAAAGAATCAAGGTACGGCCGAAATACACTATTCATCAAGTGCATGAATGCTGCTGGGGCATTAGTCAACCCGAAAGACATCACCAGGAACTCGTAGTGCCCATATCGCGTCCTGAACGCTGTCTTCATAATATCCGAGTCCCTGATCTTCAACTGATGATAACCCGATCGAAGATCGATCTTAGAAAATACACTAGCTCCCGGAGCTGATCAAATAGGTCCTCAATACGAGGCAATGGGTATTTATTCTTCACTGTTACCTTGTTCAGCTGCTTGTAATCAATGCACATTCTCATTGTGCCATCTTTCTTCTTCACGAACAACACCGGTGCACCCCAAGGTGACACACTTGGACGAATGAAACCCTTATCTAAGAGTTCCTGAAGTTGTTCTTTCAATTCTTTTAACTCTGCTGGTGCCATGCGATAGGGAGGAATAGAAATGGGCTGAGTGCCCGGCACCAAGTCAATACCAAAATCAATATCTCTATCAGGCGGCATGCCTGGTAGGTCTGCTGGAAATACATCCGGAAACTCCCTCACAATGGGAACCGAATCAAGACTGGGTGTCTCGGCCTCAACATTTCTAATGAAGGCCAAATAAGACAAACAACCCTTGCCAATCATTCGTTGAGCTTTTATATAAGAAATCACCTTGTCGGACACATAATCAGTCAAGCCACGCCACTCGATCCTCGGATTACCTGGAATAGCTAGTGTGACTGTCTTGGCATGATAGTCCAGAATCGCATGGTAAGGAGATAGCCAATCCATGCCTAGAATAACATCGAAATCTACCATGCCCAGTAGTAATAAATCAACTCGGGTCTCCAGACCCCCAATAGTAATAATACAGGATCGATATACCTGATCCACAACAACAGTATCCCCCACTGGGGTAGACACATGTACGGGCAAAGCAAGGATACCATGGGTCATACCCAAATGATGTGCAAAGTAAGTAGAGACATAAGAATAGGTGGATCCGGGATCAAATAAGACGGAAGCATCCCTGTGGCAGACTGAGATAATACCTGAAATAACCGCATCCGAAGCACTAGCATCCTTCCTATCCGGAAGAGCATAGAAACGAGCCCGGCCTCCACCGGTACGATCCTCGCCCACGGGGCGACCTGCGGATACCGGCCACCGGTCCCTAGGCGACCGTGTCGGCGCCGAAGAAACGAGGAGTAGAAGACGAGGGTCGATCCCTCCGCCGTGACCTCTTACGAAGCCACCGAGGACACTCTCTCCCGATATGGCCCAAATCACCGCACTCAAAACAACGGCCCGAAGATGGAAGAAGGGGCTGCCGAGGACCCCTCGCTACCGATGAATCTCGTGCCGAGGAAACGGAGAGCGAGCTACGAGTCGGAAGAGCACTCGGTGCGGGCCGACTCTGTCGGCGGCCCCGCCGACCCCGATAACCCCTGCCGGCCTCGACGACCACGATCGGATGAAACCCCACTGGACTCGCACGTCCAGACTGATGAGATCCGAAGGAGCGACCTCTGCCATGCTGAAATTGGCCCCTAGACGGAGCACCACCGTAACGCCGGTACCACGAGGCCTCTTAGCCTCTCTCTCCTCTCGCTCTCTGCGGCGATCCGTCTCAATGTGACGGGCAGCATCAACCACCTCCTCAAAGGTAACTGCAGAAACTCTCTCCCGGGTCATCAATATGCGGATGGGATAAATAAGACCATCAATAAATCTCCGGATCCTCTCCCTGTCGGTAGGAACCATCCACATGGCATGACGGCTAACTGTGTGAATCTCATCTCGTACTAATTAACCGTCATCTCTCCCTGCTTCAACCACTCGAACTGACGTCGCAGCTCCTCTCTCCGAGACCGAGGCACGTACTTCTCCAAAAATACCATGGAGAACTGCTGCCAAGTGAGGGGCACTGCCCCAGCGGGCCTACGCCTCTCAAAATCCTCCCACCACTGGAAAGCTGCACCTGTGAACTGGAAAGTGGTGAATGAAACACCGCTGGACTCTAGAATACCCGCGGTGCGAAGCATACGCCGACATCGGTCAAGAAAACCCTGGGCATCCTCGCCCTCAGCTCCACTGAATGTCGGAGGCTGTAACCTCTCAAATCTCTCCAAACGACGCTGCTCATCGTCGGGCATAACTGGAACCACATATGCAGGAGCTGGTGCAACGGGCGCAACTGGCTGAACTGGCTCGGGTGTGTGAGCCACGGGGGTCTGATTCCCTCCCCCTGCTTGTGAAGATGATACTGCAGCAGTAGCAGCAACTACCTGTGCCAATCCTGTGCACACTGATAATATCTGAGCCAAGGTCTCCTGAAGACCCGGTATCACAATAGGCACTGCCGGTGCCTGAACCTGAGCTGTCGGAGCGTTCGCCGCTGGAATCTGGTCCTGAGTCTGGTCAACCGGTGGGTCAGCAGGTGCTGGTGCCCTACCTCTACCACGACCACGGCCTCTGGGTGCCAATGGTGGTCGTCCGCCACGTCCGTCAGCTCGTGTTCTCGCCATCTGTGAGAGAATAGAATATGGAAAGATTTAATTTCATGATAACACAAATCGCACGATATGAATTCAAGAAAATGAGGTTTTTCCTAAAGTCTCTGTAGCCCTTCGAAGATAGATACGGACGTCTACGTACCGATCTGCGAAAGCCTACTAAACCGGCTCATGACTCGCGAGTCCTAGTAACCTAGAGCTTTGATACCAACTTGTCACGACCCAAATCCGGTCGTGATGGCGCCCAACAATCAAGCTAGGCCAGCCAAACACACAATTTAATTATAACACAATACCGGTCCCAAATGGACAACCCAAGAAGAAATATATGAGTTTAAGAACTCCAATAATAATAGTAAAGAACAAAATACCGACACTCCCAAAGATCCGGAGTCACAAGTCTAGAGCCTCTAACAAAACCCAATAGGAAATAGAGAGTACGATATAGAAGTACTCAAGTCTGAATACAAAATATACAATAACAACCGGAATGAGAGGAGAAGCTAGGCTCTGCGAACGTAGGCAGAGCTACCTCAGCAACTCGATGTGACAATGTAAACGCCGGAGATGTCCGTCTACTGCTCCTGTGTACCTGAGTCTGCACACAAAAGGTGCAGGGAGTAGGGGTGAGTACTAAGTACTCGGTGAGTAATAAATATATATAAGTAGCTGACAGTAAGAAATCCACAAAATACCACAATATGAAGCTAAACTATAGTCCGAATCTCCTACGAACTAGCATCAACAGTACAATTCAGCTACCACAGAGTAATTCAACAAATAAGATGCAATGCAATGCACATAACCGCTACGGCGTGTAGCCCGATCCAATTTAACGTCGACGGCGCTCACTGGGGGTGTGTACAGACTCCGGAGGGGCTCCTACAGCCCAAGCGCAATGCTGCTGCGGCGTGCAGCCCGATCCTCACATCAACCACTGCGGCGTGCAGCCCGATCCCATACTCAGTCCACAATAAGCAATTAAGTCACAAAACAATTCATTTTCCTTATTTCCAGTTCTCAATTCATGATTTATGAAAAATACTTTAACTTTATTAAGTTTGTAAAAGCCGGTGACTTAGCATTTCAAAAGTGTGATTAAAATTCCCAGGACCGAGATAAGTGATTTAAGCAATCTTTAGCTATCACATAAATATTGTCCTCTAAGGACGCTACAGATCGGCACAAGGCCCCAAACAAGGCTTACAACCCACAAATATAGCAAATACAGTGTATTTCCAACACTAACAACATATTATTCATTTCCGGGATGGACCAAGTCTCAATCCCCAATTACAATCAATCCCGCACCTGCCACGGTGTGCGAGCCACGCCCTATTAGCGTCACAATGTGCTAAGCCGGGGTTTCGAACCCTCAAGCTACAATATACACAAACTACTCACCTCTAGTCGGTCGTCGAATCGTCCGCGATGCCTTTTCCTTTGAATTTCGATGCCTCGTGTGTAGAATCTAGTCAAATAACAATAATTATATCAATTACGGGTCAAAGAATCATAACCCACTTCAATTTATATGAAATTCGCAAAGTTACACTAAGTTGGTAAAACCCGACTTTCGGTACGATTCTCGAAAAATTATGAAAGTCACATATTCGGAACCCTCATCTCAATACGAGTCTAAGCATATCAATTTTACCAAATTCGGACTCCATTTGCTCATTTCAAAACCTTGATTTTCTAAAGTTCAAGCCTAGGGTTAAATCTTCCATGAATCACCCCAAATTCTTCCATTTTCATGATATAATTGCATAATAATACCAATACTAATCATAGTTTAAGTCCATAGTTGCTTACCTGATGATTTCCCTTGAGTTTCTCTTCAAAATCGCCCAAATCGCCTCTAAAGCCGAGACCCCCAAATGTTAAAATGTTTCTGAAATTTTCTAACTTCTGATACACTTAACTTACAGCGATTTCCGCTTCTGCGGAAAAATTTCCGCTTCTACGCGTCCGCTTCTGCGGAGATTGGACCGCTCCTGCGGATATTTCCGCTTCTGCGGCTAGAAGTCCGCTTCTGCGGACTCGCCTAAGCGGCTCCCCTTCCGCTTCTGCGAAGGCCGCTTCTGCGGCTCCCCGTCCGCTTCCGCGTTTCCGCTTCAGCGGCTCCCTTTCCGCTTCTGCGGTCGCCGCTTCTGCGGCTCCTGGTCCGCTTCAGCGCACCCGCTCCTGCGCCCAAATTTCCGCAGGAGCGGAAACAACAGAGGCAGCACCATTTTTCTGCAATTTTCCATATTTTGCTCCCGATTAACCATCCGAAAACACCCCGAGGCCCCCGGGACCTCATTCAAACACATCAACACATCCTAATTCCTTATTCGAACTTGTTCCAATCATAAAAACACCATCCTAAACATCAAAATCACCAATTAACCACGGATTCAAGCCTAAGTTTCTTCAAAACTTTCAAAACTAACATTCAATCCAAAACCCGATCAAACGATGTCCGAATGACATGAAAATTTGCAGACATATCCAAAATCACATAACGAAGCTACAGAAATTGTCGGAATTCCATTCCGACCCCGGATCAAAATATCACCTACCATCCGGTTTTCGCCAAAATTCAACATTCGCCAATTCAAGCTTAAAACTACACCGGACCTCCGAATTCAATTCCGATTGTTCTCCTAAGTCATAAATGATCCCCGGAACTAGTCGAATCATCAGAATCCGGTTCCGAGCACTCTAACTCAATAGTCAACTCTTGGTTGACTTTTCATATTCAAGCTTTCTTCAAACATGCTATTTGTTTCATTTTCAATCCAAATCACTCCTAACTCACCCGATATACTCTAATACTGTTTTAAAAGCACAATATATGTAAATGCAAGGTAACGGGGTGGTAATTCCCGTAACGACGGGCCGGGTCGTTACAAATGGTGACTCTTGTCTGAGGACTGGGTGTTCTTGAGGGTATCTCCTATGAAGGGAGTCATGCGATTCGGAAAGAAAGGGAAATTGAGTCCTAGGTATGTCGGGCCATATCGGATCATTCAAAGGATTGGTCAAGTTGCTTATAGGCTAGAGTTGCCTCCCGAGATGTCATCAGTGCACCCGGTATTCCACGTGTCCATGTTGAATAAAGTGATCGGAGATCCATCTACCATCATGACGGTCGAAGTTATAGAGGTTAATGAAGATTTGTCATATGAAGAAGTTCCAGTTGCCATTCTTGATAGGCAAGTCCGTAAGTTGAGAAATAAGGAAGTTGCCTCTGTTAAAGTATTGTGGCGAAGTCAACAAGTTGAGGAGGCCACATAGGAAGCGGAAAAAGAGATGAAGGAAAAGTACCCCCATTTGTTCGATCAAACCTAGAAGAAATTAGGTAACCTTTCTACTCCTAGTAACTGTCATCTTGTCTAAGTCGTTTCTCTCTTAGTGTTAGTAAAGTCTCCTTCATTTTGTAATGAATTTAATGTGTTGTCACATTGGGTCACTTGAACCTTTCTTGATAAATGAAATCCTTATAAATATTCGCGTGTTAAATTGGTTTAACAAGGTAAGAATTCATTGAAGTGACTAGTTTCTGTGCAATTGTAATAATATGATAGAATATGTGCATTCGTTGAGGTAAGAAAGTATATACTAGTTGTGAAAAGTGTTGTAGTTGTATATTGTTGTTTGGTAATGTGTTTCGGGGGCCCTCTGACAGGTGGATATGTCCATAATACAAAGGAAACTCTGGCGAAAATTTTCTAAAATATAAGAGTTAGTCAAAATTTTGATAGCTTGCATATCATGTCTTTCAAAACCAATTTATTTCAAAATCCTCATTCGAGGACGAATGATCTTAAGGGGGGGAGGATGTAAGGCCCCGTAAAATTTTTGTGCATAAAACCTAGTAGTTGTGGTGTCATGGTCCGAATAATGTGTTAGGAATGCGTAGAATTCTTCGCGGCGAGCTTGCTCGCCGCGGTTCGGACCCTTGGTAGTGATTTAAGTTTCAAAATGTAGAGAATTAATTTTTCCGAAAAGTGTCAAATATGCGGTCAAGAATGCGACCGCAAACCTGTCATGCGGACCGCATTCTTGCCGCAAAACGTTCCAGAGAGTTGCCCAAAATCGTGTCAATAATGCGGTCAAAATTGCGATCGCATAGTGAATCTGCGGTCCACTTTGCGACCGCAGATCAAGAATGCGGACCGCATATTGGTCGCATTCTGTAACAGAACTTGTGTCATTTTGAGGCCATTCTGCGGTCACTATGCGGACCGCATGTTGATTCTGCGGTCGCAAAGTGCACCGCATAATTGGCCCGGTCCAGATTTTTGTAACATTTTGACCCGATCTCTTCTTTAATATAACACCTTTCTTCTTCATTTTATCATATCATCTCACCAAAATTAGAGAGAGAAGAGAGGGTTTTTAGAGAGAGAAATCTTTCATCTTCAAAGATTGTTCCAACCATTTAATTCCAAGGGATCCTAGGGCAAGGATTCAACTTCCCCAATCTTTTCAAGGTAAAAACCCTAACCATTTTCTTTGATTTTCAGTTTTAAATTGGGTAAAGAGAGGTTTGCATATAATAGCTTTTGAAAATAGAATTTTCACACTCATGCATGATTATTGAACTTGATTTCTAGTAAAAAGAAGTGAGTAGAAGTAAGAGTCTTCAAGAACAAGGTTGGCAAGAGTAAGATAGCTTGGGTAAGCATAAAGTAGGAAGAAAATTCATCACCAGGTATGTATGGCTAATTTTGATTCTTGTGAAATCGCCTATATGTGTGAAAATTGTTTGGTTAATGTTAATTTGACAAATTGTGTGAAATTCTCAAAGTTGTTGTTGAAATATGAGTGATGTGGTATAGAATATGAACCGAAAGTTAAATGAGAGTTGAATTGGGTAAAGATATGTGAATAATACTTATGATGGCCTATATGGCACTTTGTGGAAAGGAAACGAAACACTCGAGAATTGGTTTATTGTGGAAAGAGATGAAACACTTGAATTGTGGAAAATTATTGAACATACTTGTGTGAATATTCTTGATTATGGAAATATTGTAACATGGTTGTGAAAATGTGTCTATGCTTCCTTTCTACTATTCCATTCTGTTGTGGAGAATAAACACAGCTACTATGATGAACTATACCATATGCCTCAAACAATTCATTCATGTGTTTATTGAAGAATTCAGTGCCATTATCAGTTCTAATAATTTTCACTCTATACTGAAATTGAGTGTGCAACATTGTGAGAAATATTTTCAATACTACAACAACATCACTTTTCAGATGAAGTAAGTGCACCCAAGTATATCTTGTATTATCATCCACTACTGTCAGAAAGTAATACTTCTTATCATATGTGGGAAATTTATATGATCCCCAAACATACATATGCAAAAGAGAAATAGGATCTTCACTTCTACTTTGACTTCTCGGAAATGTTAGTCTAGTCTGTTTTGCTAATAGACACATAGTACAGTTATCATTCACCATTACTGCTACAGAATTATCATGAACTAAGTTCAGTTTTCTCATTGCACTAACCGAGGCATGTCCTAGCCTTTTATGCCATAGTTCTTCATCAATCTTATTGCTCTGTGATGTTGTGGCTGATGCAAATTTCTTTATTCCTTTGATGAACTTTTTGTGCATAAAACCTAGTATCTGTGGTGTCATGGTCCGAATAATGTGTTAGGAATGCGTAGAATTCTTCGCGGCGAGCTTGCTCGCCGCGGTTCGGACCCTTGGTAGTGATTTAAGTTTCAAAATGTAGAGAATTAATTTTTCCGAAAAGTGTCAAATATGCGGTCAAGAATGCGACCGCAAACCTGTCATGCGGACCGCATTCTTGCCGCAAAACGTTCCAGAGAGTTGCCCAAAATCGTGTCAATAATGCGGTCAAAATTGCGATCGCATAGTGAATCTGCGGTCCACTTTGCGACCGCAGATCAGGAATGCGGACCGCATAATGGCCGCATTCCGTAACAGAGCTGGAGTAATTTTTGAGGCCATTCTGCGGTCACTATGCGGACCGCATGTTGATTCTGCGGTCGCAAAGTGCACCGCAGATCTGCCCCGGTCCAGATTTTTGTAACATTTTGACCCGATCTCTTCTTTAATATAACACCTTTCTTCTTCATTTTATCATATCATCTCACCAAAATTAGAGAGAGAAGAGAGGGTTTTTAGAGAGAGAAATCTTTCATCTTCAAAGATTGTTCCAACCATTTAATTCCAAGGGATCCTAGGGCAAGGATTCAACTTCCCCAATCTTTTCAAGGTAAAAACCCTAACCATTTTCTTTGATTTTCAGTTTTAAATTGGGTAAAGAGAGGTTTGCATATAATAGCTTTTGAAAATAGAATTTTCACACTCATGCATGATTATTGAACTTGATTTCTAGTAAAAAGAAGTGAGTAGAAGTAAGAGTCTTCAAGAACAAGGTTGGCAAGAGTAAGATAGCTTGGGTAAGCATAAAGTAGGAAGAAAATTCATCACCAGGTATGTATGGCTAATTTTGATTCTTGTGAAATCGCCTATATGTGTGAAAATTGTTTGGTTAATGTTAATTTGACAAATTGTGTGAAATTCTCAAAGTTGTTGTTGAAATATGAGTGATGTGGTATAGAATATGAACCGAAAGTTAAATGAGAGTTGAATTGGGTAAAGATATGTGAATAATACTTATGATGGCCTATATGGCACTTTGTGGAAAGGAAACGAAACACTCGAGAATTGGTTTATTGTGGAAAGAGATGAAACACTTGAATTGTGGAAAATTGTTGAACATACTTGTGTGAATAACATAGTGGAATTAATGTAACGACCCGACCCGTCGTTACGGGAGTTATCACCCCATTTTCTCCATTTAATACTTCAATATGCTAACTTATATGTGTTTGGAAAGTTAGAAGCAAATCGGTGAGAATTTAGATATAAATAAGGCCATAAATCTCTTTATGAGAAGAACAAGTTGGAAAAGTCAACCGAATATTGATCGATGAGTTAGACAGCTCGAAATGGAAATCTGATGATTTGACTAGTTTCGGGGGATCATTTATGACTTAGGAGAGCAATCGGAATCGAATTCGGAGGTCCGGTGTAGTTTTAGGCTTGAATTGGTTAAGGTTGAATTTTGGCAAAATCCGAATGGTAGGTGAGATTTTGATCCGGGGCTTGGAACGAAATTATGAGAGTTGCAGTAGCTCCGTTAGGTGATTTTGGATATGCGTGCAAAATTTCAGGTCATTTGGAGGTGTTTAGGTCGGGTTTTAGATCAAATGTTAGTTTCGAAAGTTTTAGAAGAACTTAGGCCCGAATCCGATGTAAATTTGGTGTTTTGATGTTAGTTTTGGTGATTTGAGACTGAAACTAAGTTTGCATGATCATATGTGACATCTTAATATGTTCGTATGCGGTCCCGAGGAGATCGGATGAGTTTCAGATAGGTTTGGGTTGCGTTATGCTCGTTTTTCTTATGCTTCGACATCGTTTTTTTCAAGCATAAATGATATCATATTGAACAAATGAGCTTGGATTATTGTTTTGAATGAAGAACTAGATCCGTATCGTAATTACGGACCCGTAGCAAAAAGAATCATCGAATTTGGACATCGTATGAGGATTTCATGGCTATTTTATTAAGGTTGGCCAGATTTTCAGGTTAATGACGAAATTGCCCCGACGGCGTATTAAAAACCTGCACTATTTGCAAATCTTAAAACCTACATATCTCCTTCATTATAAGGTCAAATTGAGTGATTCAAAAGCCTAAATTCATTAGAATTTCACAAGGAATCCATTGGGAGCAGTTAAACGGGTGAACAGTATACCTAGAACGAGCAGGTCGAGGTTTCTTCCAATTTTGGAACGGGAAGAAGCTTCTGAGGTGATTTTTAAGAGAGAAATCAATGGGTAATCGCTGGAGGTAATATTCTTGACTCAAAAACATGATTTTATGCTAGAATAAACACCAAAATTCCTGAAATTGGTAGAATTTGTGAAGAACTAGGGCCTAAATCATGAAAACGAATTTTTGGGTTTTGAAAGGCCATTCGAACTCCGATTTCGATAAATTTTATATGCACGGACTCGTGGCGAGATGAGGAATCTGTTGGTATGAATTTTGGAATTTTTCAAGAAGCGGGCCCGGGGTCCGGGTTTTACCAACTTGGTGTATTATTGCGTATTTGGTATAAATTAAATTGGGTTATGTTTCTTTGACCCGTATTTGATATAATTGTTGTGTTTGACTAGATTCTACGCATGAGGCGGCAAATTTGAAGGGAAAAGGTATCGCGGACGAGTCTACGACCGGCTAGAGGTGAGTAGTTTGTGTATATGGTAGCCTGAGGGTTCGAAACCCCGGCTTAGCACATTGTGACACTAGTAGGGCGTGGCTCGCACCCCGTGGCAGGTGCGGGACTGATTGTGACTGGGGATTGAGACTTGGTTCATCCCGGATATGGAAAATATGCTATTAGTGATGGAAATACGCCGTGTTTGACATATTTATGGGCTGTAAGCCTTGTTTGGGGCCTTGTGCCGACCTGTAGTATCCCTAGGGGATAGTATTTATGTGATAGCTATACTTGCTTAATCATTGATCTCGGTCCTGGAATTTGAAATCACACTATTGAAATGTTAAGTCACCGGTTTTTGCAAATTAAATAAAAGTTAAAGTACTTTTCATAAATTATGAACTGGGAACTGGAATTTAGAAAAATGAATTGTTTTTGTGGCTTATCTGATTTATGTGGACTGAGGATGGATTGGGCTGCACGCCGCATCGGTTTATATGATGATGGGGCTGCACGCCGCAGCGGTTGATATGAGGATCGGGCTGCACGCCGCAGCAGTATTGCGCTTGGGCTGTAGGAGCCCCTCCGGAGTCTGTACACACCCCAGTGAGCGCCGTCGACGTTAAATGGATCGGGCTACACGCCGTAGCGGTTATGTGCTTTGCATTGCATCTTTGTCCGTGAATTATCTCTAATAGTAGTAATGTACTGTTGTTGTTGCTAGTTCGTAGGAGATTCAAACTGTAGTTTAGCTTCATTATGTGGTATTCTGTGGATTTCTTATTTTCAACTACTTGTATATATTTATTACTCACCGAGTACTTAGTACTCACCCCTACTCCCTGCACCTTTTGTATGCAGACTCAGGTACTCAAGAGCAGTAGACAGGCAATTCCAGTGTTCGTAGTTCTATCCGAGTTGCTGAGGTAGCTGCTGGCGTTCGCAGAACCTGGCTTCTCTTCTTATTCTATTTTTCCTTTGTATATAAATTATTCATACTTGAGTATTTGGTCTAGATGTTGTTATCCGATCTTGTTTAGAGGCTCCAGACTCGTGACCCTAGATCTCTGGGGTGGTTATACAGTTATGCTTTATTGTTGACATAAATATTCAGGTAATTGATTTGAGCTTCATGCTCGGGATGAGAGTGTAAATGGTCGGGCTTGCCTAGCGGTTGTGTTGGGCGCCATCACGACCGGGATTGGGGTCGTGACAAGTTGGTATCAGAGCCTAGGTTACTAGGCCCATGAGTCTTGAGCCGGTTGGTAGAGTCTTGTGGATCGGTACGGGGACGCCTGTACTTATCCTCGGGAAGCTGCAAACCTTTAGGAAACACTTCACATTTCTTGGAATTCTTATCGTGCGTACTTGATTCAGCTTGAGATATAATTTTTGGAATTCTTTCCACGCGTCTGTGTACGCTTCGAGCGCTCGGTAATATAATTGCCTTGAGGTTTGTGATTCCCTGATCGAGGGGCGAGATATAATCTCTACGAGTTCATGGTGGGCCAGTCGGGAGGACTTGAGGCCGGATCTTTGTCTATGACATGAGCACCAAAGTGCTGATTTTACAAAATGGTATTATGAAATTTCGTGTGATCGGTATTGTTCCTAACTGTGGAAATGGCAGCTTAATAGTGTACGAGCTGTCAGGTGTTAGATCCTTATTGTAATCTGTTGTGTAGCCCCGAGCTACGGGCGTGGTGAATATTTATCATATCTCTTAGTTGGAAGGTAAAGTGCCTTACGTGTAGTAGAACGCGTTTAGACGCAAGAAGACTAAAGTGATTATGCTATGTGTATCCTGGTGGAAGGTGTTGTACTGAAATACTAGATTGAGGCAAGGTAGGTAGGTCGATTCTGATGTGTAATTGAAGGGTATTTGATATATGTTATGATTCGAGCGGGTGCAACGCATGTTCAGGTATTTATTGTGATAATATGATTCGTATAGTAATGAGATTTAATGTTGTTAAAATGCATTGTGATGTCTTGTTGAGTTGTGGATGTATTGTTAGAATGGTTTGGTGATTCTCTGGCAGGTGGATAGGCCGATTTACAAAGGAAACTCTGCCAAAATTTTTGAAAAAATTGGGACTTAGAAAAGATTTTTGTCACCTAAAGAGAGTAGGCTTAACTGTGGTGTGTGTATAAATGCAAGAATTGCAGAAGAGTTAAGGTCTCTGAAGATTCGAGTCTCTGTCAAGGCTTGTAAATGACTTGAGTTTAATCTCACTATAACCTTGTGGCATCATTTGAGTAATAATGATATGAGTGGCTAAAAGTGCTTTGATGTATGGCTCGAGCCAAGTTGGGGAGGTTATTATTGATTAATTAATTGCATGGTTGTGTGCTATGTTGATTCTGTCTCCAAGTATGTTGGGAAATTCTGATAAACGTTATGGTGCTTCGTAGATGTGAAGAAATACTAGGATGACTTGAACTGCTGTTAGTAAAGAATGTTCGATGTATAGAAAAGAAAGATAGCTAATTGCATCTGTATGAAATCATGTTCTGCGGTGTCAGAGTTCTAACAAGGCACGAGTGGTTCTGTTCAATAAGACATTTGAATGGTAATTGAATAAGGGTGAATGACGCCCGAGAATAGTCCTGCGGTGTTCAAGATTTTGCTTGTAACGGTAAGGTGTCTTAAGATTGTGTATATGGCTAAAGACGGTGGTTTCGTTAGAAGGGATCAAGACTTGTGTAATGATATGTGAATGATGTGATTTTATGTATCTGTATTGGAAAGTAATGATACGAATTCAAAAATCGCAGGAAGTTCTTCAAAATAAAGCATTGTAGAATGTGGTACTTCTGGGAAACATTGAGAAAGTATTCAGTGGCCTATGGGTTTTAGACCGTGTGTTCTTGTGTACGGGTCTCGTGTGGTAACATGAGTTGAGTTATTGTAGTAATACAGTAAAGGCTAATACTAAGTTAAAGACGGTTCAGAAAGGAAATTGAGTGAATGGAGCAACTTGTTGATAAGCTGAAACGGTATGAAAAGGATACGACTAACTCCTGGTATGTGTTCGAAGTAATGAGTCTTACAACTATGGTGCAACCAAGCTCTTGAGTGCTGGCAGTTGCGTAGCTCGATGTGGGTAAAAGGACTCAGTCCTGGTAGTTAAACTTACGCAATGAATTGGGAGAAAGAGTTTCTGATGTGTTCTACCGTGCTTTGAACGTGAGTATATTCCTGTTGGTATGCGAAGCTGGGAATGTGTAATGAGTTTTCTTCTATATAGGATCATGAAGGTCCTTGACTAGTTAAGTGCATCGATGTTGCGGCGTAGGAAAGGGATAAAAGTTTCCATGTTATCTTAGTGTGGTATGGTATATACGATGTGTCATGGGAAGTTGATAATGGCATGTTCAAGGTTTTGAGATCAGTTCATAGTATATGGGAAGTCATTAAAAATTATTGAGCAGCGCGAGCACCTGTAGGTGATTTAAGAATCGATCTTTCTGGTGATTAAGGGAAAAATGGTACTGCTATTATAGTGATTTGGCAGGGTATATGGTCAAAAAGGGGCAAGGTACTGTAAACTGATAATATCTAGTGGTATGGTGGTATTCTCTTGTTGGATCGAATGTGATGATTGAGTTGATGATGGCATAGGGAATTTTTGAATGACTTTCGTGGTATGAATGGATGATTGATGTGTGTTATGTATTCGTACAGTGGAGTGTGGGATCAGGCAATGTGATTCATGTGTTATATAGGTAATGGAGACTAGAATTTCTCGTAATCCGTCTATGCAGTGGTTGTATATCGAGTGTATCGGCATCGTTTGGCGATTAATGGAAATTGGAAGCCCTAATGGCTCTCTCTTAGTTTGATATGATGAATTTGGGGTAATGATACTTGATTTCAGACTGGTTGACATAAATCAGGTCGTCTAGACTAATGTGATATGGACTATGTCAAAAATGGCACAAATTGCGTAGCAGAGTGCAGCAGAGTATGCTCCAGCAAGGTAGTTGTATCCAGGACCAGCAGACGGCTGGTAGGTATTGCTTTGTCAGTTGGGTCTTCGCGGCGGATATCAGTGCAGAGGTCTCTACCATTAATTAAGTTCCGGTAATGGGGAACTTTGTCGGATGCATTTCTTGTGGCCGAGCTTGAGGCTATATATGTTTGTTGTAATGAGAAATCTGACTCGGTGTGCATTTTTTTTTTTGTGAGAGTTTTGCGTGGATCGGGTGGCACGCCGCCACGGGTTATTTGGATCGGGTGGCACGCCGCCACAGGTATGGTATCTGGATCGGGTGGCACGCCACCATGGGTATGTCATTTTGAGCAAGTTGCACGCCGCAACCGTGTAATATGGATCATAGTTTTTTTTTCTATAGGTTACCTTGCGTACTATACTTCCTAGTCTTTGAGGAAAGTCAGTGTTAGATATCGCTCGGCGAATGGCGCATCGGTTATGTCCATACAAGATTCGATGGCGTATATTAATTATTTCACTGTGGGTGAGATTGATTGTTAGAGTTCAGACCTAGATCGGTGCGTGGCCGTCTGTTTTCAGCACTATGAGATGACTTGAGGTGCTTCATGAGTAATAGTGTTTGGATGGAATCATAAGTTGTGGCAAGGCCATATGATGTTATGACCTTTCGAGGAGAATTCAGGTACTCTATTTCTGTAATATGAGACGGGATCTTAGTCCTATGTTATGATGGTACGGATGAATTGAATTATAGCTCTTGTGTTTGAGTAGTTGTCATGAGTTGAATATGTTCAGTCGTTTTCTATTTGAGCATGTGTTATGCTCGTCGTGGCTTAGGCCGGTGTTGAGGTGTCGTATCACCAATGCGGTGTGTTATAATCGAAATGATCGTTGGAGCCATTAATGAGTGCGGGCATATGTGGTTTAAGCTGATTAGAAAGGTAACATCGAGGTTTGTCTCCGAAATCTATTGTGGTATCAGTTAAAAGGGAAATGGATTCGTGAATGGATGACCTGAGATATGGATTCGATATATCGCGTGTTTGGTAGCCGTGGGTAATATGAAGGTGTTGGAATAAGACTTTAGCTAATGGAAAAAGGGTTTTTCAGTAATATTTGGTTATCGTGAGAAATTGTGGTGATTAGAGGGCATCGTCTCGAGTGATTGGTTTGTTTGGTACACCATAAGATCTCACCCGGAGTGGCGAGTATGGGCTATTATAGTTGGTTCGGTGTATTCTGAGTATAGACGTGGGAGTCAAATTTGGTATATGATTTTAGAAAGTGCAATGTGGTCTATGGTTCAGATGGACTGCGGAAGTTCAACTATATTGTGCTATCAGACTTATGATAGATAGGGTGACGTGGTACCACCCCGAATATATGCTTGGCAAGGTCATTCAGCTATTGGGTTGCTTCTAGTACAACTTTGGGTACGCTCGAGGACGAGCGTTTGTTTAAGTTGGGGAGAATGTAACGACCCGACCCGTCGTTACGGGAGTTATCACCCCATTTTCTCCATTTAATACTTCAATATGCTAACTTATATGTGTTTGGAAAGTTAGAAGCAAATCGGTGAGAATTTAGATATAAATAAGGCCATAAATCTCTTTATGAGAAGAACAGGTTGGAAAAGTCAACCGAATATTGATCGATGAGTTAGACAGCTCGAAATGGAAATCTGATGATTTGACTAGTTTCGGGGGATCATTTATGACTTAGGAGAGCAATCGGAATCGAATTCGGAGGTCCGGTGTAGTTTTAGGCTTGAATTGGTTAAGGTTGAATTTTGGCAAAATCCGAATGGTAGGTGAGATTTTGATCCGGGGCTTGGAATGAAATTCTGAGAGTTGCAGTAGCTCCGTTAGGTGATTTTGGATATGCGTGCAAAATTTCAGGTCATTTGGAGGTGTTTAGGTCGGGTTTTAGATCAAATGTTAGTTTCGAAAGTTTTAGAAGAACTTAGGCTTGAATCCGATGTAAATTTGGTGTTTTGATGTTAGTTTTGGTGATTTGAGACTGAAACTAAGTTTGCATGATCATATGTGACATCTTAATATGTTCGTATGCGGTCCCGAGGAGCTCGGGTGAGTTTCGGATAGGTTTGGGTTGCGTTGTGCTCGTTTTTCTTATGCTTCGACATCGTTTCTTCAAGCATAAATGATATCATATTGAACAAATGAGCTTGGATTATTGTTTTGAATGAAGAACTAGATCCGTATCATAATTACGGACCCGTAGCAAAAAGAATCATCGAATTTGGACATCGTATGAGGATTTTATGGCCATTTTACTAAAGCTGGCCCAGATTTTCAGGTTAATGACGAAACTGCCCCTGATGACGTATTAAAAACCTGCACTATTTGCAAATCTTAAAACCTACATATCTCCTTCATTATAAGGTCAAATTGAGTGATTCAAAAGCCTAAATTCATTAGAATTTCACAAGGAATCCATTGGGAGCAGTTAAACGGGTGAACAGTATACCTAGAACGAGCAGGTCGAGGTTTCTTCCAATTTTGGAACGGGAAGAAGCTTCTGAGGTGATTTTTAAGAGAGAAATCAATGGGTAATCGCTGGAGGTAATATTCTTGACTCAAAAACATGATTTTATGCTAGAATAAACACCAAAATTCCTGAAATTGGTAGAATTTGTGAAGAACTAGGGCCTAAATCATGAAAACGAATTTTTGGGTTTTGAAAGGCCATTCGAACTCCGATTTCGATAAATTTTATATGCACGGACTCGTGGCGAGATGAGGAATCTGTTGGTATGAATTTCGGAATTTTTCAAGAAGCGGGCCCGGGGTCCGGGTTTTACCAACTTGGTGTATTATTGCGTATTTGGTATAAATTAAATTGGGTTATGTTTCTTTGACCCGTATTTGATATAATTGTTGTGTTTGACTAGATTCTACGCATGAGGCGGCAAATTTGAAGGGAAAAGGTATCGCGGACGAGTCTACGACCGGCTAGAGGTGAGTAGTTTGTGTATATGGTAGCCTGAGGGTTCGAAACCCCGGCTTAGCACATTGTGACACTAGTAGGGCGTGGCTCGCACCCCGTGGCAGGTGCGGGACTGATTGTGACTGGGGATTGAGACTTGGTTCATCCCGGATATGGAAAATATGCTATTAGTGATGGAAATACGCTGTGTTTGACATATTTATGGGCTGTAAGCCTTGTTTGGGGCCTTGTGCCGACCTGTAGTATCCCTAGGGGATAGTATTTATGTGATAGCTATACTTGCTTAATCATTGATCTCAATCCTGGAATTTGAAATCACACTATTGAAATGTTAAGTCACCGGTTTTTGCAAATTAAATAAAAGTTAAAGTACTTTTCATAAATTATGAACTGGGAATTGGAATTAAGAAAAATGAACTATTTTTGTGACTTATCTGATTTATGTGGACTGAGGATGGATCGGGCTGCACGCCGCAGCAGTTTATATGAGGATCGGGCTGCACGCCGCAGCGGTTGATATGAGGATCGGGCTGCACGCCGCAGCAGTATTGCGCTTGGGCTGTAGGAGCCCCTCCGGAGTCTGTACACACCCCCAGTGAGCGCCGTCGACGTTAAATGGATCGGGCTACACGCCGTAGCGGTTATGTGCTTTGCATTGCATCTTTGTCTGTGAATTATCTCTGATAGTGGTAATGTACTGTTGTTGTTGCTAGTTCGTAGGAGGAATCGGACTGTAGTTTAGCTTCATTATGTGGTATTATGTGGATTTCTTACTTTCAGCTACTTGTATATATTTATTACTCACTGAGTACTTAGTACTCACCCCTACTCCCTGCACCTTTGTGTGCAGATTCAGGTACACATGAGGGATAGACGAGCACTCCAGCTTTTATCAGTATCTATCCGAGTTGCTGAGGTAGCTGCTGGCGTTCGCAGAACCTGGCTTCTCTTCTTATTCTATTTTTCCTTTGTATATAAATTATTCATACTTGAGTATTTGGTCTAGATGTTGTTATCCGATCTTGTTTAGAGGCTCCAGACTCGTGACCCTAGATCTCTGGGGTGGTTATACAGTTATGCTTTATTGTTGACATAAATGTTCAGGTAATTGATTTGAGCTTCATTGTGGAAAGAGATGAAACACTTGAATTGTGGAAAATTGTTGAACATACTTGTGTGAATATTATTGATTATGGAAATATTGTAACTTGGTTGTGATATTGGCTTGATAAGTAATTGAGAACATGAAACAATGTGCAAGTTGCTTATTTGAACTTGTTGAAATTGTGTGTAGTGCCTTATCTGCTGTTTGAAATTGTTGTGTTTTCAACCTGTAAGGCGGGGTCGTGTTGCGCGCCGCAACGTGGTGAAATAAGGTGTGGGTTGGGGTGATAAGGGTGGCCGAGGTAATAAGGGTGGTCGGGGGCAATAAGGATGGAAAGCGATCGAAATCGCTATTGAAAATTGATACAAAAATCAATAATGTGAAATTGTGAAAGGAGACAGCAGGAGAGTTTGCAACCTGTGGGGCACTGATTGCCCCTTTGTTTGACTACTTGTGCTTTACGTGATTGATTGGTTATTGTTAAATTGGTTGATCGTAGAAAGTGCTTTGTGTGAGAATTATTTGAAATGAGGAGAATGTGGAAACATGGTTGGCTGGTTTAATTAATTGTTGATGTAATTTAATGGCTTGAGTTTACTTGGGACAAAGTTTGTCCATACATACCAATACAATTCAAGTGTACTGACGTCCCTTTTTGCCGGGGGCGCTACATTCGTGTCATGATTGTAGGTGGATCAGTAGCAGGCACTTCAGCTCATCGGCAGTAGTATCCTTCTCCTTCCACTGCCCATTTTGGTGAGCCCCTTTCTTCCTCGGGGCCTTGTGTGGTTCATGCCACTCGGTTTAGATTTCATTTTGGTTTTGTAAGGTATAGCCGGAGCCTTGTTACCAGCAAGTATTGTATTTCCCTTTTTTTGTATCCTAGAGGCTCCATAGACATGTACACTGTGGGATTGTGGCCTATGTATATGTATGGGGCGTTGTAAATATAAATTATGAACTTGTTAGTGAATCAATCACATGGTTATGTTTATGCATTATGAAATCGGTCATTATTGGTAAAATATTTGGTTAATGAGAAACAATCAACACAGGGTTAACGCGTGGGAATGAAAGGCACCCAGGTCCGCTTGACTGGGGCAACCCGGTCTTCATCAATCTTATTTCTCTGTGATGTTGTGGCTGATGCAAATTTCTTTATTCCTTTGATGAACTTTTCCAAATCTCCTTTGAAATTTTTCTTCAAAATGTACAGACCACCTTTTTCTCTACCAATCCCCCTCACCTTGCCATTGCAAAGATCCTGAAACAGGCAAAAATGAGGGAACAAATTTACTAAGCAACATAGTTGCTTAGTTAGCTTGGACACTGAGATTAGATTGAATCTAAACTCAGGAACAAACAGAACATCGTCTAGCTCTAGGTCATCCTTTATAGCAGCATTTCAAACATGTGTTATGTTAGATTTTTCTCCTGTGGGCAAATGCACCTGATCACTACTACTTCTGTTTAGTTTGTTCTTGGTATCTAATACATTCAACTCACAAGCTATGTGATATGTAGCTCCTGAGTCAATTATCCATTCTGTGCAATTAGAACTTTCCATTAAGGATGTAATAACTGCCATATTAGCCTGACATTCTGGAACTTCCTTGTTCATCATGCTTAGAATCTACTTATATTGTTCTTCAGTAAAGTATGATCCTATCTTCAATCCATCACAGTTGTTGCCTTCCTCATTCTGGCTTGGCTATTTTCCACTTTCCTGACCACCAGTTGTTACATTTGCTGCATATGGTTATTTAGCCTTAAAATCAGTTGGATAGCGAACTAATTTATAACAGTTTTCCTTCAAATGTCCAGGTCTATTGCAATAATCACATTTCAGAAATGGTTTCTTTCCTTTATAATGTCCTCTTCCTCTACCTGCTTGCATAACAATTGTATCTCCTCTAGTTTGCAAGGTCATATGATTACCAACATTTTGACTTTCATCCTCTATAATCAAGGCATACGCTTGATTTAGTGTTGGTTCCACAGTCTTCATCAAAATCTGACGCCTTGCCTGATCATATGTCTCATTAAGCCCACTCAAAAACTACCTCAACCTTTGCTGCTATAAATGTTCAACATATTGCTTCGAATTAGGTATAGGAACTATGGCATCATATTCAGCCCATAATTCCTTCAACCTAGTAAAATATGCAGAAACCGACTCTGTCCCCTGCGCTATAGTCGCAATTTGTCTGTGCAATTGGAAAATTTGCACTCGATTCACCTTATCAAACCTTTCTCTCAGATCCTCCCATACTAAGTGTGCATTTGAAGCATAAACAATGCCACTAAGTAAATCTGGAGAAACTGTGTTTATTATCCATGAAAGTACTATCGCATTACATGTTTCCCAGTCCTCATGTAACTCAGATACGAACGAATCCTTTTTGCATGTCCCAAGAAGAAAACCTAGCTTCCTTTTAGCTTATAACACAATTCTCATCGATCGACGCACAAACCACAATTTTCTGATCCTGTAAGTTTGATAGGAATCAAAATTGAGCTAGGAGTGTCTGAGGGATGAACGAATAATGGATGTGTGTGGTCAATTTTTTCAACCGCCATTAATGCTCCTTCTGTAGCTTCACGATGAAGACGAGAATGAGATTATCGACTGAATTAACCTCAATTCGCGGATAACAATCCTTCACTGCTCTGATACCATATGAGCTTGATGAATCTGCATTTGGATTTCAGATTCATCAAGTAACAAAGAAGAAATCGCAGATGAAGAGAAGAGAAAACTGGCAGTTATGAAGATGGAGAAAGAGCACTGTTCTATTGCCTCTTTTGTCGATATATACAAGAAAAATAGAGTAGTTAATTTAACTACTGGACCCCACATATCATTAGCCAACTAATTAACTAACTAATGTACTAACTAAAATGTATTAATGCTAACTACTCCACTAACTACTAATTACACAGTCTTCCACAAAAATAATAAAATCTAAGGTAGCAATGCATGCATAAATTCCACAAAAGACTATCTTATCTAGGGGTGTGCATTCAATTTATCGATTCGATTTTGACCCTTATCGATAATTACTTATCGATTATCAATTTGTACATATGCTTATCGTTATTGTTTCAATAAGGTTTCAAATTTTTCGATTTCGATTTATTAAATATTTGGGGCTTATCAATTCGGTTATCGATTACACCAATAAGAAAATTTGTGGGATTCCACGAAAAGTATATCGCTATAAACACGCCTAACTAATATGGACAAAAAGAAGCTAAAATATGATGAACATTATTTATAACATAAAAATTATGTCAACAGACACATGCAACGAAACTAAAGTAAGGGATCAAATATATGCCACCAATACTCCTACGGTATTAAAAAAATAAAAATACATCATCACTGCTAATTCTATTTTTCATTAATTTAAACTTCATTCCCTTGAGCTTTAAATATGATCATTCCTTAAATGTGGTAGATGAAATAATTAGGGGTGTGCATTCGATTTATCGATTCGATTTTGACCCTTATCGATAATTACTTATATCGATTATCAATTTGTACATATGCTTATCGCTATCGTTTCAATAAGGTTTCGATTTTTTCGATTTCGTTTATCGATAAATCGATAACAAATAATCGATTCGATTTATCGATAAACCGATTCGAATGCACACCCCTAATCTTATCTCTTTGGAGAAATCTTTGTGGAGTTGGAATGTAAATGTTTTTTTGAGTACTTTTGCCGGCCAGGCTTATCGAGCAAATAATTACATAACAGACTCTTTTTGGTTTCTTATTCAATTTTCAATATTTGTATTAAAGCTTTAATTCATTTGAATTGCATTTGTCTCAAATTATCTGTCATGCTTTCTAAAAATAATTGTATCAAATTATTCTCTGGGCCAGTCTTATATAAATAGTCGTGATTACGAAAAATTATTGTCTCAAATTATTTGTCATTTTAGAAGTTCAAAACAATTTATTTTTCCCTTTTCTACCCTTAGTAATAATTATTCTTGAATATACAGATAACTCATAAATAAAATAAAATATCCAACGAAGATAGATTATATATCAAACATAAATAAAGGTAGCATACTCCAATCCTTTTTTTAATTATTATTTCTAAAGAGGCGTGTAAAAGAGAAACACAACGTATAATTTGAAACCAAGTGAGTATCAAGCACATTAAATGGGAAGTAATCCCGACTACAGAGGATGACAATATTATCAGATATTAGTAAATGAATTTTTAATATAAATATAGAATTTGAATAAAGACTGCTAACGTGACTAGATGACCGATTGATCAAATGGTCAAATTTATGTAATACTTTCTTCTTCTTTTTATCTTGTTTGGTACTTTTCGCTTATTGAAAGTTAGTTTGATTAATTAGGGAGTATTAATCTTACCTTAATTACGGTTAAAATCTTAAAATCTTCAATTTTTATTGAGGTTTGTTTGATTAATTCAGGATAATTACGCATTAATTTGAATAAAATGGAAAACAAAAAAGACTCCCTTCCCAAACATGGACGGAGGTCGGAAGAAAAAAGAGAAATTATTAGGTATACGTCAATGAGCATGACGTACGGCACGTGAAAAATATTTATGTTAAGCTATGAATTTAGTAGTCAATACCCAACTTTTATCGTGGAGTATCGGCTTTCCTAGAATTAGAATAAAAGTTTATTTATTAATGTGAAAATGGCATTTATTTTGTTATTTGAATATTATTCTTATACAAAAATGGTAAAAAGTAGTTTTTAGTCTTTTAGATGTTATACAAACTTTATTCAATATGAATTTCGGGAGACGAAAAATGAAAAACATCATGTGAGATGATATACTTGGTTGCTAATATTTTAAAATGAGCTCGATAAAAAATTTCAAACCTAATAAAGACGAAGGAATCCAAATCCATTTTAAACGAGAAAAACATAAAAGGAGGAAAGACCGCTCAATAAATGAAATTGCCGAAATATTTTCCTTTGAACTGTTTGTGAATGTTATCCAATTTGAGTTATGAGAGTACGAATGGTTTGTTTTTCATTTTCAGAAAGAAAGAAGGAAAATAATTGATCTGATCATTTTATGGACCCAGTTGTTATTTCTTACATAGAATTCCATACAGAAATAAAACCTCGATTCAATCATTTTTCTCGAGCCGTACGAGGAAAAATCTTCCTAAACGTTTCTAGGGCGGTGTTGTTCATCTACATCTATCCCAATGAGCCGTCTATCGAGTCGTTGCAATTGATGTTCGATCCCGAAGACAAGGAAACGATCTTCGGAAAGTGGGTTTTTATGATCCGATAAAGACTCAACTTTATTTAAATGTTCCTGCTATATTATATTTCCTTGAAAAAGGGGCTCAACCTACAGGAACTGTTCAGGATATTTTAAAGAAGGCGGAGGTTTTTAAGGAACTTCGTCCTAATCAACCGAAATTCAATTAAGGAAATAAATTAAGGAAATACAAAAAGGGGGTAGTCATTTGTATATAACTTTGTATGACTTTTCTCTTCTATTTTTTTATATTTCCTCCCTTTCCTTTTCTATTTGTATTTTTTTTATCATTGCTTCCATTGAATTTCGTGTTCCATAACGACAAAACCTCTTATATTATTGATCCTCGAAATAGAAAATTCGGACATTTTCTTCAATTGGGTGGTTTTCCATTTTTCATTGGAACTTTACTAAAACTAAAAAAGAAATCAAGTTTGCTTATCTCACTTAACTTGATTGAATCCATTATGGAATAAATAAATCTAAATAAATTTTAGCTTTGTTTTCCACTTAATTTTTTCTCTCATCTATATTTTTTTGTATCTATTTTATTTGGATTAGATTTGTAGTGCCAATCTAACACAAGTCTTTTTTTTAAAATATTTTTTATTGTTGTCAATTGAAATTTCTTTTATTTTTTTTCACTATTCAATATTTATATTGACAATAGTGTATCGAACAAATATAATTCATTGTGATAGATAAAGTGGATCTATTTAGTTTTATTTTATGTTTTAAATTAATTCGAAAATGTGTGTATTTTTTTTGATTTATTCCTTCAATGGTTTTTGGTTGTCTTGTCTAATCTCTTTATTTATTTTTCTTTGATAGTTTCTTCGAGTTGCTAACTCAACGGTAGAGTACTCGGCTTTTAAGTGCGGCTAGTCTCTTTTACACATATGATGAAGTGAGGGATTCATCCATACTCTCGGTAAAGTTTGGAAGACCACGACTGATCCTGAAAGGGAACGAATGGTAAAAATAGTATGTCGTACCAACGGAAAGTTATGAGAATATGTTATTGTTCCTAGATGGGTATAAAACTGTGTTAGAATTCTTGAAATGGAACAAAATAAAGTTGGGTCGAATGAATAAATGGATAGGGCTGCGGCTTCAATAAAATTATAGGGAAAGAAAAAGCAACGAGCTTTTGTTCTTAATTGGAATGATTCCCGATCTAATTAGACGTTAAAAATTTATTAGTGCCTGATGCGGGAAGGGTTTCTTGTCCCATGAGTGGATTCTCAATTTTTTTAATGAATCCTATCTATTACCATTTTCTATTATGGAGATGTGTGTATAGAAAAAACAGTATATTGATAAAGAAAGTTTTTTTCGAAGTCAAAAGAGCGATTAGGTTGAAAAAATAAAGGATTTCTAACCATCTTATTATCCTGTAACACTATAACATAGACCAATTAAACGAAACGAAAAAAAGAGATGATAGAGAATCCGTTGAGAATTTTACCTATATCCAAGGTATCTAGTCTTACTAAAATACTTTGTTTTAACTGTATCGCACTATGTATCATTTGATAACCCTCAAAATCTTCCATCTTTGGTTCAAATCGAATATCAAATGGAAGAAATCCGAAGATATTTACAGCCAGATAGATCGCAACAACACAACTTCCTAAATCGACTTATCTTTCAGGAGTATATTTATGCACTTGCTCATGATCATGGTTTAAATAGAAATAGGTCGATTTTGTTGAAATATCCAGGTTATAACAATAAATTTAGTTTCCTAATTTTGAAACGTTTAATTACCCGAATGTATCAACAAAATCATTTTCTTATTTCTACTAATGATTCTAACAAAAATTCATTTTTGGGGTGCAACAAGAGTTTGTATTATCAAATGATATCAGGGGGATTTGCGTTTATTGTGGAAATTCCGTTTTCTCTACGATTAATATCTTCTTTATCTTCTTTCGAAGGCAAAAAGATTTTTAAATCTCATAATTTACGATCAATTCATTCAACATTTCCTTTTTTAGAGGTTAATTTTTCACATCTAAATTATTTAAGATTAAGACGTCTGAATCTGAATACACATTTGAATATCAGGATGTGTATTAAGATTATGACATCTGAATCTGAATACATATCTGAATATATTAAGATGTGTATTAAGATCTGAATAGAAATAATTAAGATTGTTTGATTTTTAACATCTGAAAGTATAAAATATATCTTTATTTGAAGATTAATAACATAAAATTCAAATAAAATACTAACGAATCTAATATTCTATCAATAAAATATATAATTTTTTTAATATGATAGTTGTTGTGGTGATGGCTAACAGGTGAATGCCAACTTGAGGCGGTGGTTGGTGGTAGTTTTGGTTGATGATAATAGTTCATGCTAGTAGCTAGTAGTGATTGGTAGGGGTGGCGATTATGATAGAAGACGGTGGTGGTAGGTGGTGGTAGTAGTTGCAATTGAGGAAGGTGGAGGGTGGGTGGTGGTAAGTCGTAATGATAGGCAGTGTCGATTGTGGTTATTGATGGTGATGATGTGGTCAGTTATGGTAGTTGAGGCAGATGCGTGTTGATTGTGGATGGGAATGATGGTGGTCGAAATGGTGGGGATTGTCGATAATGGAGGCTATGATTGAGGATGACGGTGGCGTGGTGATGGTGGTGGGTAGGGGGAGGGGTGGTGGTGGTAATGGTTAAGTATGGTGATGATGGTGGCATGGTGGTAGTTGATAATGGTAGGCGGTGGCGGCAGTTAATAATAAATATGTGATAGCATCTTAATGAAATTAAGTCTCAATTATAGATCTTAATCATACAGACCTATTCAGACTCATTAAGTGGTTTTGAAGTAAGAAAATAAACACACTTAATGATTAAGCACTGAATAATTAAGATTCAGAGTTTAAAAATAAACACACCTAATATCTAAGATCTGACTAATTAAGATTCAGACCTTCATTAAATGCAAACAAATGAGGCCGAACTGAAGGATGGTGAAATTGATAAAAATAGGACGGTGAGTGGTCCACTATGATCATGAAACTAACAATATTAGCCACAACATAATCAAAAAATAAATTAAATTAGACATAAAAGAAAACGGAATTGATGAAAAACAAGAACTGTATTAGTTAGTTTGAAGAGCAAAATCATACAACAACAACAACCACAAACTCAAGTAGATAAACTATTTAGATAAACCTTCAACTCAACTCAAGAAGCAAAAGAAAACAGTACATAAACAAAAATAACTATATGGGTCTAATTTGATTCCACGATAATTAATAAGATCGACCATTCCTTTCGACTGACACAAACGTAATAGGTGTCGAGACCACTTCAATTGAGTATACAATTCGTATCTGCCTAAAACTTTTGTCGGGGTCATAACTCATCGGACCGAAATAACGTCCTAATGTGGGCTCGATCTCCAAAAAGGTCAACTCGTACAGCAATGTCTATAAATACAAGAGGATGAATCAGAAAAAGGGGTTCCACTCTCTCCCCATGGGGGCTATAGAAAATACAAAGTAAAATACAGAGTGAGAACCCAAGACAAAAAACAGAAGGAAGGTAGATCGACTGTAATATGATTGTAAAGATCTGAACCTCTTCATAGAGAGGCAGATTACTCTACTATCATGAATAAAGATCACCGATATTTTCTGTTACCAATACAACTATTTCCATTATTTTTTTCCTTATTAAATTTTAGATATGTTACGACTTGGTATGATTGGCCCTTCATTTACATTGATTGCTTTGAATTCACAAATGTTCGTTAACATTTTGAGTCAAATAATTTGGCGCCGTCTATAGGGATTTCCTAGCAAGATCGCGTAGCTCTTCCTGAAATCAAAAGCAAAGGGAAAACAACGAGAAAAGGGAAAATAATCCAATCAGAGCAAGCCTGAATCATCTCGTCTGCACGCCAGTGCGCGGGCTATGAGCCCTCGACTCAAACTACTCAACGAATGTTCAACGACAGTTGAACTCGGACTCAGGCCATGAGCCTTCGCCGTATTAATTCAACCACAGTTGAATCAGTACTCGGGCTCTGAGCCCTCGACTCAAATTACTCAACGAATGTTCAACAACAGTTGAACTGGGACTCAGGCCATGAGCCTTCGCCGAATTAATTCAACCATAGTTGAATCAGTACTCGGGCTATGAGCCCTCGACTTAGACTACTCAAAGAATGTTCAACGACAGTTGAAGTGTTGAACTGGAACTCAGGCCATGAGCCTTCACCAAATTAATTCAACCACGGTAGAATCACTACTCGGTCTACGAGACCTCGACTCAGACTGCTCAACGAATGTTCAATGATAGTTGAACTGGGTCTCAGGCCATGAGCCTTCGCCGAATTAATTCAACCATAGTTGAATCAGTATTCGGGCTACGAGCCCTCGACTCAAATTACTCAACGAATGTTCAACAACAGTTGAACTGGGAATCAGGCCATGAGCCTTCGCCGAATTAATGCAACCACAGTTGAATCAGTACTCGTGCTACGATCCCTCAACTCAGACTACTCAACGAATGTTCAACGACAGTTGAACTGGGACTCAGACCATGAGCCTTCACCAAATTATTTCAACTACAGTTGAATCAGTACTCGGGCTACGAGACCTCGACTCAAATTACTCAACAAATGTTCAACAATAGTTGAACTGGGACTCAGTCCATGAGCCTTCGCCGAATTAATTGAACCACAGTTGAATCAGCACTCGGGCTATGAGCCTTCGACTCAAATTACTCAACGAATGTTCAACGACAGTTGAACTGGGACTCAGGCCATGAGCCTTCACCGAATTAATTCAACCACAGTTGAATCAGTACTCGGGCTACGAGCCCTCGACTCAAACTACTCAACGAATGTTCAATGACAAGTTGAACTGGCACTTAGGCCGTGAGCCCTCGCCGAGTTAATTCAACCACAGTTAAATCAGTATTCGGGCTATGAGCCCTAAATTCAAGATAATCAACAACAGCCAAAATAAGGGGAAACACAAATGAAACAAGCAGTAATCAAGCAACACGAAAAGGGAAACTCCCCTTTAATTCAAAGGGATAGTTACGGGCCACGCCGGTCCATCCCAATCCAAACATTGTCCAAAGACAAAAAAGGGGGGGTGGGGGAACAACAATACACGGCAACAACCGTCAAGAAAATCATCAGTCAATCACTCTTTTTTTACTCGGGGCCATCAGCATTGTCGCCTGCGAAAGACGCACCGTCTCCTGCCCTCGCCGCCTCATCACCTGTTCCGCCTTTGCCATCACCCATAGTTCCCATACCATTGCCAGACTCCCACCAGCACTATCATCAATATCGGGCATCGCAGCATGAAAACCGCATTCCTCACGAGCCTCCCGCGCCCTCTGTTGCGCCCCTTCGAAAACCGCTTCAAAAATGATGCCGACTTCGAAGAGGTTCTTGTATATATCTCATTGGGCGTCAGCATAAACCCAAGCCTCACGGGAGCTACGCATAAAGGCGGATTGTTCTTGAATGTGCCTATTCTCTTCCTCCAGAAGCGCAATCTGCCCCGCTGCGTCCTGAGCGCTCCACTCTAGGACACTAATCCGCTCCTCAAGGCTGCCCTCCCTAAAGGCGGCAGCGGCTCTCACCAACGACAACTGGGAGTCGTTAGCACGGATAACACACTACAATTCATCCGGCCGGGCCGAGGCCGAGGCCAACCTTCGCTTCAAAGCGGCCACTTCTCCTTCCAGGACAGCAATCTTCCCACTCCACTCCGAGGTAACCTCCGTCACCTTGGTTAAGCATAAACGCTCACACTCTATCGAGGCCCGTCGTCCAGCCTCGAGCTCGTCATCCTTCCGATGCAACTGATCCTCCAGGGCCCCTATACTACCAAGCATCGGACTCGTCTGCAGCTCCTTCCTCACCAACTCTTCAACTAGCGCCCTATTACGGGGATCAGTCCTTATGCGCTTGCTAAGCTCCCTACACCTTTTCCGGTACCGATGACACCTATCGAGTACGCGTAGAAGCACCCCGTACCAAATGTTGGCCCAATGAAGGCTTTTCACCTGTAACAAAAATGTCTGCAAAACAAAAAATGAGAGGTCAGACAGGGATACATAAGCTTGTAAGAAAAGGGAAATAAAGAGCAAACAAACAAATAGTCACCCCGGAAAACATACCGTCATTCCCATCACAACCACCTCATTCATCAAACCAACATCCAGCACCCCCCTCAGCGACTCGTTCTTAACCGCAGAACATAACTGACCAAGCTGCGGCACCAAAGCAGGGTTCACAACAACAAGTTCTCATTCATAGGAACCTCAATTACACGTGGCCTCCCGTCCAGATGGACTGCCGCATTCGTAACCCCGTCACGAAACATGCGGACATCCTCATAGTCCAAATCAGAGTCAGACGTAGAAACCCTCTCCCGCCGTTGCCACTTCCGTCAAAGGAGTGCTCGAACCGCCAATGTCTACGACCACCCGAGAAGGCTCATCCACCTCGACCATATGAGTGGAAGATTGAGTAGTAGGGGCGGCACTTCCCTCTCGATCCTCTCAAGCCTGAGCCTCATCTCCTCCCGGATTGTCATATGCAGCATGTGCGACATTCGCATCCTCCCTCGCCCCCGAGGGGGGGAATCCATGTTTATCACAACGAGAGGAGCGGGTCGAGCCACTCATGGGGCTGGAGGGGAAATAATCATGTGCCATACCAAAGGCCTATCCTCCTCATCACAAGAAGACGAGCCATCTTGTGGGCGAACAGTCCCCGATGGACCTCCGCCACAGATTAAAGGACGCGCAGGAGACTGCACCGCGAAAGATTCGACCGATGCTGCCCTGGGCACCTGGCTCGGCATTGGAGCAGCAAAAAACTTGTCAATCGCACTAGGCCGCTGAAATGCTAATTGAGGGGCCCTACCTCGGTACACCCACCTGCACACAAAGGACTAGGTTAGTCCCATGTTACATCGAAAGTTGGAATGAATACACAGAAAGTGCAAACCTCCTACCTACAGACGGTCCCCGACCATATCTCCTCCAGAAATACACCTACAAACAGACCCCCTCAGTGCGCGGGACGACGGCTTCGGGCCACCCGCGCAGACCGGTGAATAGAGATGGAGGTGACCTGCCAGCTGCAGAAATGATAATGAAAACAGTGACTATCCAAAATAAGAAGAGGAAAAGAGTCAATTTTATTGCTAAAAAAAGTACAACTTACGTATGTAATTCCAAGTCTCCGGGAATCTTGGAGAGGGCGCCACCAAATGTCCAATCCGAATATAGAAAAATGGTTCAAACTAACGAGGTTCGACCTAGTCGTCCAGAGTAGCCGTCAAACCTTGTGAACCGCGCGGGATCATCCGGAACATACTCCCCCGCACTCACTGGGGGGCGTATAGAGCGAGCACGTGTTGCAGCATGACAGTCTTCCCAGCTAACTCCACAAATTTTAAAAACATTGCTAGAAGTTTGTACAGAGACGGGGTGAGCTGCCCCGGGCACACATTGTAATATCAACAAAGGTCGACTACCAATTTGGGAAGTGGGATCCTGAATCCCAGTCTGAGGGGGTAAGAGTAAAAAATACAATACCTAGCATGGTCGGTGTGGATCCTCTCCTCCGGCCGGGCAATCATGATGTCAGCGTGCGTGAGAGGGTATGAGCCCTTGCTTCCTTAAATGGGTCACACCTACTTCCCCCATTAGCGGGGCTTCATCTACCGGGTCATCTCCACCATCAACGGTGAAATCTACCGCCAAGCTCCCGGCTACAGGAAGAATTTCATCCACCGGTGGAGCCCTCTCAGTTTCATTTTGCCCGTCATCCCCGAGCACCGGAGACAGGCCTTTAATCACCGGAGGGTTAACCGGTGCCACCGTCGGAAGAACTTCACGAGAGGAAGAACCAGCCATTGATCAAAGCTGCTTGAAGATTAAAAGAAGGATGTTGGATTCAACTAAGAACGAGTAAGAATGTTTCGTAGAGAAGAAAGAATCTTTGAATTTCACAGGAAATAAGAGCTGCAAATGAACCAGGGAATGTTAAGAATCAAGTATCCCAAGCCATCTTATAGGCAACAAAATGAACTCCCGGGGAAACCGACAGGCGCCATTGAATGCATAATCCAACCGTCAAAAAACGGTTCAATTCTACCGAAACGGCCGCCACCACGATGAAAGCCATAGCGTATGCATCAAAGTTACGGTCGTTGCCTCAATCACTACGAGATAACGAATGACTCATCGCCCGAGGCAATTAGACCCTACGTCCTCAAAGTCCATATGGACAAAATGTATCCTAATTTATGATAATCGCGTACCAACCGTTTCCCTTTTCCAACAATATTCATATGCGAGATAGGACCCTCATTGTACGAGAAGAAATAGCGAGAAGATGCCACGATCTCGTTATGAGCGGTTATCGTTCCCCTTCTCGCCCAAAAAGGGGTCATTCTTCGACCGTTAATATGCTCATCAGGTTCGACCTCGAGGCGACCATGATAAGCGGAGGGACTAACTATATGAGTCATAATTTGATTCCACGATAATCAATAAGATCGATCATTCTTTTCGACTGACAAAAACGTAATAGGCGTCGAGACCACTTCAATTGAGGATACTATCCATATCCGCCTAAAACCTTTGCCGGGGTCGCAACTCATCGGATATGTCCGAAATAACCTCCTAATGTGGGTCCGATCTCCAAAAAGGTCAACTCGTAAAATAATGTCTATAAATACAAGAGGAGGAATCAGAAAAAGGGGTTCCACTCTCTCCCCATGGGTGCTATAGAAAATACAGAGTAAAATATAGAGTGAGAACCCAAGACAAAAAACAGAAAGAAGGTAGACCGAATGAAACATGATTATAAAGATTGGAACCTCTTGATGGAGATGCAGATTACACTACTATCATGAATAAAGATCACTGATATTTTCTATTACCAATACAATTATTTCCATTATCTTTTCCCTTGTTAAATTTTAGATATGTTACGACTAGCTATGATTGGCCCTTCATTTACATTGATTGCTTTGAATTCACCAATGTTTGTTAACATTTTGAGTCAAAAAATAACAACAAAGTAAAAAGATAGGATAACCAAAGAGGAAAGAAACAACAACTAGAGGTAAATATCTAGGAATAAGAAAATATGAGAATAGTTCTAATATTACTTGTATGTAATTCATTTGCATGACAAAGGAACCCTTACATTCGATTTTCATTTCAGATTTACTATCAACAAAATGTTTGGAATTTATGTAAAATATTTTTGAAATATTAAACATAAGGTATTTTTTTGCTTGTGGAAAAATGATTTATAAATGAGAAAATGCATAAAGACATCATTCAATTTGTCCCGAAAAATTATTTACACACCTAAACTTTACGAGTGTCCAGTACCACCCTATTCTTATTCAAAGTAAAATTAGTACCTCATTCGAAGATGAGTTGGCAAAGAAAGCAGTTTCACCTTACTCAAAACTTGTGGTAGGCTGAGAAAATGTAAAAAGTTACTTAAACTTTACATATGTTAATTTTGTATTGGTTGTTACATTTAATTACACTTAATTAGTTGTATTTGGTGTAATACTAACCCCTTTTATTTTCATTTTCCTATTTTCTTTCCTTCTCCTTCCTCTTTCGTTTTCTTCATTCTCTTTCCTCCATTTTCACAAGAGAGCAACACCATACAATCATAATCGTAACAAAATAAAAATTAAAGATTGATAGATCTTTTTACACTTATTTTATTATCTCCTCCACCTGTCACTTGTTCTTCACAGCTTGGCTAGAGCAAACAATCATGGTGAAAACAAAAACCTAACACTTTACTGGATCTTTCATAGCTTCCTCTTGCTTTGTGGTTGTGCTCTATACATTAACTTTACTTTATACATTTATCTTTTGACCAAGATGGAAGAAGAAAATTGCCGAGAAAACCCCAAAAAGAGAGATCATTTTCTTGTCAATATAGTCAGCTAGTTTCTCTTGCAAAGGTTCCATCAAGAAAACGTTTTCTAAAAAGTCACTTCTTTAGTTTTAATTTGGTTACCCATTGTCATGACCCCGATTTTCCACCATCGGGATAGTGATGGGTCCTACTCATGGTAGCTAGGCAAGCAAATTTACTCACCATTTTTATTTGTAAAACCATCTTATTGTTAAATTAATAGAATAAACAATAATAATAACTGCGGAAGTCTAATTTTTATAAGTCTGAAACAAATACGGACTGCTCAACAATATCCTCTACCTAATATTTGGTGTCACATACTCACGAACCACTAAGAATAAACTACATATAAAGGTCTGAAAGAAATATAACGGCTATCTATCTCGAAACAATGAGACCACAGTATAAATAAAAAGCTTAAGAAGAGACGCCGAGCCTGCAAACACCTGCAAGCTACCTCAGTCTCGTAGTAATAACATCATGCTATCGAACTATTGTTTCTGCTGCTCAAAACCTGGACCTGTGCAAAAACGCACAGAAGTGTAGTATCAGCACAACCGACCCTATGTGTTGGTAAGTGCCTAGCCCAACCCCGGCGAAATAGTGACGAGGCTACACTGGACACCACATAAACCTGTACAGTTATCAAATATACAGTGGAATATCAAATATCAAGAAATTAACAACATGGGAGGGGGAATATGCTGCGAGGAAATACAAATAAACATTAATCCAGAGTACAGCCCAAAATAGCTTAATTCCATAATGAAACAAGAAATAAATATGTCACGACCCCAAAACCCGATCGTGATGGTGCCCAGCACCTTGCTAGGCCAGCCAGACCAAATACACTCTCATCCTGAGCTTAGAGCTTAAAATCATTTATTTTAAATCATCAACAGTGAAGGAAAACAAGATCAATTGATAGTATTAAGAATGTCACGAAATCTCCCGAAATTACAACGTAACTTCCCAAAGAGCTGGGGTCACGAGCCAAGAGCCTCTATGAGAATATCACTCAATACTGTAAATACTCCACAAGTCTAAGAGTACGCGGAATAAAACAAGTAATAACAGAGTAACAAGGGGGAGTGTCGGGTCCTGCGGACACCAAGCAACTACCTCGATGATCCCAAATTGAGCTCTATATCAGCTCCAAGCTCAGCTAAGATCCCAAGTACCTGGATCTGCACACATAGTGCAGGGAGTTGAGTGAGTACTTCCAACTCAGCGGTAATAAAAGTAAATAATGTTGTGGGAAAGAAAACCACACAAGGCACTATCTCATGTTATAAACATACATACTCATCTTTTAAACTAAAGTACACTTTCAGGGTATTCCTTTTTAACATATGTGAGTAAATTATTTGGAAATCTCTTTTTAACATTTCTTCCTTTCATTATAATAGATTAATACCTGGTACAACCTCAAATACTGCAAGTCTGCACTAAACTCGGCCCCTTGGGCTCATCACTCCTTAACAATTTCCACTAGGGTATATGGTCAATAAGGAAAATAACACATGTATGCCAGTAATGTATGAGTGCTAAATGTCATTCCACATAGTACAAGTAAGCCAATATATGTATGAAATACAATGCATATGACGCTGTGGCGTACAGCCCGATCCATGCAAAGGCGCTCGCGCTCACTGTGGGGTTTCAGACTCTGGAGAGGCTCCTACAGCCCAAGCGCAACATCAATATCACTCATGATATGGCGTGCAGCCCGATCCATGCATAGTTATGAATGCATATAAGCCCCTTGGGCAACAGTATCTTAACAGCTCACAGCTAAAATATCATCAAAGTCTTGTTTAAGTTTTCAAATCTTATAAAAATGCTGAGTAGTAAAATACCAGTTTAAAACCTTAGACTAAGATGAAAATATGCACAGTATTACCAAGACAGTGATACCAAACCCTGAAGGATTCAAATATTCGGCACGAAGCCCAAAACATGATAATCAGTCTAGTTCATGATAATTAATATCTTTATTAGGGTGTCAATTCAATTTCACGCAATTAGGTAGTATTATTTATTAAGCGGGACGGATCAAGTCACAATCCCTAATGGTGCTCTACCCCATGCTCGTTATCTGGCATGCAAGTCACCTCAATACAGCATTAGGATGTGCAAGTCCGGGGTTTACAAATCCTCGGGACATCATTTACAAGTATTACCCACCTCAAACCGGCGAAACTCTAGCACGCGATGCCTCAGCTCCTCAAACCGGCTCCACGCACGTCGAAACTAGCCAAAATCAGTATAAATATATAAAAATAGGCTAATGGAACAACACCCAATCGAAAACAATCAAAATACATGAAATATCTCATAACTTGCAAAACCCGAGCCCTGGGCCCGCTTCTCGAAAAATTATGAAACTCGCATTTTCGGAATCCTCATCTTGCCACTAGTCCGTACATATAAAATTTATCAAAATCGGAGTTCAAATGGGCCACAAAATCACGATATTACATAACAAAATTCAAAGCCCTAACTTCCTCAATTTACACCCAAATTCAGAGAATTAATGGAAGATTCTTTGATAAAATGACGTATTAAGACTACGAGACTTACCTCCAATCACTTCCCGATGTAATCCCTTTCAAATTCTATCAATTAGCTCTCAAGGTAATGTAAAAATGGAGGAAAATGGCTAACCCCCGCGGATGATATAATATTAAAAATACAACTGACACACGGTGATTTCTTCTATGCGAACACGGTCAACACCACGTGTTCGCGAAGACCAACTTTCCTTTGACCAAATAATACTCTATGCGAACGCGATACTCCAAATGCGATTGCAATGTACAGGCACATCCTCTTACGCGAACGCGGCTCCCCTCTCTGCGAACGCAATGAACAACCAGGCAGGGTCCCCAGGCTCTTCTACCCGAACGCGAGTCTTCTCTTGCGAATGAGATAGCCCAAAAATCACAGCTATGCGAACGTGATGGGCACCTTCGCGATCGCGAAGGACAATTGTGTCCTGCAATAGCTGAGCATTTTCTGCAATGCTCTAAGTTCAAAATCCTCCATTTGATCACCAGAACACACCCCGAGGCCCCCAGGACCTCAACCAAAACCATAAACCTACTCCAAAACATGATACAAATTTGTTTCAATCATAAAAACATATCCTTAAACACAAATATCATCAAATCATGACGGATTCAAGCCTAAGTTTCAACTATAACTTCCGAAACCAACATTCAATCAAAAACCCAACCAAACGATGTCCAAATGACCTTAAAATTTGCAGACATATCTAAAATCACCTAACTAAGCTACTGCAACTGTCAGAATTCCATTCCGACTCCCGGATCAAAATCTCACCCATCAACCAGATTCCGCAAATTCAAGCCTATTTCTACATCGGACCTCCAAATTACATTTCGATTGCTCTACCGAGTCATAAATCACCCCCCAAAGCTATCCGAATCACTGGAATTCACGTTCGAGCATTTTAACCACATAGTCAACTTTCGGTAGACTTTTCTAAAACAAGCTTCCTTCTACGAGGCTATGTGCCTTATTTTTAATCAAAACCAATTCAAATACACCCAATCAACTCAAAAACCGATGTACCAACATGAATCATCACAATAAGGGGAAAATGGGGTGGTAACTCACATGACAACGGGTCGGGTTGTCACATTCTCCCCAACTTAAACCAACGCTCGTCCTCGAGCAGACTCAGAGTTGTACCAAAAGTAACCCAACAGCTGAATGACCTTACCAAGCATATATTCGGGGTAATACCACGTCACCCCATCTATCATAAGTCCGATAACACAATATAGCTGAATTTCCACAGTCTATCTGAACCATAGACCACATTGCACTTTCCAAAATCATATACCAAATCTGAACCCCACTTCTATGCTCATAATAAACCCGAACCAACTGTAATAACCCATACTCGCAACTACAGGTGGGACCATATGATATGCTACACAACCCAAACACTCGAAACGATGGCATTTATCCACGACAATTAGCCACAATAACCAAATACTAATAGAAAAACCTTTTTCATTAGCCAAAGTCTTATTCCAACACCTTCATATACCGCCCATGGCAACTAAAACACGCGATATACCGAACCCATCTCTTATTTCAACCATTCATGAATCCATTTCCCTTTTTAACTGATACCACAATAGATTTAAGAGCCAAACCTCGATATTACCTTTCTAACCAGCTGAAATCACATATACTCGCACTCATTAACGGTTCAATAATCATCTCGACTATAACACCGGATATTTGAGCGTCGGGGTATACCCTACGAGCGTATTTATATGCTTATGTGGGGTAGTAAAAAGGGAGGTGTGACAAACACTCCCCCTTGAATGTCTATTCAATGATAATGTGCCTCGTTAAAACCTTAACTAAAAGAAAACCCAATGGGAAAAAAATTATAGAAAAGGAAAAAGAGTACACATATCTAATAATACGCCTTTTGGTTGCCTCGTTAAAAACCTCGCAAGAAAAACCCAATGGGACAAAACCTTGTAAGGGAAAAAGAGTGCAACGCGCATTAACTCCCCCTGATGAGAGCATCAATTCACATTCTTAAGTCTTCGCATCTCAATCTTGTTCACTAGCTTCTTGAAGGTTGACGTCGACAAAGATTTTATATCAGTTTCAATGTATTTTCACAATGACATAACATAGAGATCTCTTCATTCATATATTCAGGTACCTGAATCTCTCCTGAGATATTATGAAGTGTTATGTCATGTGATCTTCTAGATCATTTGCCTCCTTTATTATGATCATTTTGATCATTTACTCACCTCTTTATCAAGAAATTTATTTGAAACTGATTTGTCTATACGCTTTAAGCTTACCATAGACTTTGTCCTTCTAGGACTTATTATAATATGAGCATTTGCAGTGAGTATATAGTTACCTTCTTTGGGTCAGCAAATGCGTCTGGCATGCTTTGCAATAAATTGCACATGAATTATCCTTTTATGAACTTCTAGTTCATATTATTTTATTCGAGGATCTAGATGCAGAAACGATAATTCATTCCTCGTAACTTTTCTCAAATTGTTGTATCTTGTCCCCCCCTCATGTTAGATAAACTAACTTGTTTTCTCAACTTTGAAAACCCATCTTTGTGTGTTATGGTGCTAATCAAAATATACACCGCACATCAATAATAATAAGACGGAATTATTTGGTTCCTGACCCTGAACCACTTGTGAGGGGAGAAAATAATATACTTTCATATATAACGTATATCAAACTGATATAAATAAACTTTGTTCTCATAAGCAATAGTTTAGCTATTAAGTGGAGGCACTCAATAAATTATTTTGCTAAACCAGCTGTGATGTAAACCAACTTATCAAGATGAACTTCTTGAATAGAAAATCTGGAATATGCTCTAAATTAAATTATTGAGCAAGTTACCTCGCACACACCGGCCAGGTTGCGGGTTAATAATAATTGCACATGTAACAATCTCATAGATGCATCTTATGTGGTATACATGGCGGGTGAATGGGCCCATATTTACCTTTGATATTTCCAGCATTCATGGGATTCAATCCCACTTTTAGTTGGTATATTAATTAATGAGAACAGACACATAAAAGAATTCGTAAAGAACTTTCTAGTTCTTTAATATTTACCCATATGAATTTTCTTTATTTTTGCACATCATACTTAAATTGATATGGCTAAATCAATTATTCCAACTGAATAAATTATCAATATTGATAAACTTCAGATTTACACCATGATGTGTGCAATTATGAATAAATTCCAAATTTATTATGATATGGGTTTTTATATCAATAAAATATCCACTTCATTGTGGTATTCTTTTGTTTACGTAGTACAAATTAGAGATAAAGCGGGGTAGCTTTTTGCATACATATTATCCCGCTACAAGTTGTAGTAATAGAAGATATCAAATCTTTCCTTTATTTATAGTCTCAATATAATCAACCGCTTTTGCGAATACTTTGGAAACTGAATATGTTTCTTTGAGACTTACTACAACACAATACCTTATTGGTAATTAATTGTGTTTCTCCAAAATAGTAATAATTGGCTCTTCCAGAGCTCTCAATTAATTTTGTACTACCATAGATTCATCAACATCCATGTGGTGAATATCTCTTTTAAAGAGAAAGTTATACCATTATGTGTATGGTCAAAATTATATGCAAGATCTGTTTTGCATTACCGTTGTCTTTTAATAATCACAATGCCAAAATATTTTGGCGTACAATAGGTACGTGACCAATGACCATTCATGCCATAATAATGACATTATTTATGGTATCATCTCAAACCTTCTTCTAGAGGTGAGTGTGGTATATTTACTACCACTAGCACGTTCATATTCTTTGAAGAATGAATATGTATTCATAAGTAAGATGTTGTTACATTCACATCATGAATGGACCATAATCATCTATATGTACTTTATAAAATCTCACGTCAAATCGATGACAAATATTACTTTCACAGAGTGAATGATTATTTTGAGAATCCTTCTTATTCTCATTATCATAATGATGACGATTATAATTTCGTCTATTGCCACGTCCACATCCATTGATACCTTCACGGTAATAATTTTGTCTTCTTTCAGACTTATCACATACTGTTATCACATTCTCTAAAGGGAATGAAAATTGAGCAACTTCAATGGGACGGATTTTCACTTCTTTGCCCACAATCATACATGAATTTAATCATGGCAAGGCATAGAAATTTTACCACTTCATGTGGTTGTAATTTCTTAAACTCCATTAGAGTTATAATCAAACTTTGTTGTCTTTGCCTTGTATATAAAATCAAATTATAGAATTTCAAGAATTTGAAAGAGAAAAGTAAAATACTTACCTTAAATCCAGAATTTTAATCATGAAGGAAGCTCATGAAACAATTGACAATCATTATGCTCAATCCCAAAGTTTCTACTCAATTGTTAGAGTCTCGTGCTAATAACGTGTTATGAAATAATAAAAGAAGAAGAACAATATTGCAGAGAAAGAGAGAGAGGGAATTCTTATTGAATTTTGGGATGAATTACAATGGGGTAAGACCCCTCTATTTATAGGAGAAATATGACTTAGTCACAAAGTAAAACTCTCCACAAGATAGACATTCACTCTAAATAGAATTCTATTCCTCCTTCAATTCCTTCAGCTCAGTTGGTGCCATACGATATGGAGGAATAGAAATAGGCTGAGTGCCTGGCACCAAATCGATCCCAAAATCAATGTCCCTATCCGGGGGCATGCCCGGCAGGTCTGAGCGAAATACATCAGGAAAGTCCCGCATAATGGGAACAGAATCAATGCTGGGAGTCTGAGCTTCGACCTCCCGCGCAAATGCCAAATAAGAAAGACATCCCTTCCCAACCATTTATTGGGCCTTGAGGAAAGATATTACCCTACTGGGTACATAATCAGTTGTGCCTCGCCACTCGATCCTTTGAATGCCCGGCATAGCCAAAGTGACTGTCTTAGCATGACAGTCCAGAATAGCATGACATGGAGATAACCAATCCATACCCAATATAACATCAAAATCAATCATGCTGAGAAGCAATAGGTCCACTCGGGTCTCTAAACCCCCAATAGTGACCAGACAGGATCGGTATACATGGTCCACCCACTCGGGTCGTGCCCAAATGAGGAGCAAAATATGAAGATACATAAGAATTAGAAACAAGATCGAACAATACTGAGGCATCTCTGTGGCATACTGAAATAATACATGTAATGAAAGTATTAGAAGTAACATCCTCAGATCCACCATGAAGTGCATAGCATCTAGCCTGTCCGCCTGATCGGCCTCCCCCTCGATGGTGACCCCTAGCTGCCTGACCCTCACCCCTAGCAGCGGGGCAGGTGCTGAAGTAGAAGGACCAGATAATGAGGGTTGTCCCCTCTGCTTATATGACCTGGAGACAAGATGGGGACACTTTTTGCAGATGTGCCCACTCTCTGCACTCGAAGCAACTCCCAGGTGCTAGGGGCTGAGACTGATGAGGACCCCTAGCACAAGAGTGTCCAGCTGATGAACTAGGCAGAGAAGAACCCTGGACAGATGGGGCCAGTGAAGAACTCTGAGCTGGCATAGCGATGAGAAATGGCTGGCTTTGATGCGAACTCTGATAACCCTGGCTAGAAGACCACCTACGGCGATCCGAGCGGCCCGACTGTGAAGACCTGAAAGGGCGACCTCGACTCTGCTGACCCTGGCATCTGGTTTGAGTGCTACTAGAACTAGCTGATCCTCGAGGCCTCTTGGCCTCCCTCTCATCCCGCTCCCTACGACGATATGTCTCTATGTCACGAGTGATATCCACAACATCCTCAAAAGTACGGCTTAAAACCCTCTCTCGGGTCATCAAAATACGGATGGGATAGATAAGGTCGTCCACAAAGCGTCCAATCCTCTCTCTGTCGGTAGGAACCAACCACAGTGTATATCTAGACAACTCTGTAAATCTGTTCTCATAGTCTGACACTGACATGTCTCCCTGGCGGAGTCCCACAAACTGCCTACGCATCTCCTCTCTCTGAGATCGAGGCACCCACTTCTCCAAGAACATAGTGGAGAACTATGGCCATGATAATGGTGCTGCCCCTGCCGGTCTTCGATGCTCATAAGCCTCCTACCAAGCGAAGGCTGGTCCTTGGAACTAGAAGGTAGTAAAGGACACACCACTGGACTCCAAGATCCCTGCCATACAGAGCATCCGATGGCACTTGTCCAGAAAACCTTAGGCGTCCTCGCTCGGAGCACCGCTGAAAATAGGAGGGGATAACCTGCTGAATCTCTCAAGATGACGCTGCTCATCGTTAGTCATAGCGGGGACACTGTCCCACTGAACTTGAACAGCTAGTTGTACTAGGACCACAGGCTGAACTGGAGGAGCCTCAGGTGTCTGTAGGGCTTGCACTGCTGGCTCTGGAGTGCGTGTTCCGGGGGTCTGATGACCACCCCCGGTCCCTGATGCAGTTTCTGCGGTGGTAACTGAAACTGCCTGTGCCAGGCCAGTGCAAACTGCTAATATCTGAGCCAGGGTCTCCTGTAGACCCGGAATAACAATGGGCACAACTGGTGCCTGAACTGGTACTGCTAGAGCCTCAGCAACTGGAGGCTGTGGGTCAGCTGGCACTGCCTCAGTTGCCCTACCTCCGCCACGACCACGGCCGCATCCACGACCTCTAGCAGGTGGTTATGGTGGTCGTCCACATCGTCTGGAAGCTCGAGTTCTCGCCATCTGCGAGAGAATAGAATGTCAAATTTCAGTTTGAATCAACAAAATCGCACGACAAGAATTTCAAGAATTGAAACTTTCCTAAAAGGTTTGCAGCCTCCTGAGGATAAGCACAAGCGTCCCCGTACCGATCCATGAGACTCTACCAAACCGGCTCATGACTCGCGAGACATGTTAAACTAGGCTCAGATACCAACTTGTCACGACCCAAACTCCGGTCGTGATGGCGCCCAACACATTGCTAGGCAAGCCCGACCATGTTATCCTTTAAACTAGCCAATTATTAATTACAGATGATCAATTAAACTTAAATAGCAGGATTTCATATCAAAACAGTAATCGTGGAAGTAGAAGCATACAAAATACGGTCCCAACCAAATCTTGGTGTCACAAGTTTTAGCCTCTACAGATGAAACATCCTAAACAAACAAGTCTAGGCAAAATGAAGACAACAAAATGATAAAGAGGGAGAAAACGGGTCCTGCGGACGTCGGCAGCTACCTCGAAGTCTCCACGGGATAGTAATGAATAAGCAGCTGCGACAGCTCAACTGCTCTCTAGCACCTGTGAATCTGCACAAAAAGTGCAGGGGAGTGGGGTGAGTATATTTCAACTCAGTGAGTGATAATAATAAACAATAACCGAAAATAAGAACACATGTACTATCACTAAACAGTTCTAAGGGTAACCTCCCAGGTAAGTCATCTCTATGGCGAATAGCCCCAAATTCCAGTCCACGACTATCTCACAAAGAACCCACACTGACCTAGTCCTCACTCATGCCACCACGGCGTACAGCCGATCCAATGTGTATATATATGTGTACATATGTCTATAATGCAGCGGCGCGTAGCCTGCTACGATACATACATACATATATATATATATATATATATATATATGTCTATAATGTATAATTAAGTAGATAGTAGGAAATGATTAAGTATAATGCTGCGGCGTGCAGCCCGCTCCAATACATATACCGCTACAGCACGCAACCCGCTCCATTTAACGTCGACGACGCTCACTGGGGGTGTATACAGACTTCGGAGGGGCTCCCTAGGCCCAAGCAGTATTATACTGCGGCGTGCAGCCCGATCCACACATGTATGTTTCACCATTTGATTCTTTTGAAATTTTTTGTACCTTAAAAAAACCGAAAAAACCGAAAAAAACCGAAAAACCGATAAAAAACCGACAAAAACCGAAACCGATAAATTTATGTTAATTTGGATTGGTTTGGCTTTACAATTTGAATAACCGACTTAATTGGTTTGGTTATTTTTAAGGTAACAACCGACCCAAACCGAACCATGAACACCCCTAGGTATATATATATAATACCTCATAATGGGTCCTCGACCCTATTCCAGTCAGTATATACTTGGCCTTTCAGGCCCACACAGCTAAATCAGGGAATTTCCACCCTAAGTAGTCTATCTCACAGTTCACATCTAGTATTGGCCCACGATATGCTATACAGCAAATATTACGGCTGAGTGTAAGTTTCCAACATGATATAGGAGTCACCTAGCTCTACAGGTTTCCCTAATGCTCTACAGATCGGCACAAGGCCCCAAACATGGTTACCAGCCCAACTACATATTTATAAACTCATTCACAGTCATATACACAATAAACAATCAGTCGGAAGGATCAAGTCCAGTTCCCCAATCACAATATCACCACGCCCGTCACATGACGCGTGTTTCATCTCAACATAGCACTGTAAAGTGCAAGTACGAGGTTTCAAACCCTCAGTACATTATTTACTACCACCACTCACTTCGATCCGGTAGAAGCCTTAGTCCGCCTTGCGCTTGCCTCGCAATTCAATCACCTCGGATGTCGAATCTGCTCAAAATCAATGAGAATACATCAATATAGGCTAATTAGACACAACCCATTCGAAATAACTCAATTTGCACCAAAACTCACAAAGTTGTCAAAATTCGACTTTTGGTACGCTTCTCGAAATATTACGAAAGTTGTATTTTCGGAACCCTTATCTCAACACGAGTCTGTACATACCAAGAACTCCCAATTCGGACCACAAATGGTCCTTCAAATCAACATTTTATCATAGCCCAGGCTTAGGGCTAAATTCCCCCATTAATTCATTCAATTTCAGTGAAATAGAGAAGGATTCTAAGATAAAAACATATAATTGAACCATAAAACTTACCTCCGATGATAACCCGATGAAATCCTAGCAATTCCCGTCCAAAAGCTCTTAAGAATGACTCAATAATGGGGGTTTTTAATAAATGAGCCGCGGATGAAATGTTCTGGAGTTTTATTCATTGCCAGGCATCAATACCCTACGCGATCGTAGCACTTGGCTCGCGATCGTGATGCACAACTTTTGGGCGACCCATTTTTTCCTCTACGCGATCGCGTGTGCTCAGCCGCAATTGCAGTGACCAACCCAGCGACTCTACGCGATCGCATCATATCTATCGATTGCACTACACACGATCAAGACCTTACGCGATTGCATCAGTGCCCTGGCGATCGCGATGAACAATCCCTCGACCTTACGCGATCGCATCACTCTTCCTGCGATCGCGAAGAACAATTCTCCAGCCTCACTCCGATACACTACGCAATCGCATGGCTAGGCCTGAGATCGCGATGAGTTAAATTCTTCTGCAGTGATCTGCAGTTTTTCTGCAGACTTTTCATGTTCCAAAATGCCGGATGATGGTCCGAATTCATCCCGAGGCCTCCGGGACCCCAACGAAAACCACCAACATATTCCAAAACACGATACGAACTTGTTCCAATCATAAAAACACCATCCTAAACATCAAAATCACCAATTACACACAGATTCAAGCCTAAGTTTCTTCAAAACTTCCGCAACCGACATTCGATCAAAAACCCGACCAAACGACCTCCGAATGACCTGAAATTTTGCAAGCATATCCAAAATCACCTAACGGAGCTAGTGCAACTGTCAGAATTCCATTCCGACTCTCAGATCAAAATCTCAACTATCGATCGGATATCACCAAAATTCAACTTTAGCTAATTCAAGCCTAAAACTACACCGGACCTCCAAATTCACTTCCGATCGCTCTCCTAGCTCATAAATGACCTCCCGGAGCTGACATAACATTAGAATTCGATTCCAAGCTCTCTAACTCACAAGTGAACACCCAACTGACTTTTCCCAACTCATACTGCCACAGGGTCATCTCCCCCTGATGCAACCACTCAAACTGTCTGCACAGCTCCTCTCTGCGAGGCTACGACACATACTTTCTAGAAAGAGAACGGAGAACTGCTGCTAGGAAAGGGTGCTACACTAATAGGCCTACGCCTATAAAAATCCTCCTACAAAGTAAAATCAGCTCCTTAAAACTAATAAGTAGTAAAAGCGACCCCGCCAGTCTCCAGAATACCGGCTATATGAAGCATCCTCTAACACTTATCCAAAAAGCCCTAGGCATCTTCGCCCTCAAAATAGAGAGAGCAAATTGGTAAATAGTTTTGATATTTTAACACGTCAAAATTGGGTCTAAGCTATGATACTCTTCGATTTACATAGATAGTAATACTTTTCTAACTTTATGTAATATCCAAATTCACGTCATGCTTTAATATCCTGATTTATTATCTTCAACTAGTAGCTTTTTAAGTTTTTAATAAAAGCTTAAAGTAAAGTAACTGGAGTATATTAATTATTTTCGAAATAAAAGATTTTAAAAATCTAGGTATTAAATTGCAAACCTACTCTCAGAACAATGTTCTCATAAGTTGGATGGTAATTAATTGATTATTGTTCTTATTTATGTGTAAACTTAACTTGTTAAGGAGAAAAAAGGAGAGAAATAAATCTAGTTTGGCAAAAATCAATCTAAACTGGGTGAAACAAGAGATGAAATAAAGAGCAAGGAATGAGAATTGAGATAAATGGCGCCGTAAAACGCGAACAAAACTGTAACGTGGAAAATAAATCTATAGCCTATAAAAAGGAAAATTAAAGTGGAGAAAGGGCCTTGTTCACACATATAATATTAGTGATACTGCTCACAACTGGAATCGAGCCTTGACCGAGAAGAAAAAAAGGAATTTTTACACCCTATAAAAAAATTTAGTATCCTATTTATCAATAATAAATATCATTTTAAATATTATATCTTATAAATACCTTTTATCCTTTATAGCAAAAAATCTAAATATAGTTACATCCTACAATTAAGGCACCATATATGCTAACTATTATTTTTCTCTCTCCCTTTTTGTATTTTCTCTCACATAATTACCGCATATCTGAACTCAAATACAATCTCTCTCTGTTGACATACAACCAAACTCTCTTCTCCCACAAACAGAAATAACGGACCCAAATTCTCAATTTTCTGCAGACTGAAACCAATTAGCATGATGTTTTGCTTCTCTTCAATTCTCAATCTAATCTTCACCTCTTAATCTAATCCCAGCTCCAGAACGGCTTTAAGATGTAATAAAATTGACATGAAGGATGAAGCAGAAACAGTAAATGATTTCTTATCATTTTCGCTGTTTCTCTCTCTAGATCGCCCAAATCGCCTATTTGTTTTTGTTGTATTCGAATGTATTCTTCAGCTGTATTCACTTGTATTCACTTGTATTCAGGTTTAATCAGTTGTATTTAACTATTTTATTCAGTTATATTCATCTATTTTATTCATGAGAAGTTGGTTGTACTTTGTTGCATTCAAGAGTTTATTCGGTTGTATTTTTGTTGTATTCAAGTGTTTTATTCAAATGAATTAAGGTGTATTTTATTATATTCAAATGTATTATTCATATGTATTTCTCTTTATTCAGCTATAATCTTTATTATGTATCTTTCAAATACAGATTAATGAGGGATCGTTTTAGTTCGTTGAGTTAAATTAGGAGAATATCATGTGATTTTATTTCCTCCATTTTTAAAGCATATACGTTACTGTATTTAATGTTAATATCGATTGAATACAGCTAAATACATGTCAAACTTAGCTGGAATTCCAGATTTTACGCCTATATTTTTTGCTGTATTTAATGTTAATGTCGCTTGAATACAGCTAAATACATGTCAAACTTAGCTGAAATTCCAGATTTTACGCCTATTTTTTTGTTGTATTTCAACTCAGTGAGTAATAATGATAAACAATAACTGAAAGTAAGAACTCCTGTACTGTCACTAAACAGTTCTAAGGCAAACCCCCACAAGTAAGTCATCACTACAGTGAGTACTCTGATCTCCAGTCCACAACCAACTCAACAAGGTCCCACACCGACCTAATCCTCACTCGTACCGCTACGGTGTACAGCCAACTCTATGTATGTAAATGTATACATATGTCCATAATGTATAAGTATTTAAGTATGTATAAGGATATGAATAAGTATAATGCTGCGGCGTGCGGCCCGCTCCAATACATATACCGCTGCGGCACGCAGCCCGGTCCATTTAACGTCGACGACGCTCACTGGGGGTGTATATAGACTTCGGAGGGGCTCCCTAGGCCCCAGCGCTGTGATGCTGCGGCGTGCAGCCCGATCCACACATATATTACTGCGGCGTGCAGTCCGATCCAATATATATATATAACTATACTACTGCGGCGTGCAGCCCAATCCCATAATATAATAGGGGTATGTACAGACTCTGGAGGGGCTCCTACAGCCCAAGTGCAATAATACTGCAGCGTGCAGTCCGATCCACATATATATATTACTGTGTCGTGAGGTCCAATTCGATATATATAGCGCTGCGGTGTGCAGCCCGATCTAATATATATAGTGATGTGGCGAGCAGCCCGATCCAATATATATATAGTGCTGCGACGTCCAGCCCGATCCAATATATATAGTGTTGCGGCATGCAGCCCGATCCAATATATATATATATATGTATATTTATATAATATCTCATAGTGGGTCCTCGACCCTATCTCAGTCAGTACACCCGGCCTCTCAGGCTCACTCAGCTAGAATAGGGAATTCCACCTTAGGTAGTATCTTTCAAAGTACACATCTAGTACTGGCTCGTAATATGCTATACAGTTGTAATTACGGCTGAGTGTATGTTCTCAACATGATATAAGGATCACCTAGCTCTATAGGTTCCCTAATACTCTACAGATCGGCACGAGGCCCCAAATATGGCTATTAGCCCAATTGTACAGTTATAATCTCATTAACAATCGTAAAACACAGTATTCTATTAGCCGGGAAGGACCAAGTCCGAACCCCCAATCACAATGTCACCACGCCCGTCATAGAACGCGTGTCTCATCTCAATATAGCATTGTGAAGTGCTAGTACGGGGTTTCAAACCCTCAGTACATTGTTTACTACTACCACTTACCTCGAACCGGTAGAAGCTTCAATCCGCCTTGCGCTTGCCTCGCAAATCAATCTCCTCGGATGCCAAATCTGCTCAAAATCATAGAGAATGCATCAATATATGCTAATTTCACGCAATTCATTCGAAATAACCCAAATTGTATCAAAACCCACAAAGTTGTCAAAATACGACTTTTGGTACGCTTCTCGAAAAATCATAAAAGTTACATATTCGGAACCCTTGTCTCGATACGAGTCTATGCATATAAGGTTTTTCAAAATCGGACTCCAATCGCCCACTTAAATCGACATTTTTCTAAAACCCTGACTTAGGCTAAATTTCCTCACAATTTGATCCTATTTCTGCGAAATAAAGGAGGATTTCAAGATAAAACGCGTAAAGGAGCCATAAAACTCACCTCCGATGATAACCCGATGAATTTCCAACAAATTCTCGCCCAAGTCGCCCAATTCGCCTCCAAGAACCGAGCCCCAAATGTTTTGCAACTTATGAAATTTTAACCCTTCTATTATTTTTAACACAGGCCCGATTTCCGCTTCTGCGGAAAAATCCGCCTCTGCGAGGCCGCCTCTACGACCAAATGGTCGCTTCTGCGAGATCACACCAAATCACCCAGTTCCGCTTCTGCGGCCGGGTCTCGCACCTGCGAGACCGCTTCTGCGGACACTCCTCCGCTTCCGCGATCTCCCCCAGTTGCCCGCCTTCCGCTTCTGCGACCCATGACTCGCAGAAGAGAGTCCGCTTCTGTGACGAGTCATCTGCTTCTGCGAAACCTCCTGACCAAACCCATTTTCGCTTCTGCGATGAAATCTCCGCTTCTGCGGTCCGGCTCCTGCGGTTCCCAATCCGCAGGTGCTGCTGCAATTCATGACAGCAGCTCCCAAACTCCAATTTCCTCCCGTTTAACCTCCCGAAACCACCCCGGGTCCCCCGGGACCCCAATGAAAGCCACAAACATACTCCATAGTACCATACGAACTTGCTCCAATAATAAAAACACATACTATAACACGGAATAACATCGAATTCAAGCAATTCAAGCCTAAGTTTCCATTCAAACTTCCGAAACCGAAATTCGACCAAAAACCCGACCAAACGACCTCCGAATGACCTGAAATTTTGCAGGCACATCCAAAATCACCTAACGGAGCTACTGCAACTGTCGGAATTCCATTCCGACTCCCAGATCAAAATCTCACCTATCAATCGGATATCGCCAAAATTCAACTTTAGCCAATTCAAGCCTAAAACTACACCGGACCTCCAAATTCACTTCCGATCGCTCTCCTAGCTCATAAATGACCTCCCGGAGCTGACCAAATCATCAGAATTCGATTCCGAGCTCTCTAACTCACAGGTCAACATCCAGCTGACTTTTCTCAATAATTCCTTCTTCTAAGAGACTATTTTTCTCATTTCCAACTAAACTCAATCCGGATTGACTCAAACTTACCCAACATGCATATTACAACATTAACAAGCAGATAACGGGGATAACGGGGTAATAACTCACATGATGACGGGCCGGGTCATCATAGAAATTAGTTAAACATTAGGCACATTTTATGTTTGGGCCTAATTACCATTATATGACCCAGGTTTGGAATACAGTCCAGCTCATTCGGACTGTTATTTATAAGTATATAATTCCATTTCAATTCAAAACTAATAGATGAAATAAGTAGAAAATATAGCAATGCGACCCAAAATAGCAATAGGCTCCACATCATAGGATAAATCACCATCAAGCTGAATGGTACTGAAGTCTAATACATGAGATGGGTCCCCGATGTACTTCCGGAGCATAGACACATGGAATACTGGATGAACGCTGGACAAGCTGGGTGGCAAAGCCAACTCATATGCCACCTCTCCAACTCTCCCGAGTATCTCAAAAGGACCAATATACCTGGGACTCAACTTCCCTTTCTTCCCGAACATCATGACACCCTTCATGGGTGAAACTTTCAACAATACTCTATCACCAACCATGAAAGACAACTCTCGAACTCTACGGTCTGCATAACTCTTCTGGCGAGACTGTGCTGTGCGAAGCCTCTCCTGGATAAACTTTGCTCTATCCAGAGCATCCTGAACTAACTCAGTCCCTATCAACCTATCCTCACCAGGCTCAAACCATCATACGGGGGATCTACACCGTCTGCCATACAATGCCTCGTACGGGGCCATCCGAATACTCGACTGATAACTGTTGTTGTAGGCAAACTCAGCAAGTGGCAGGAACTCATCCCACAAACCACCAAAGTCGATCACACATGCTCGCAACATATCCTCCAGGATCTGAATAGTGCGCTCCGACTGCCCGTCTGTCTGGGGGTGAAATGCGGTGCTCAACTCAACCCGCGTACCCATCTCTCACTCAAATGCTCTCCAAAATTGAGAAGTGAACTGAGTGCCTCTGTCAGATATAATAGACACCGGGACCCCATGCAACCTGACAATCTCCCGAATAAAGATCGCTGCCAACCGCTCCGATGAGTAAGTAGTACTAACTGGGATGAAATGTGCGGACTTAGTCAGCCGATCAACAATCACCCATACAGAATCAAACTTCCTCGTTGTCCGAGGGAGTCCAGTAACAAAATCCATGGTGATCCTCTCCCATTTCCACTCGGGAATAACCATACGCTGAAGAACACCGCCCGGTCTCTGATGCTCATACTTGACCTGCTGGCAATTGAGGCACTTAGCTACATGCCTGACAATATCCATCTTCATTCTCCTCCACCAGTAGTGCTGTCTCAAGTCTTGGTACATCTTTGCGGCACCTGGGTGAATAGAGTACCGCGAACTGTGTGCCTCCTCAAGTATCAACTCCCGCAAACCATCAACATTGGGCACGCATATACGGCCATGCATCCTCAGAACACCATCACTGTCGATAGTCACATCCCTAGCATCATTGTGCAGCACTGTCACGCCCAAGCAAATGTGGGTCATCATACTTTCGCTCCCTGATGCGATCATATAAGGAAGATCGAGAAATAACACAAGCCAACACTCGACTCGGCTCCGAAATATCTAATCTCACTAGCCGATTGGCTAGGGCCTGAACATCATAAGCAAATGGCCTCTCCCCAACCGGGATGAAAGCTAGGCTACCCATACTAACCGCCTTCCGACTCAAAGCATCGGCCACAACATTCGCCTTCCCCGGATGATACAAAATAGTGATGTCATAATTCTTAAGCAACTCCAACCACCTCCGCTGTCTCAAATTAAGGTCCTTCTGTCCGAATAAGTGCTGAAGGCTGCGATGATCCGTGAACACCTCATATGAGACACCATACAGGTAATGTCTCCAAATCTTCAGAACTATAGCTGCTAGCTCCAAATCATGTACAGGGTAGTTCTTCTCATGGGGCTTCAATTGGCGAGAAGCATAAGCAATGAATCCACCCTCTTGGATCAACACACAACCAATGCCAACTCCCGAGACATCACAATACACAGAATAATGGTTTGAAGCTGACGGCAGTATCAAGACTGGTGCTGTGGTCAGTGCTCTCTTGAGCTTCTGAAATCTCTCCTCGCACTCCTTGGATCATACGAATGAAGCACCCGTCTAAGTCAATCTAGTCAAGGGTGAAGCAACAGAAGAGAATCTCTAAACAAATCAGCGATAATACCCTGCCAATCCTAGGAAGCTACGAATCTCGGTAGCTGAGGTCGGTCTGGGCCAACTCTACACTGCCTTGACCTTCCTCGGATCCACCTGAATACCATCACAGGACACTACGTGTCCCAAGAATGCCATGGACTCGAGCCAGAACTCACACTTGGAGAACTTGGCATACAACTTCTCCTCCCGCAATCTCTGCAACACAATACTCAAATGTTGAGCATGCTCCTCCTATCTACGGGAGTAGACTATAATGTCATCAATGAATACAATCACAAATGAATCCAAATAGGGTCTGAACACACTGTTCATCAGATGCATAAATGTTGTTGAGGCGTTGGTCAGCCCAAAAGACATCACAAGAAACTCGTAATGACCATATCGGGTCCTCAATGTAGTCTTCATAACATCCGAGTCCCTGAATCTTCAGTTGATGGTAGCCTGAACGAAGATCAATCTTCGAGAACACCCTAGCTCCCTAGAGCTGATCAAATAAATCATCAATATGAGGCAAAGGATACTTATTCTTCACTGTTACTTTGTTTAGCTGCCTGTAGTCAATACACATCCTCATGGATCCATCCTTCTTCTTAACAAACAGGACCGGTGCACCCCACGGCGACACACTCGGCCGAATGAACCCCTTATCTAGGAGTTCCTGGAGCTGCTCCCATATCTACATGCGGCTTTTTTGGTCTGATTTGGCAACCTGTCAGTGGTACGATAGATGAATATGGCCACAATTGCATTTCATCAAAACGCTTTCTAATTTCTCAATCTCACTGCTCTTTCCATTTCAATTTATATGATAAGTACAGTATATATTTTTTATTAATTCATTCCAAAAAAATAATAATATATTTTTATAACTTTAAATTTTCTATCTTACCTCTTAACGAGAAGTTTTATGTCCATACAAATCAGTGGTAAAGGTAGTATTTTTTTAAGGTGTTCAAACTTGAAATAAGTAAAAAATAATTCGACAAAAGGTATTCAATATATGTTATATACCTCTAAAATCGTAAAATTATACTATATATATATATATATATATAGTATAATTTTTCGATAAATGGTGGTCAACTGACCATCCTAACCAAAGTGTGTCTCTCCCCCTCCCGCCCCCACCCTCCCTCGGAGTGTATAGAGAATACGTGAAAAAGTAACAATGACAGCCATGCTTGTCGATTTTTTCTATGTTTCACCATTTGATTCTTTTGAAATTTTTTGTACCTTAAAAAAACCGAAAAAACCGAAAAAAACCGAAAAACCGATAAAAAACCGACAAAAACCGAAACCGATAAATTTATGTTAATTTGGATTGGTTTGGCTTTACAATTTGAATAACCGACTTAATTGGTTTGGTTATTTTTAAGGTAACAACCGACCCAAACCGAACCATGAACACCCCTAGGTATATATATATAATACCTCATAATGGGTCCTCGACCCTATTCCAGTCAGTATATACTTGGCCTTTCAGGCCCACTCAGCTAAATCAGAGAATTTCCACCCTAGGTAGTCTCTCTTCACAGTTCACATCTAGTACAGGCCCACGATATGCTATACAGCAAATATTACGGCTGAATGTAAGTTTCCAACATGATATAGGGGTCACCTAGCTCTACAGGTTTCTCTACTGCTCTATAGATCAGAACAAGGCCCCAAACACGTCTATCAGCCCACTACACAGTTATAAACTCATTCACAGTCATAATACACAATAAACTATCAGTCAGAAGGATCAAGTCCAGTTCCCCAAATCACAATATCACCACGCCCGTCACATGACGCGTGTATCATCTCAACATAACACTGTATAGTGCAAGTACGGGGTTTCGAACCATCAATACATTATTTACTACCACCACTCACTTCGATCCGGTAGAAGCCTTAGTCCGCCTTGCGCTTGCCTCGCAATTCAATCACCTCGGATGTCGAATCTGCTCAAAATCAATGAGAATACATCAATATAGGCTAATTAGACACAACCCATTCGAAATAACTCAATTTGCACCAAAACTCACAAAGTTGTCAAAATTCGACTTTTGGTACGCTTCTCGAAATATTACGAAAGTTGTATTTTCGGAACCCTTATCTCAACACGAGTCTGTACATACCAAGAACTCCCAATTCGGACCACAAATGGTCCTTCAAATCCCCAAATTCAGAGAATTAATGGAAGATTCTTTGATAAAATCATATATTTAATTCATAAAACTTACCTCCAACGATTCCCCGTCGAAATCCCTTCATTTCCTGTCCAAAAGTTCTCAAGAATGACCAAAAATGGTGGAAAAGTGGGTTGATTTCGCGACTGAAATGTTTTATATTCGGAGGGGATCCCTCGGCTCAAGCGCTATGATACTGCGACGTGCAGTCCGATCCACTTATATATCACTGCGGCGTGCAGTCTGATCCAATATATATATATATATATATATACTGCTGCGCCGTGCAGCCCGATCCATCAATATATAACAGCGCCCACTGGGAATATGTGCAGACTCCGAAGGGTCTTCTACAGCCCAAGCGCGATAATACTGCAGCGTGCAGTCCGTTCCACATGTATATTACTGCGGCATACAGTCTGATCCACATATATATAACTGCGGCGTGTAGTCCGATCCAATACATATAATGTTGTGGCGTGCAGCTCAATCCAATATAGATATATATAATATCTTATAGTGGGTCCTCGACCCTATCTCAGTCAATATAGGCTTGGCCTCTCGGGCCCACTCAGCTAGAACAGGGAATCCCACCCTAGGTACTATCTCTCACAGTACACATCTAGTACTGGCTCATAATATGCTATACAGCTACAATTACAGCTGAGTGTATGTTTCCAACATGATATAAGGTGTCACCTAGCTCTACAGGTTTCCCTAATACTCTACCGATTGGCACAAGGTCCCAAACATGGCTACTAGCCCAACTACACAGTTATAAGCTCATTCACGATCATAATACACAATAAACTATCAGTCGGGAAGGACCAAGTCCAATCCCCCAACCATAATGTCACCACGCCCGTCACATGACGTGTGTCTCATCTCATCATCGCAATGTAAAGTGCAAGTACGAGGTTTTAAACCCTCAGTACACTATTTACTACCACCACTCACCTCGATCCGGTTGAAGTCTTAGTTCACCTTGCGCTTGCCTCGCAATTCAATCACCTCGGATGTCGAATCTATTTAAAATCAAAGGGAATACATCAATATAGGCTAATTAGACACAACCCATTCGAAATAACTCAATTTTCACCAAAACCCACAAAGTTGTCAAAATCCGACTTTTGGTACACTTCTCGAAAATTTACGAAAGTTACATTTACGGAATCCTTGTCTCAACACGAGTCTATACATATAAAGTTTTCCAAAATGGGACTCTGTTATCCCATTCAAATCAACATTTTATCATAACCCTAGCTTAGGGCTAAATTCCCCCATTAATTCATCCAATTTCAGTGAAATAGAGGAGGATTCTAAGATAAAAACATATAATTGAACCATAAAACTTACCTCCGATGATAACCCGATGAAATCCCAGCAATTTCCCCTTAATTTCTCTCTCTAAGACTCAACAATGGGGGTTTATGAAATGAAACCCGTAATGAAATGTTTCTGGACTTAAACTCACTGCCAGGCATTTTTACCCTACGCGATCGCAGCCCTTGGCTTGCGATCGCGATGCACAGCTTTTGGGCGGCCAGTCTTTCCTCTACGCGATCGCGTGGACCTGGACGCGATCGCAGTGCTCAACCCAGCGAACCTACGCGATCGCATCAAAAAGATCGCGATCGCACCCCTATGTGATCTCACTGCACTTGAACTCGACCCTTCGCGATCGCGATGCACAAACCCTCAACCTTACGCGATTGCATCACACTTCCTGCGATCACAAAGAACAAATCTCCAGCCTCACTCCGATATACTACGCGATCGCATGGCCAGGCCTGCGATCGCGATGATCAAAATTCCTCTGCAATATTTGCAGCAGATCAGCTATTCACTTTGGCTCGAAATGGTCCGTTTGGACCCCCGAATTCATCCCCAGGCCCCCGGGACCCCAACGAAAACCACCAACATACTCCATAACACGATACAAACTTGTTCCAATCATAAAAACATGCCCTTAAACACGGAAAACATCGAATCCAAGCAAATTCAAGCCTAAGTTTTCATTTAAACTTCCGAACTAACATTCGATCAAAAACCCGACCAAACGACGTCCGAATGACCTGAAATTTTGCGGACATATCCAAAATCACCTAACGGAGCTACTGCAACTATCGGAACTCCATTCCGACTCCCGGATCAAAATCTCACCTATCGATCGGATATCGCCAAAATTCAACTTTAGCCAATTCAAGCCTAAAACTACACCGGACCTCCGAATTCACTTCCGATCGCTCTCCTAGCTCATAAATGACCTCCCGGAGTTGACCGAATCATCAGAATTCGATTCCGAGCTCTCTAACTCACAAGTCAACATCCAATTGACTTTTCCCAACTATTCCTTCTTCTAAGAGACTATTTGTCTCATTTGCAACCACTCAAACTGTCTACGCAGCTCCTCTGTGCGAAACTACGGTACATACTTCTCCAGAAAGAGGACGGAGAACTACTGCCAGGAAAGAGGTGATGCAGCGACAGGCCTGCGCCTCTCAAAATCCTCCCACCAGGTGAATGCATGTCCTGAAAACTGATAAGTAGTAAAAGGGACCCTGCTGGTCTCCAGAATACCGGTTGTACGAATCATCCTCTGACACTTATCTAAAAAGCCCTGGGCATCCTCGCCCTCAAAATAGAGAGAGCAAATTGGTAAATAGTTTTGATATTTTAACACGTCAAAATTGGGTCTAAGCTATGATACTCTTCGATTTACATAGATAGTAATACTTTTCTAACTTTATGTAATATCCAAATTCACGTCATGCTTTAATATCCTGATTTATTATCTTCAACTAGTAGCTTTTTAAGTTTTTAATAAAAGCTTAAAGTAAAGTAACTGGAGTATATTAATTATTTTCGAAATAAAAGATTTTAAAAATCTAGGTATTAAATTGCAAACCTACTCTCAGAACAATGTTCTCATAAGTTGGATGGTAATTAATTGATTATTGTTCTTATTTATGTGTAAACTTAACTTGTTAAGGAGAAAAAAGGAGAGAAATAAATCTAGTTTGGCAAAAATCAATCTAAACTGGGTGAAACAAGAGATGAAATAAAGAGCAAGGAATGAGAATTGAGATAAATGGCGCCGTAAAACGCGAACAAAACTGTAACGTGGAAAATAAATCTATAGCCTATAAAAAGGAAAATTAAAGTGGAGAAAGGGCCTTGTTCACACATATAATATTAGTGATACTGCTCACAACTGGAATCGAGCCTTGACCGAGAAGAAAAAAAGGAATTTTTACACCCTATAAAAAAATTTAGTATCCTATTTATCAATAATAAATATCATTTTAAATATTATATCTTATAAATACCTTTTATCCTTTATAGCAAAAAATCTAAATATAGTTACATCCTACAATTAAGGTACCATATATGCTAACTATTATTTTTCTCTCTCCCTTTTTGTATTTTCTCTCACATAATTATCACGTATCTGCAAACCTCAATACAATCTCTCTCTGTTTGTATACAACCAGATTCTCTTCTCCCACAAACCCTAGTTTCTTACCCAAATTCTCAATTTTCTGCAGACTGAAACCAATTAGCATGATGTTTTGCTTCTCTTCAATTCTCAATCTAATCTTCACCTCTTAATCTAATCCCAGCTCCAGAACGGCTTTAAGATGTAATAAAATTGACATGAAGGATGAAGCAGAAACAGTAAATGATTTCTTATCATTTTCGCTGTTTCTCTCTCTATATCGCCCAAATCGCATATTTGTATTCAGTTGTATTCGAATGTATTCTTCAGCTGTATTCACTTGTATTCAGGTTTAATCATTTGTATTCAAGTGTTTTATTCAGTTATATTCAACTATTTTATTCAGCAGAAGTTAGTTGTATTTTGATGCATACAAGAGTTTATTCAGCTGTATTCAGTTGTATTTTTGTTGTATTCAAGTATTTTATTCAGATGGATTAAGGTGTATTTTGTTGTATTCAACTGTATCATTCATATGTATTTCTCTTTATTCAGCTATAATCTTTATTATGTATCTTTCAAATACAGATTAGTGAGGGATCGTTTTAGTTCGTTGAGTTAAATTAGGAGTATATCATGTGATTTTATTTTCTTTCAGGTGATAAGCGAGATAGTAAAAGCATACAAAATACGGTCCCAACCATATCGTGGTGTCACGAGACTGAGCCTCTACAGAATAACATCCTAATACAAACAAGTCTAGGCTAAAAGAAATCAACAAGATGATAAAGAAGGAGAGAACAGGCTCTGCGGACGCTGGCAGCTACCTCGTACTCTACGCAAGAGTAGACAAGGATCAGCAGCTACAATGTCTCAACTGCTCTCGGGCACCTGTGGATCTGCACAGAAAGTGCAGGGGAGTGGGGTGAGTATATTTCAACTTAGTGAGTAACAATAATAAACAATAACTGAAAGTAAGAACTCCTGTGCTATCACTACACAGTTCTAAGGCAACCCTCACAGGTAAGTCATCACTATGGTAAGTACTCCGATCTCCAGTCCACATCTATCTCTACAAGATCCCACACTGATCAAACCCTCACTCGTACCCCTACGGTGTACAGCCATCTCAATATATGAAGACACATACATATGTCTATAATGTATAAGTATTTAAGTAGGTAATAGGGTATGAATAAGTATAATGCTGCGGCGTGCAGCCCGCTCCAATACATATACCGCTGCGGCGCGCAGCCCGCTCCATTTTACGTCGACGGCGCTCACTGGGGGTGTATACGGACTTCGGAGGGGCTCCCTAGGCCCAAGCGCTATGGTGCTATGACGTGCAGCCAGGTCCACCATATATCACTGCGGCGTGCAGTCCGATCCAATATATATATATATATATATATATATACTGCTGCGGCGTGCAGCCCGGTCCAATAATATATAACAATGCTCACTGGGAATGTGTGTAGACTCCGAAGGGGCTCCTACAACCCAATCACAATAATACTGCGGCGTGCAGTCCGGTCCACATGTATATTACTACGGCGTGCGGTCCGATCCAATATATATAGTGCTGCGGCGTGTAACCCGATCCAATATAGATATATATAATATCTCACAGTGGGTCCTCGACCCTATCTCCGTCAATATAGACTTGGCCTCTCAGGCCCACTCAGCTATATAGACCTGGCCTCTCAGGCTCACTCAACTAGAATAGGGAATTCCACCCTAGGTAGTATCTTTCAAAGTACACATCTAGTACTGGCTCGTAATATGCTATACAGTTGTAGTTACGGCTGAGTGTATGTTCTCAACATGATATAAGGGTCACCTAGCTCTATAGGTTCCCTAATACTCTATAGATCGGCACAAGGCCCCAAACATGGCTATTAGCCCAATTGCACAGTTATAATCTCATTAACAGTCATACAACACAGTATTCTATTAGTCGGGAAGGACCAAGTCCGAACCCTCAATCACAATGTCACCACGCCCGTCATAGAACGCGTGTCTCATCTCAATATAGCACTGTGAAGTGCTAGTACGGGGTTTCAAACCCTCAGTACATTATTTACTACTACCACTCACCTCGAACCGGTAGAAGCTTCAATCCGCCTTGCGCTTGCCTCGCAAATCAATCTCCTCGGATGCCAAATCCGCTCAAAATCATAGAGAATGCATCAATATATGCTAATTTCACGCAATTCATTCGAAATAACCCAAATTGTATCAAAACCCACAAAGTTGTCAAAATCCGACTTTTGGTACGCTTCTCGAAAAATTATAAAAGTTACATATTCAGAACCCTCATCTCAATACGAGTCTATGCATATAAGGTTTTCCAAAATCGGACTCCAATTGCCCACTCAAATCGACATTTTTCTAAAACCCTTGCTTAGGCTAAATTTCCCCACGATTTGATCCAATTTCCGTGAAATAAAGGAGGATTTCAAGATAAAAACGCATATAAGAACCATAAAACTCACCTCCAATGATAACCCGATGATCTCCCAGAAATTCCTCGTCCAAATCGCCCAATTCTCCTCTCTAAACCGAGACCAAATATTTTTCACAACTTCTGAAATTAACCCTTCTGTTATTTTTAACACAGGCGCGATTTCCGCTTCTGCGGACAAAAATCCGCCTCTGTGATGCCGCCTCTGCGACCAAATGGTTGCTTCTGCGAGACCACACCAGAACGCCCAGTTCTGCTTCTGCGGCCAAGGTCTCACACCTGCGGGACCGCTTCTGCGGACACTCCTCCGCTACCGCGATCTCCCCCAGTAGCCCGCCTTCCGCTTCTGCGACCTAGGACTCGCAGAAGCGAGTCCGCTCCTCTGACTCGTCATCTGCTTCTGCGGAATCTCTACTTCTGCGGTCCCGCTCCTGCGGTTCCCAATCCGCATGAGCGATAATGCTGCTGCAATTCATGACAGCAGCTCCCAAACTCCAATTTCCTCCCGTTTAACATCCCGAAACCACCCCGGGTCCCCCGGGACCCCAACGAAAGCCACAAACATACTCCATAGCACTATACAAACTTGCTCTAATAATAAAAACACATACTATAACACGGCTTCACATCGAATTCAAGCAATTCAAGCCTAAGTTTCCATTCAAACTTCCGAAACCGAAATTCGACCAAAAACCCGACCAAACGACCTCCGAATGACCTGAAATTTCGCATGCACATCCAAAATCACCTAACGGAGCTACCTACTGCTACTGTCGGAATTCCATTCCGACTCAGATCAAAATCTCACCTATCGATCGGATATCACCAAAATTCAAGCTTAGCCAATTCAAGCCTAAAACTACACCGGACCTCCAAATTCAATTCCGATCACTCTCCTAAGCCACAAATGACCTCTCGGAGCTGACCGAATCATCAGAATTTGATTCCGAGCTCTCTAACTCACAAGCCAACATCCAGTTGACTTTTCCCAACTATTCCTTCTTCTAAGAGACTATTTGTCTCATTTCCAACCAAACTCAATCCGAATTGACTCAAACTTACCAAACACACATATTAAAACATGAACAAGCATATAACGGGGAAAGCGGGATGATAACTCACATGATGACGGGCCGAGTCTCCCCAACTTAAGAAAATGCTCATCCTCGAGCGGGTCAAGAAACATACATGGAGACTCAAATAGGTGAGGATATCTGCTCCGCATCTCCTGCTCGATCTCCCAAGTAGCCTCCTCCACGGGCCGACCTCTCCACTGCACCTTGACTGAAGCAATCTCCTTGGACCTCAACTTTCGAACCTGTCTATCTAGGATAGCCACCGGCTCCACATCATAAGATAGATCACCATCAAGCTGAATGGTACTGAAGTCTAATACATGAGACGGATCCCCGATATACTTCCAGAGCATAGACACATGGAATACTGGATAAACGCTAGACAAACTAGGTGGCAAGGCCAACTCATATGCCACCTCTCCAACTCTCCTGAGTATCTCAAAAGGACCAATGAACCTGGGACTCAACTTCCCCTTCTTCCCGAACCTCATGACACCCTTCATGGGTGAAACCTTCAACAATACTCGGTCACCAACCATGAAAGACAACTCTCGAACTCTACGGTCTGCATAACTCTTCTGGCGAGACTGTGCTGTGCGAAGCCTCTCCTGGATCAACTTTGCTCTATCCACAACATTCTGAACTAACTCAGTCCCTATAAACCTATCCTCACCAGGCTCAAACCATCCGACGGGAGATCTACATTGTCTGCCATACAATTCCTCGTACGGGGCCATCTGAATACTCGACTGATAACTGTTGTTGTAGGCAAACTCAGCTAGTGGCAAGAACTCATCCCATGAACCACCAAAGTCAATCACACATGCTCGCAACATATCCTCCAGGATCTGAATAGTGCGCTCAGACTGCCTGTCTGTCTGGGGGTGAAATGCGGTGCTCAACTCAACCCGCGTACCCATCTCTTGCTGAAATGCTCTCCAAAACTGAGAAGTGAACTGAGTACCCCTGTCGGATATGATAGACACCGGGACTCCATGCAACCGGACAATCTCCCGAATAAAGATCGCTGCCAACCGCTCAGATGAGTAGGTAGTACTAACTGGAATGAAGTGAGCTGACTTGGTCAGCCTATGCACAATCACCCAAACTGAATCAAACTTCCTCGTTGTCCGAGGGAGACCACTAACAAAGTCTATAGTAATCCTCTCCCATTTCCAATCGAGAATATCAATACGGTGAAATATGCCATCGGGCCTCTGATGCTCATACTTGACCTGGTGATAGTTGAGGCACCGAGCTACATGACTCACAATATCCTTCTTCATCCTTCTCCACCAGTAATGTTGTCTCAAATCCTGATACATCTTCGCGGCACCTGGGTGAATAGAGTACCGCGAACTGTGTGCCTCCTCAAGTATCAACTCCCGCAAACCATCAATATTGGGCACGCATATACGGCCTCGCATCCTCAGAACACCATCACTGTCGATAGTCACATCTCTAACATCATTATGCTGCACTCTGTCCTTAAGGACAAGCAAATGTGGGTCATCATACTATCGCTCCCTGATGCGATCATATAAGGAAGATCGAGAAACAACACAAGCCAACACTCGACTCTGCTCCGAAATATCTAATCTCACTAGCCGATTGGCTAGGGCCTGAACATCATAAGAAAATGGCCTCTCCCCAACTGGGATGAAAGCTAGGCTGCCCATACTAACCGCCTTCCGACTCAAGGCATCGGGCACCACATTGGCCTTCCCTGGATGATACAAAATAGTGATGTCATAATCCTTAAGCAACTCCAACCACCTCCGCTGTCTCAAATTAAGGTCATTCTGTCTGAATAAGTGCTGAAGGTTGCGATAATCCGTGAACACCTCACAGGAGACACCATACAGGTAATGCCTCCAAATCTTCAAAGCATGAACTATAGCTGCTAGCTCCAAATCATGAACAGGGTAGTTCTTCTCGTGGGGCTTCAACCGACGAGAAGCATAAGCAATGACCCTACCCTCCTGCATCAACACACAACCAATGCCAACTCCTGAGGCATCACAATACACAGTATAAGGATCTGAAGCTGACGGCAGAATCAAGACTGGTGTTGTGGTCAGTGCTGTCTTGAGCTTCTGAAAGCTCTCCTCGCACTCCTCGGACCATATGAAAGGAACACCCTTCTGAGTCAATCTAGTCAAGGGTGAGGCAATAGAAGAGAATCCCTGGACGAATCGGCGATAATACCCTGCCAATCCCATAAAGCTACGGATCTCAGAAACTGAGGTCGGTCTGGGCCAACTCTGCACTGCCTCGACCTTCCTCGGATCTACCTGAATACCATCACGGGACACCACGTGCCCTAAGAATGCCACGGACTCAAGCCGGAACTCACATTTGGAGAACTTGGCATATAGCTTCTCCTCTCTCAACCTCTGCAACACAATACTCAAGTGCTGAGCATGCTCCTCCTGGCTACGGGAGTAGACTAGAATGTCATCAATGAATACAATCACAAATGAATCCAAATAGGGTCTGAAACCACTGTTCATCAGATGCATAAATGCTGCCGGGGCGTTGGTCAACCCAAAAGACATCACAAGAAACTCATAGTGACCATATCTGGTCCTGAATGCAGTCTTCATAATATCCGAGTCCCTGATCTTTAGCTGATGATAGCCTGAACAAAGATCAATCTTAGAAAACACCCTCGCACCCTGTAACTGATCAAACAAATCATCAATGCGCGGCAGAGGATACTTATTCTTCACTGTTACTTTGTTTAGCTGCCTGTAGTCAATACACATCCTCATAGATCCGTCCTTCTTCTTAACAAACAGGACCGGTGCACCCCACGACGACACACTCGGCCGAATGAACCCCTTATCTAGGAGTTCCTGGAGCTGCTCCTTCAATTCCTTCAACTCAGCTGGTGCCATCCGATACGGAGGAATAGAAATAGGCTGAGTGCCTGGCACCAAATCGATCCCAAAATCAATATCCATGTCCGGCGGCATGCCCGGCAGGTCTGAGGGAAACACATCGGGAAAGTCTCGCACAATGGGAACAAAATCAATACTGGGAGTCTGGGCCTCGACCTCCCGCACAAATGCTAAATAAGAGAGACATCCCTTCCCAACCATTCGTTGGGCCTTGAGGAAAGATATTACCCTGCTAGGTACATACTCAGTCGTGCCTCGCCACTCGATCCTCTGAATACCCAGCATAGCCAAGGTGACCGTCTTAGCATGACAGTCCAGAATAGCATGACATGGAGATAGCCAGTCCATGCCCAATATAACATCAAAATCGATCATGCTGAGAAGCAACAGGTCCACTCGGGTCTCCAGACCCCCAATAGTGACCAAACAGGACCGGTATACGTGGTCCACAACAATAGTATCCCCTACCGGGGTAGATACATGCACTGGCAGCTCAAGACACCCTCGGGTCGTGCCCAAATGGGGAGCAAAATATGTAGACACATAAGAATAAGTAGAACCAGGATCGAACAATACTGAGGCATCTCTGTGGCAGACTGAAATAATACCTGTGATAACTGCATAAGAAGCAACGACCTCAGATCGGCCCTGGAGAGCATAGCATCTAGCATGTTCGCCTGATCGGTCTCCCCCTCGAGGGAGACCCGACCCTCACCCCTAGCTGGTGGGGCGAGTGCTGAAGTAGAAGGACCAGATGACGAGGGCTACCCCATGTGCTGATAAGATCTGGAAACAAGACGGGGACATTCCATACGGTGGTGCCCAAACTCTCCGCACTCGTAGCAACTCCCCGGTGCTGGGGACTGAAACTGATAAGGACCCCTGGCGCTGGAGTGGCCAGCTGATGAACTAGGCCGAGATGAACCCTGAGCGGATGGGGCCTGTGAAGAACTCTGAGCTGGCATGGCACCGAGAGATGGCTGGCTCTGGTGCGAACCCTGATAACCCTGTCTAGGAGACCATCTGCGACGATCTGAGCGACCCGACTGCGAAGGATCTGAAAGAACGACCTCGACTCCGCTGACTCTTAACTCTAGTCTTAGTGCCACTGGAACTAGCCGCTCATCGAGGTTTCTTGGCCTCCCTCTCATCCCGCTCCATGCGACGATCTGTCTCTATATCGCGAGCAATATCCACAACATCCTCAAATGTACGACTCAAAACCCTCTCCCGAGTCATCAGAATACGAATGGGATAAATGAGGCCGTCCACGAAGCGTCCGATCCTCTCTCTGTCGGAATGAACCAACCATGGTGCATATCTGGACAACTCTGTAAACCTGATCTCATACTCTGACACTGACATGTCCCCCTGATAGAGACCCTCAAACTGCCTGCGCAGCTCCTCTTTACAAGACTGCAGTATACACTTCTCCAGAAAGAGAATGGAGAACTGCTTTCACGTAAGGGACACTGCACCAATCGACCTACGCCTCTTATAAGCCTCCCACCAAGTGAAGGCAGCTCCAGTAAACTGAAATATAGTGAACGAGACCATATAGTTCTCCAGAATACCTGCTGTATGGAGAATCCTCTAACACTAATCCAAAAAACCTTAAGCATCCTCACCCCCATAACCACTGAGGTCGGAGGCAAAAGTCTACCAAACCTCTCCAATCTAGTCTGCTCATCATCATGCATGATTGGAATCACATAGTCCTGAGAAGGTGCAATAGGCTCGACTGGTGGTGCCCCTGACGTCTGGAATCCTTGAACAACCTGCTCGAGCGTGTGAGCGGTAGGAGTCTGAGTGCCTTCTCCGACTTGGGAAGTGGCTGCTATAGTAGAAATGGAGACCGCCTAAGCAACACTTTGTCACACCCCAAATCGTGGGACATGACCGGCGCCTGACCGGGCACAACTGGTGCCTGAACTGGTGCTGCTGGCACCTCTACAACTGGGGGCTGTGGGTCAGCTGGTACTGCATCAACTGCCCGACCTCCTCCACGACCATGGCCGCGTTCACGGCCTCTAGCAGGTGGTAGTGGTGGTCGTCCTCCTCGATCGGATGCTCGAGTTCTCGCCATCTACGAGAGAATAGAATGTCAAAGTTTAGTTCAAGTCAAAAGTAATTGCACGACAAGAATTCCAAGAATTGAAACTTTTCCTAAAAGCTTTGCAGCCTCCCGAGGATAAGTACAGGCATCCCCGTACCGATCCACGAGACTCTACTAAACCGGCTCATGACTCGTGAGACATGTTAAACTAGGCTCTGATACCAATTTGTCACGACCCAAACCCCAGTCGTGATGGCGCCCAACACAATGCTAGGCAAGCCCGACCATATTATCCCTTAAACCAGCCAGTTATTAATTCCAATTAATCAAATTAAACTTAAACAACAAATGATCATATCAGGTGATAAGCGAGATAGTAAAAGCATACAAAATACGGTCCCAACCATATCGTGGTGTCTCGAGACTGAGCCTCTACAGAATAACATCCTAATACAAGCAAGTCTAGGCAAAAAGAAATCAACAAGATGATAAAGAAGGAGAAAACATGCTCTGCGGATGCTGGCAGCTACCTCGTAATCTCCGCAAAAGTAGGCAAGGATCAGCAGCTACAATGTCTCAACTGCTCTCGAGCACCTGTGGATCTGCACAGAAAGTGTAGGGGAGTGGGGTGAGTATATTTCAACTCAGTGAGTAACAATAATAAACAATAACTGAAAGTAAGAACTCCTGTGCTATCACATAACAGTTCTAAGGCAACCCTCACAGGTACGTCATCACCGTAGTAAGTACTCTGATCTCTAGTCCACATCTATCTCTACAAGATCCCACACTGATCAAACCCTCACTCGTACCCCTACGGTGTACAGCCATCTCAATATATGAAGACACATACATATGTCTATAATGTATAAGTATTTAAGTAGGTAATAGGATATGAATAAGTATAATGTTGCAGCGTGCAGCCCGCTCCAATACATATACCGCTGCGGCGTGCAGCCCGCTCCAATACATATACCGCTGCAGTGCGCAGCCCGCTCCATTTAACGTCGACTGCGCTCACTGGGGGTGTATACAGGGTGCAGCCCGATCCACACATATATTACTGCGGCGTGCAGTCCGATCCAATATATATACATACATATATAACTATACTGTTGCGGCGTGCAGCCCGATCCCATAGTATACACCAGTGCTCACTGAGAATGTGTGCAGACTCAAACTCCGAATGGGCTCCTACAGCCCAAGCGCAATAATACTGCGGCGTGCAGTCCGAAACCACATATACTGCTGCGGCGTGCAGCCCGATCCAATACCTCATAATGGGTCCTCGGCCCTATCCCAGTCAGTATATGCTTGGCCTCTCAGGCCCAATATAATATATCTCAGTGGGTCCTCGACCCTAACTCAGTCAATATAGACCCGGCCTCTCAGGCTCACTCAGCTAGAATAGGGAATTCCACCCTAAGTAGTATCTTTCAAAGTACACATCTAGTACTGGCTCGTAATATGCTATACAATTGTAGTTACGGTTGAGTGTATGTTCCCAACATGATATAAGGGTCACCTAGCTCTATACCTTCCCTAATACTCTACAGATCGGCACAAGGCCCCAAACATGGCTATTAGCCTAATTGCACAGTTATAATCTCATTAACAGTCATACAACACAGTATTCTATTAGCCGGGAAGGACCAAGTCCGAACCCTCAATAACAATGTCACTACGCCCGTCAGAGAATGCGTGTCTCATCTCAATATAGCACTGTAAAGTGCTAGTACGGGGTTTCAAACCCTCAGTACATTATTTACTACTACCACTCACCTCGAACCGGTAGAAGCTTCAATCCGCCTTGCGCTTGCCTCGCAAATCAATCTCCTCGGATGCCAAATCTGCTCAAAATCATAGAGAATGCATCAATATATGCTAATTTCACGCAATTCATTCGAAATAACCCAAATTATATCAAAACCCACAAAGTTGTCAAAACCCGACTTTTGGTGCGCTTCTCGAAAAATTATAAAAGTTACATATTCGGGACCCTCGTCTCAATACGAGTCTAGGCATATCAAATTTACCAAATTCGGACTCCATTTGCCCGCTCAAATCGGTATTTTACCAAAGCCCTGGCCTAGGCTAAATTTCCCCCATAATTTCCCCAATTTCAGTAAAATATAGGAGGATTTAATGATAAAAACGCGTAAATGAACCATAAAACTCACCTCCGATGATAACCCGATGATCTCCCGGAAATCTCCCGTCCAAATCGCCCAATTCACCTCTTAAAACCGAGCCCTAATGTTTTTATGACTTACGAAATTTTTCCCTTATGTTATTTTTAATACAGGCGCGATTTCCGCTTCTACGGACAAAAATCAGCCTCTGTGATGCCGCCTCTACGACCAAATGGTCGCTTCTGCGAAAACACACCTAGCCGCCCAGTTCCGCTTCTGCTGCCCAGGTCTAGCTCCTGCGAGACCGCTCCTGCGAATAAGCCTCCGCACCAGCGATTCTCCCCAGTCGCCCGCCTTTCCGTTTCTGTGACCTAGGACTCGCAGAAGCGAGTCCGCTCCTGCGACTCGACATCCGCTCCTGCGGAACTTCCTGGCCAAACCCCCTTTCGCTTCTGCGATGAAATCTCCGCTTCTGCGGTCCCGCTTCTGCGGTTCCCAATCCGCAGGAGCGAAAACAACAGAATTCATGACAGCAGCTCCCAAACTCCAATTTCCTCCTGTTTAACCTCCCGAAACCTCCCCGGGTCCCCCGGGACCCCAACGAAAGCCACAAACATACTCCATAGCACCATACAAACTTGCTCCAATAATAAAAACACATACTATAACACGGAATAACATCGAATTCAAGCAATTCAAGCCTAAGTTTCCATTCAAACTTCCGAAACCGAAATTCGACCAAAAACCCGACCAAACGACCTCCGAATGACCTGAAATTTTGCAGGCACATCCAAAATCACCTAACGGAGCTACTGCAACTATCGAAATTCTATTCCGACTCCCGGATCAAAATCTCACCTATCGATCGGATATCGCTAAAATTCAACTTTAGCCAATTCAAGCCTAAAACTACACCGGACCTCCAAATTCACTTCCGATCGCTTGCCTAGCTCATAAATGACCTCCCGGAGCTGACCGAATCATCAGAATTCAATTATGAGCTCTCTAAATCATAAGTCAACATCCAGCTGAATTTTCACAACTTCCTTCTTCTAAGAGACTATTTGTCTCAATTTCAACCAAACTCAACCCGGATTGACTCAAACTTACCCAACATGCATATTACGACATTAACAAGCGGATAACGGGGGTAACGGGGTAATAACTCACATGATGACGGGCCGGGTCATCACATTCTCCCCAACTTAAGAAAACGCTCGTCCTCGAGTATCTTTCAAATACAGATTAGTGAGGGATCGTTTTAGTTCGTTGAGTTAAATTAGGAGAATATCATGTGATTTATTTCCTTCCATTTTTAGCGCAGATACGTTAGTGTATTTAATGTTAATGTCGCTTGAATATAGCTAAATACATGTCAAACTTAGCTGTTTTTCCGAAAGGAACAAGGTATACCCTGTTAATTACTAATACACCTGGGAAAGGATATAATAATAACAATGAGGAAAGAGTTTTTCCACTTTAAGGACAATCGGAACGGGATTTTATTTAGAGTTTCAGAGTCGCCACTTGGGAAGATAATGGTGTCCCAAGTCACCGGTTAATCCCGAATCCGAGGAAAATTGACTCTGTTTAAACAGTTTACGCAACTAGAAATCCGGATAAGGAATTTTGTTAATCTGGGAGAAGGTGTTAGGCACTCCCGGATTCCGTGGTTTTAGCACGGTCGCGCAACTGTAGTTTTTTATTTTATTTGATTTCGTTATATGTTTTTACAACATGTGAATGTTTCATTTTTGATATTTTAACGACTTGCGACGTCGCGAAAATGCATTTCGAGTCACACCATAACCAGTACGCCTGTGACTTTGATACACGTTTCAGCTTCGTCGAGATTTAGGATTTGAGTCACATTAGATGTGCACTCGTATTAAGGAATGTATATTTAAAATCGTGCCTATAACGTCTAACGGCTTATTATACTTTAGGAAAGACCGTGGAATTTGCTAAACGGTCTTCCCGAGTCTATCACTTATTAACATTCATATGGGGGCCCGCTTATTTTGTTCTTATACGAGGCTCGTCCCATTATTTTTTAGAATTCCAATCCTAATAAATGCTACATTTTCTATTTTTGTTTTTTTCCCTAATTATTTTACTTGTATTGTTTTTTCAGAACCATGTCCAGGCCTGGACATAGACTTGAATTTAATAGTCTGAATTTAACAGTCTAGTCTACACAACGGGGTTTCAGAAACCCAATATATATTAAAGTTGTTATTCAAAGACCCAGAAATGAGTCCAATTAGATCCGGGCCTGTACTGTCTATCGAGCCCAAATCAGATGAGAGGAGTAGAAAGCAGAATCGGGATTTCATAACTAACATTCCAATACTCAACAAATGATAAAGTAAATCAACCAAAAGCATTTTTATTTCATAAGGAACTGGAGTACAAGTGTATCAACATTAATTCTGAATTCTAAATATCAATTACTAATAGAACCTAACAGTAAAACTACTCGTTTCAGCTATTTTGAACAATGATACGATACTTAGCTATGCAAATTGAATCGTTATTAACTACTAATTGTAACTCATGCTATTCTGGATTCATTATTAAGCTAAATTGAATGACAAAGCATGTTGTATACTTGATTTACTCATTTTGAATTGTCATTATCTAATTAAGCTAATTGAGTTAATATGGTTATTATTCGGATTATGAAGCTAGTATTAACTAGGTGAATTGATTTTACAAGTTAACCTGTTTTTAAGTTATATTTAGAGTGACTATGACTACGTGTACTCTACTCTACAATCTCTCTATTACATTGTTTGAGTCTCATATATACTTAACTATTACAGTTATTCCTATCAAATTACAGAAGATCTAATTGACAATTAACATAGAATCATTAAAAATACAGCAGAATATTCCATCCGAACAACTCATGGCATTTTCATTTCCTCAATTAGCTGACAGTTACATATCTGGACAAAAATGTGTACCTGATTCAGCAAAGGGAAACTTATAAGTCTAGGATGCAAATGAGATGAAGGATAGTCAACGATCAACAGCAGCAGAACAATAGAGAGCAAGTCACAGCAGAACAATAATAACAACGAAGTATGATCTTCAAAACCCAGCAAATAAGCAAGCCAATGAATATAATTAAGAAATCCAATTGAGTCCAGTAATATAGAACAACAGAAGACCCTAGTTGAACTCCAGAATTTGCACTCAACTTCACTCTGAAATTTTTTACTCTCTATCTATGGTGTATAACTCTTAATTTTGTATTTCGGAATGTTTTCTCTGAATTTCTAGAATCCAGCTCTTTTTCAGGCTAAGTGACAGCCTATTTATATGTGATTTCAAAAAAATTGTAGTAGTCAATTGTTCAAAATTCTTAATATAAGTTCCCTCCCCTTAATTCTTCTATTAATTACAGTTTGGTATCCCTATTTCGGAAGGTCCTATTACTACAATCGTATTAGTCAAATGGACTTCTTTTTGCTTCTTTTAAGGGCATATTACTATGGTTCCCTCACTTGCTAAGGATTTTCACAGTTATACCTTTTTACAAGGTCTGTTTTACCCTTTATTTTGAGTCTAGTTACAGAAATACTAATCCTGAAAGTCATTTATACCATTTTTTATTCCCTTTGTACTCTTATTGTTTCTTGTTATTTACCCGACCTGCTGATGGTCAGGGTATTCTAGGTTTGTTATTATTTAACTACCGACCATTATATTCTAAATCATTTAAGACTTGGCCATTATTTAAGACTTGGCCAGATTTTAACTCAACAGCCTTTCAATTTTAACCTCTTTTAAAATGTAACCTTTTATTACCAACTAGCTTAAGCAGAATTAGATTGCACGACCAGCCTACTTTATTAACTACCCAGACTTAGATTGCAGAACTGACCACTCTAATGTTCCAGGAATGGCCAGACTAATTACACATTCCCAAGTTATTTTATTAATAGCCAGATTACTAACTAACTTGTCTTTACAGCTATAACCAATACCCAATACCACAAAGCACAATAGAATTTAACATCGTCTAACATATGAATCAATTACAAATATAGCCAATTTATGTTGTTTTGCACACATAGCCCCAATGAAAAATCATTCATCAATTTACGAGAAATCAGAGGGAAATTTGATAATGGTTGAATCTCAATTAACTAACTTGTAATTTCAGACTTAGGCACAGTTAACAAATCAAAACATAAAGAAACATATTCACATCAGATTTATGTGTTGACTTATAGAAAACCCTAAGGAGCTAAACATATCAGTTACGTGTAAAAATCAAGATACATGAGATTACAATAGGCTAGTGATAAAAATACCCACAAGACTAACAGTCATGAACAAGCAAAAGATCGTATATAGAAATCTTAGAAGATGAAACAGTCAAAAGCATGCTAGAACAAAGAAGGAAAATAAACAGAAAACATGTAGAAGATCAAATATAGAAAACTTAAAACAGAAAACATGCAAAAGATCAACTAAAGAAAACAAAGAAGGCAAATAAACTTAGCTTTGAAGGATTTGTCTCCTGTTCTTCCTTCCTTTCTTTCTTTCTTTCTTTTCGTTTTCTTTTCTTTTTTTTTTCCACGCTTCAAGGTTTCAAAGACTTGAAGTCTGATTTTTTCGAGATTTTCCTCAAATGGTTTTATTTTTGGGTTTTTGGTGGTAGAGTAGTGTTCTGGGTGTTATTGGGGTATATTTGGGGGTAGGTTGTGTTTGGGTGTTCGCCGGAGGTAGGGTTCCGGCGAACTTCTTTGGAAGATTCGAACATTTCCACAGTTATTCGAAAGGAAACAAACTACATAGAGTGAAAGATCCCCTTGTAGTGGTCTTAGGGTGTTATTTTGCGAGACGGAATCATAAGTTAAAGGTCACCGGCAAAGACTCGGTGACCGGACTTTCAAGAAGTTGAGGTTTTATGGTTTTTCCTAGGTTTCTAGGGTGGTCTTGGTGAGAAGGGAAGAAAGAAGAAGGTTTGAGGTCGAAGGTGGCCGGAGATGGCCATGGATTCTGGCCAGTCTCCATGTCTCCATTGGAGACGACGAAGAAGGTGAAGGAGACGAGAGGAATGGGTGGCTAGGGTTAAATGTGTGTAACATTTGGTCTCGGAACTAAGAGACCAGGCTTTTATACCTCTTGGGGTTTGGACGATCCTGGCCTTTGGATCATTTTTTATCAACGACCAGGATTCATTATCCTTAGACGTTGGCGTTTCGTTTAATGAGAGATTCATCAGTGTCCGTTTGATCAATTTATTTGGACGACCAAGATTAAAGCTTTTAAACGACGTCATTTCATTTATGTTGACACCGCCTCACATGGTCCGTGGGATCAACATCTCAATGGTTGAGATTAATAGCCTTCTACGTCGTCGTTTCATTTGGTCTTTGAACTGTAACAATCCATTGGCCTGTGTACACTTTGGGCCAGTATATTGAATTGTGGCCCAATTTTATTGTATTTTTGGGTATTTCCTTGTGTATTTAATTATTTTATTTGTATTTTTATTTTGTATTTTATTTTCTCTTTTTGTATTCATTTTCAATTGTTAATTCTCTTTTATTTTCCTATTTTTCTAGTTTTTCTGGTATTTTATGACAATATTTGTTATTTTCTTTAATTTTCCGGTATTTTTGTATTTTTTGTTAATTTTCTTTAATTTTCCTAATTTTTGTAATATTTTCTAATTAACTCTTTTTTTGTAGTTTTTAATTTCAAATTGTTTCAATCACAATCACACAATTTATTTCAATTAAACACATAATTTCACATCAAAAATCTTATTTATTTTTAATATTGGAATTTGTTTGCTTAGGGCAAAAATCACGTGCTCACAATATGCACAACACACTTGACAGACGCTCCATGTACGCTGCATATGCGCATTTCAAGCCAATTGATGCACACTGCATTGTATAAAATCATAAAAGATATCTATAACATGTAATATAGCAAAGAATATCTATAAATGCCTAAGTAGACCAAAAAAAGATACTTTATGAAAAATTCTCAAAAGACAATGCATGCAAGACAAAACACCAAACACATATTCTTGCTGGTGGGTGCTTATGTATACTTTATATTAAATCTGTATGGAATTTTTACATATTTATTGAAGTTTCTACTGAAGTTGGTGGGTGCTTAAGCACCCATAGTGATGCACGTACATCCATACCTGATTATAAATAAAAAAATAAGGAATCACATGATCAAATCAAATCTATAATTTTACATAAAGTGATACTTTTCATCATTACGTAATAGCGAATTTAACGATATAATATAATAGAATTTAAATAATAATCACAACATATACTATATACGGTTAAAATCATATGCCCCTGATATATAGGCTCGAGATTTCGTGCTAGGCCCGAGTCCGGGCAAGGTCAAGTTCGAAACCGGTGGAGCAGACTCGAGCTTGAAGACGGAGTACGATGCCCGGAGATAGGAATTCAAGGAATACCGATTGCATGTATGCCTGGCCCCAAAATAGTACCTTTATGTTTTTGCACCCTAACAAGCCAGATTCTTGCTACATCCCCAAAGTCATGGCGCAAATCCCGGAATAGGATTGTACGATTTCGTACTCGGCGGTTAGACAGTTGTACCAACAAATATTCACTACTATTCCTTATTTTAGGGTTTCCCTATTATATTTAGGGGACCCCAGTCATTTGTAAGATCATCTGATCACTGAGAAAAGAATATACTCTCTACCTTTTCGCCTACTGTTCATCAGTATTTTCCTTTAGCTCTATTGTTCTTACTTTACTTTTCTTACTTTATTGCTCTTAGCCCATATCGAGGTCACCACTGTCAAGTAATATTATTTGTTTTATTCATTTCTCACATTTATACTTTATATTTTTTAATTTTTATTAGTATTGAACTAAATCACATATCTTAAAACTACAAATCAAATTTAATTGTTACTCGTATTTTTGAGGTAAACAGTTTGGCGTCCACCGTGGGGCTAAAGATAATAGTGATTACTCAAATATTTATGTTCATAATACACATGTTATTTTTACACTTTATCTTGTCAAGAAATTTGATTCTTAGGATTAAACATGTCCAACTCTCAAAATGCACATTTTCATGACAACGAAGGTCTTGAATTTCATGGGTGTAGGGGTCGATGTACCACCCGTAAACCCTGAGGGAGTTCCAAATATTGAGCCAGTTGATATCAATTCACATAATTCCCAAAACGCGGATTCAGGCACGAACCCATATGGAATGCATGCAGGGAAGGCCGATCAAGGGATCAAGGAACACTAGGAGTACCATATGGGGGAGTCAGCCTCCACGTGATATTTGAGATGCTGGAGGCTCAGCAAATCGCCATCAATCAATTCCAAAGTCAAAATAAAACTCCAAGCATGGATAAACATGAAAATAATCGACGTGCTGAGCTAGCGCTAGAAAGGTCTAATGAAAACCGCTCGGGGACTGACCCCACGATTATGAAAATTCTTGAAGAGCTCACTAAGAAGATCGAGTCCGGAGAAAAAACAATTAAGACAATGATAAGAAGGTGGAGACATATAACTCCCATGTAGACCAGATACTAGGGGCACCTTCAGTTTTGAAAGTTTTAGAAGACGAAAAATTCATACAAATATCATTCCCTCATAGTGAGGCTCCAATGTCCATCCCTAAGAAATCTCGTATGTCCGATATATTCAAGTATAACGGAACAACCGGCCCCAACGAGCATATTACTTCATACACTTTCGGAATCAAAGGGAAATGATTTGAATGACGATGAGATCGAATCAGTCTTGTTGAAAAAATTTGGAGAAACATTGTCGAAATAAGCCATGATTTGGTATCACAACTCAGCTCCCAACTCTATCGACTCGTTTGCTATTTAGCAAATGCCTTTGTGAAAGCACACTGGGGCCATAAAGGTGGCCATACAAAAATCAGACATCTTCAAGATAAAGCACAGGAACAATGAGATCCTAAGGGAGTTTGTGTTCAGGTTTCATATGGATGGAATGGAACTGCCACTAGTCTTCGATGACTGGGTAGTACATGCCTTTATGCAGGGTTTAAATGAGCGAAGTTCGATTGCTTCTCGATAACAAAAACAAAACTTGATCAAGTATCCAGCTGTGAAATGGTCATATATGCACAACCGTTACAAGTAAAAAATCAGGGTTGAGGATGATCAATTAGGAGCCTCCTCAGGTTCATTTCATCCTAACAGGTTTATGACCAAGCCCTCGAGGGATACGAACAGGGAATCATGATCGAACAGGGAACGGTATCAACCATACGTCGATCGAAGGAACCACAGTTCAGGTTGAAACGCTACTAGAAATTATCGGAGAAATTATCAGGGTCAAATTTCTCAGAGACTTATAAGTAAAAATGAATTCGATAAGCACACTAATCTCGCAGAGGCGCCTCGGTTATCGGAGTACAACTTTACCGTAGATGCATCAAGAATTGTGTTGGCTATTGGAAAAATCAAAGATACCAAGTGGCCAAGACCTATACAAACTGATTCTTCTCAAACAAACCCAAACTTGATGTGCAAGTATCATGGTACTCATGGCTATAAACCGAAGATTGCCGGTAGCTAAGGGAAGAGGTGGCTCGATTGTTCAACGAGGGCCACCTTCAAGAATTTCTAAGTGATGAGGCAAAGAATCACTTCAAGGATAGAGACACAAGGAAAAATAATCAAGAATAACAACAACATGTAATCCACAAGATCATTGGCGGAGTCGATGTCCCTCAATGCCCTATATTCAACCGCACCAAAGTATCAATCACAAGAGAGAAACACACTCGGAGCTATGTGCCCGAGGATGTCCTATCATTTTGTAACGAGGAAATAGAAGGCATATCTCAGCCACACAACGACGCCGTGGTAATATCTATCTTTTTAAATAAAATTCAAGTTAAACGTGTTTTAGTGGATCCAGGTAGCTCATCAAACATAACAAGATCGATGGTCATAGAGCAAATATACCTGCAAGACCAGATTGTACCCGCATAGCGGCTGCTGAATTGCTTCAACATGGCAAGCAAAACAACAAAGGTTGAGATTATCTTGCTAGTAAACATAGCCGGGACAATACAAGACACCAGGTTCCATGTCATCGAAAGTGACATGAGGTATAACGCACTCCTCAAAAGACCATGGATATACAGCATGAGGGCAGTGCCTTCAACTCTTCACCAAATGATGAAATTCCCAATAGAAGGAGTGAAAATAGTCCATGGAGAACAACATACTGCAAAAGAAATATTTGCAATCGAGGATATGGTGTCGATACTAGAACCTTTAGCCTCAAAGAAATCGAGCTTCAAAGGTAAGAAGGTGGCTAAATAGCAACCATAACTCCTGACCTCGAAAACTGTAACGTATTGGCTGAGCACCACTTCCAGGTTCAAATCAGTAAAGAAGAAAAGGAGGCCTCACTTCGAGAAGCTACGTACCAACGTCCAATTAACAGGATGTTCGAAGAACAAAAAGGTAAAACAATGGAAGCCTATATTGATGATACGATTGGTTAAGTCCCTACGCTCAGAGGACCATCTTAATTGCAGGAAACATTCAAAGTTTTGAGGCAATGCAACACGAGGACTTCCCTGTGAAATGTGCCTTCGAATTTGGCTCGGGTAAGTTTCTCGGCTTCATGATGTCAAATCGGGGTATTGAAATAATCCCCGACAAGATCAAGGTAATCGAAGATATCATGGTCGTGGTTAGCAGGAAAAGACCACACTTCGTCATCGTAGTTATTGGTAAAGGATCGTACAAACTTGGAATGATGGATGCACTCAAAGGCGAGTGAGCTCGAAGACACCTCCTTATTACATGAAGGCCTTAAGATTTAAAGCATATGTTGCACTATTTTTCCCTTAGCTCGGATTTTGTCCTAAATGGGTTTTACCGACAAGGTTTTTAATGAGAAAAAATTTATGTGCAACCTAAGGAGAACTTAATAGTATCCAAGAGTTCTTTTCAATCAACCTCAAATACCTAGGGGCGCCACCCTCGGAGGACTCATTCTCGAAGAAGGCAACTTATGCCAAGGAGTACCTAGATAGGGGAATGTTGTAATGGGTCAAACGGTTAAATGAATCGTGTCCATATACAATAATCGATCCCCGATGGCAAAACGTGTACGCATGTATCAAATTACGTGAAGAAGCATTGTGTTTATATAAAAAATATTTTGCGTCTCAAAGAAGTCTACTATTATACGAGCTCTACACTTTTAATCCCACAATAAACAGCTCAAGAGCAAAAGCATAAAATCACCCCCCAATACTCGAGGACTGCCATTAATAGCCAATACACCGAGTCACCAAAAACTCAGACTCATAAGAACTCAAAGAGGCATCCCCTCGAAACAAAGGCCAAGGCCAATATACTTGGGGACTAACTTTTCGAACAAGTTCGTAGAGTTATCATGTAACAATTCCAAGCGACATTCCCCAAGTCTACGGTCATATTAAAGACTACGGTCATGTTTTAAAAAGGCTATGGCTTAAATAATGCGTCCCAGAGAAGTCCGAATTTTTCTATAAATCAAAGACCTTCAAACACTTCGTAAAAATCGGTTAAATCAGGCTACCCTCGGCAAAAGCAAAATATAATGGGGTTCAATAAATTCAGCCCTCGAACAATTGAAAGACATCGATAATATCATCCCATGATAAAACCTCAAGAGGTATTCGATTATCAGTACACAAATAAGTCCCAACACATAATTCCAAAATTAAAATAAATATATTTTTGAGTGCAATTGCATGCCTTGTTTGAAATTAGCTACATTTTGTGTGTTTGAATAATTGAAAATTAGAAAAAATCAAAAAATTAGGTTAAGTAATTACTTTGTTTAAGTTAATTAGTTTTAAGAAGAAAATCATCAAAAAATAGTTTTAAGTAGCGGAAATTAGGGAAAAAATAGTAGAAAATTGCCAAAAAATATTAGATAATTAGTGTAAGTAGGAAATTAAGTTTTTCTAATAATTCATAGAAGAAAAGAAAAAAAAAATATAAAAGAGGGTGTTTTAATAATTAAAATAACAAGAAAAAATACAAAAATACATAGTATATTGAGACTGGGCCAAATATGACTCAAATGGCCGGCCTAGTCCCTAAGCCCAAAGGAAACGGGTCCAGTTCATTAAGAAGGAAACGATCTCAGCCGTTCATCAGGCTGGATCTAACGGCTGAGAAAAAAAGACGGTTTTAATTAAGTAATTGAAATTCAGGGATTAATCCCAGCCGTCCATTTGATTTGATCTAAGGGCCGTTGGCTTTGGCCTCTCAAACAACTGAACGACGCCGTTTATGTAACGCGTCTGGTGACCGTTGATCTTCATCAGATCAATGGTCTGGATTACCTTAGTCGCCTCAGCTATAAAAATCTTTGGTCTGAATTAGCCCGGCCATTTCTCCAATTAACCTAACCCTAGCCGCCTCTAGAAGCATCTCCTCTCTCCCTCTTCATCTTCATCTTCAACCGTCAAAACCTAGCCGGCCATGGAGGCCACCACCTCCCATGGTGGTCTCCGGCCATCCCCTTCACTTCCCTTCTCCTCTTTATCATCTTCTTCACCTCAAACACCCAAAACCCTAAAACAAACCCCCTGCTCTTGACTTGCCAGTCACCGGAACCTACCACCGGTGACCACCAAAGTATGAGAAACTACTCCAAACCAACGCCAAAAGAACCATCATGGCCCGATCTATCCTACTATAACCTTGGCTCTCAAATATCCCTAGATCCCGTCGAATATCCAAAACAAAGTCACCGGAACTCTAACTCCGGCGACTCAAATCCCAAACCCCAATCAAGATCCGACCTTTACCCTCTCCCAAACACCCCAGTCCAAACCAAAACCCTAAAGACTTCATCTTGAAGTCTAAAACCAGAAAAAACAGAAAGAAAAATGAAAAAAAGAGAATAAGGAAAAAGAGTTTGAAAGACTGGAAAAAAGAAAAGAAGAGTGAAAGGGGAAGCTCAGGGGACAGGCCCTGCAAGCTAAGTACCCTCACCCATTCTGTGTTTTAGCTTTCTTGTTTTTGTTTGCATGTTTACTTTTTGTTGTTTCTGTCTGTTTTGTTATTTTTGAGATCTTGAAATCCTGTGTTTTGCATGTTAGTCATAGGGTTTTTATCTTTGCTCCTTCTTTATTTCTGTTTCACACCTTTTTGCTTGTTCTCTCTGATTTCGTATGTTTTAACCTGTTCGTGATAGGGTTCTGTTTGTTATGTTTTAATCTCATGTTTCTGTGCTCTAAGTTTAAAGAGTTCATCTTTTCTGTGTCACTTTTCTCTGTTGGCTTTTGATATCTCTTCTATATTTCTTATCTGTTTTCGCATGTTAGTTTTAGGATTTTCTTCTTATCTTTTGTTTCTTTTCTTTTTCCGATTCATCTTCGCTTGTTTCTCTGATTCGAAAGACCTGTTTAGCATTAGGGTTCATCTTGTTCTTAACCTGTTCGTCTTCCATATCAATCTCTGGGTTACTCGCTGCTTTGATTCGAAAAGCCTGTTAGTGCTAGGGTTTCTCTTTGTTTTTCTTGTTTTGACTTGTTTCCTCTATTCTATCTATCATGATTCTTTCTTCTGAATGCAAAGATCTTGCCTTTACTTTGTCATCATGACTTATTGGTTTCTGATTCATTTCAAAGAATGATTGTTGATCTTTGTTTTATCTCTCATCTCTTATATGTTTATTCCTTTGTCTGTGTGATCAAAGTCATGTTTTACTTCTAATAAGTCAAAAGTGGCTTTGATTCCCTTCTTCTCTTTATTTTTAAGTCATATAGTTTCTGATCTATTTTGACTCTTATAGCATAACTTCTATTCTATTGTCATGCATACTCCGATATCTTCTCATCTTCATATTGAGTCAATTTTGTGCATTTTTTCACTTTTGTCTATAAGTGTCTCTGTCTGGTCTCCCATGTCTCATCTCTAGAAGTGAATATCATGCTTTAGTTGTTTTATGTTTTCACTGTTTTCCCTCTTAATATGATTCTAAGGTTAGTCATTAGACCTTCATGCCCGTTTAAGAACTACTGTGTCATGAACCTTGGTGATTTTAAAGTTTTTCAAATTGTCATATGACTCGAACAAGTAGTAACTAAGTCTAAATTGACATGAATTCATACTGTATCACATGTAGTCTGATGATATGAGTTAATTGACTGAAATTCAACCATATCAATTGTTTCCTCTGAGTTTGGGTTGATTAATGCATTTTATATTTGATCATATGTGTTCCTGTGTGCAACAAATGTTGAGAATGATTAAGTTTTGCTAGTTCCTGTTAAATGTGAGTGTTTGATTAACATTGATTGAACCTTAGGGATTGGTTATAGCTGTTAATGTTAGATTCCCTTGAAATGGCTAGTTTTTAAATAGGCTTAAAACTGAAAATGAACAAAAATAGGATGTTAGGTAATAATTGACCAAAGAGTGGTCAATTTTGCAAAGATTGATCAACTTTATTAGTCTTAAAAGGAATTAAATAGGTTAATTGTGCAAAACCGGTTAAGCTTGCAAATGCAGGCTTACCAAGGCTCATTTTTTAGCCCTGAACCACAGGTGGCTAGGCCTGCAAAGGCTTGGGCCCAGCCTGTGTTCAGTAATTGGGCTTTAATTGCCAAAAGATTGGCTAAGTCTACAAATGCAGACTTGCCCATGCTTAAATTGAGCCCTGAACCACAAGTGGCCAAGCCTACAAAGGCTTTGGGCCAATTGTGTTCGGCAAATGGGTTTAATTACCCAAGCCAAGTCTCAACTTGAGACTGGCTAAAATTTAAATAGGGTAAATACAATATAGAAAATATAGTTGAACAAATAGGATTGGACCTTAATAATAATTGGGACGAGCCTCGCACGATATTAAACAACGGGGCCCCCTTTTAGTAATAATATAACAACTAGACTCGGGAAGACTATTAGCAAATTCCATAGTCTTACCCAAAAAAATTAAAAGTCGATAGACCATTTATGGCACGATTTAATATACTTTCCTATGAACGAGTGTGCACCTGGTGCAACTCAAATCCTTAATCCTGGCAAAGCTGAGATATACCAAAAGTCACAAGCGTACTGGTTGCGGTGTGACTTAAGGCGTGTTTTCGCGATGTTGCAATTCTATAAAATTAAAGCAAAAGCGCATATATGTTGTTAAAATCTGTAATGGGTCAAACAAGAGTCAAGAACGACAATTGAGCGACCGTGCTAAAACCACGGAACCCGGGAATGCCTAACACCTTCTCCCGGGTTAACAGAGTTCCTTATCCAGATCTTTGTTTCGCGGACATTAATAAAAGAGTCAAATTCCTCGGATTCGGGATTAACCGGTGACTTGGGACACCATCATCTTCTCAAGTGGCGACTCTGATAATTTAAAACAAAATCCCGAACCGATTGTCCTTTAAGTGGAAAAACTCCTTCCTCTATGCTATTATATCCGTCTCGGGTATTTGAACATCGAGGTATACCCTATAAGCACATTTATGTTTTAGGGGTAGTAAAAAGGGAGGTGTGACAGCTCTGGCGACTCTGTTGGGGATCCCAACCCCGAACTTCGGTTTCAGGGTTTAAGAACTCGAGCTCCTTAGAATTGCCGTTCGTGATATTGTTTGACTTCACTATATGATTTGAATAACATACTATGTGCTTTATCGCTTTGATATTATGTGGATTGTATATAAAATTGTGCCGAAAACCCTTCTCTTCTTCACCCTCGGGGATGTGCTTACTGGTTGAGACTCCCCTTTCTGTTAAGTCACCAAAAATTAAGAAAATAGAGGCCGGATAAGTTACAAAGCCGATTGACTCCGCGAGTCACCGGTACGTAGCCCCCTCCTCGATTCGAGTTGTCCGCTCGGGTACACGGTCTAGCATTCTATGAAACTGTAAGATGTTGAACATAGGTCTAGGATGATTATTTGCATCATATCTGACTTAGGGGACTCAACACAGGGGTTGGGTCCGTCTAGGACAAGTGACCCGGTATTTGAAAAAGACCGAGCATATTATGTGTTGCATTTTTATTGTCCTTGATCGTTATGCGGACCGGCGAAAATCCCGAAGATATAAAAATTTGTTGAAAAGAAAAAAAAAGAGAGAGAGAGAAATAAGAGTTAGTGAAAATGGGTATCCAGAAAATCCGAAAATTTGAAAAAAAAATGGTTTTTTGTTGTTGAAATAAGTGGTCAATTAATCTGACCGAACTACGCAGGTTTGATTCTCGCCATTAGGTGGGATACGTAGGCAACCCTTAAACGGGTCCAACCACACCTTTAGAAAAAGACCAAAAAGATTTTTTCTTTTCAAATAATCAAAGTGATTGCTATTTTTGGAAACGGCCGAATGTCCCGAAAGGACGCCGGAAGGCTGTTTTGGCAAAAATGGCCACTTCGAGAGCCATATTTCTTTCAAAAAAAAATGAAAATTTGCATTGAAAAAAAATTTTTTTTTTCTAAATAAAATCGCCTTAATAAATGTGCAGGACGAGCACAATGTTGAATGAACATTTCTCCTTAATGAATAAAATTCCTTTGGAGCTGAAACTGTGGTGGCAAGACATGGGAACGGAAAATCAAGACTGGGTCAAGGGTTACTTGAAAGATCTTATGGGATTATTGGACATAATTCCCCGAGGCGACGTAATTAGAGCATTGGTCACATATTGGGATCCTGCACACAATGTACTACATCTTCCGGATTTTGAACTCACTCCTACTATGGAGGAGGTCGCTTTCTACATAGGGAAGAACGAGGTCCCCTTGAAAGGAAAATACCCGGTATCCCCGAGAGCGGTAACGGTGCATCGCTTTTTGGATTCTTTGAAAATTGCTAGGAATGTCCACAACGAGGATTTAGCCAACGGATTTTGCTCCCTGAACTTCATCTATAGTAGGTATGGACATATCGGGGGTTTCAACGACTCCACGAACAAGTTATGTAGCAAGTCCAACCGAGCAAAATGGGAGGAGCATCGAAGGTTTGCTTTCTTAGTGGCATTTCTCGGAATTGTCATATTTCCGAGAAAAGATGGGCACATCAGTATAAAGGTTGCCGGGGTAGCAAGCACATTGATAGTACAAGACAATTGTACTCTAGCTCCAATGATTTTAGCTGACATCTATCGTGCCTTGACCGCATGCAAAGCTGGAGTCAACTTCTTTGAAGGGTGCAATTTGATTTTGCAGATTTGGTTGATTGAACATCTATGCCATCATCCTTCGTTCTCAAATTATGGTCCGACTGGAAGAACATGTCTGGAAGAATTTTGCACGAGAACAAAAGAAGTTAAATTGCCAGAGGGAGTAAAGGATTGGATTTCGCATCTTCGATCATTAACCAACGGCCAGATTGATTGGACATATGATTGGCTACCTCTTGACGAGGTAATCTATATGCCGACAGAAGGGTCACCTTTCTTGATCATGGGTTTAAAAAGCATCCAACCTTACGCCCCGTACAGGGCCCTGCGACAGCTGGGTAGATGTCAAGTTATACCGAGAGACGGGGACCTCAGTTCACAAGTTATAGAAATTAGTCCGGATGGGCAATTCCCGGAAGCAAAGATCCGTCAAATTTGGAATGAATGTCAAAACTTGAAAGTAGACACTTGTGTGCAAAATAGAGCTCGGGGAGAAGTATCGTCTGGATATTTCACGTGGTATCGACGGGGTGTTGAGCATGAACGGATTTCGAAAAGACCTCACTTGCAAGATTTGGTGGAGCAATCTAAGGAAAACCAGAATTGGGCGGCAAAAGAAAGAGAATACAAGGCCAAGATCAGCTTGTTGGAAGAACAATTGAGAAATCTCCAGTTTAAAAGTGGTTTACAGGCAGCATCTGATGAGGGAGAGAAAAAGCAGCTGAAGAAAGAAAACGAAATGTTAAAGGCTCGGGTTGCTCAAATGAAAATTGCATCCGAGACCCACGTTCGCTTAGCCCGGGATGAGAAATTGATTGAGACTCTCCGGACGCAAAGTGAATGACTACAGCTTTGACTTGGACAAGGCCGAAAAGGAATTAGTCAGGGCTCGGAAGCAAATAACCAGAGATGCTGAGGAAAGGGCCAAGTTGGTTCGGCAGCTACAAGATAGGCATGAATTTGAGGTAGCTCGGCTAAGAAAGAAAATGGTTTCAGTCACGGTTAAAAGTAACAAGGTTATCAAGGATCTCGAAGAATAGAGAGAGCATTGTTACACAACTATGGCTCGACTAGAGTTGGAGCTGCAGCTAAGCAAATACAGAAGGATAACCAACATACCTTAGATGCTCGCACTGAACAGATAAGCCGATTGCTTCAAGAAAAAGGGGTTATTCGAGAGAAGATTGTTTGTATTGCTCAATACATCACCCGGAAGAGTCAGCTGTGTGAAGATATGTCCCAAAAAACCTTTGTATCAGCGGTGAAGTTCTTTGTGCAGCAAGTCATGTCTGACCTGGATAGGCTCCAAAAGGGATTAGCATATAGGCCCGCGGCAAGACCGAACGATGTCTCGCGGGCACTAGGAGCATTAATGTATTCATAGGGCATGCATTCTATTTTTATGTTTCTTTACATTAGCATTACAACATCATCTTGTAAACCAATGTTTTTGAACTATCAATGAAAATCAAGAGTTGTTGTCAATCCTTTTGCTTTATGTTATTTCTTTTAATTACGATAGGCAAATAAATAGGAACGCAATTATGAAATGAAAAAGAAAAAAAAGAGAGAAAAGTGGAAAAAAAAAAGAAAAAGAAAAAGAGATGATTGGTTCAAATAAGTAAGGGCCGGGATGATGCATAACGATCCAAGGAAAGTGTGTTTATTTTAAAATTGTTGCATCTTATCTCTTCATGCGCTAACCACTAATGGGTGTTGATGTTTGTGAGATTCAGATTCTAGTGGCAACTGGCATTCTGGCTACTCACCCTTACAATACGAGATATAAGAAAATGACAAAAGCTGTGTCGCAAGAGATTGAGGCAACAGTCATGGATCCCGCCCAGGAGGAAGAAATTGTGGACGTAGCGGGGATGAAGGAAAAGATGTACAAATTAAAACAGCAGATGGCCGAAATGTATCAGGCTTGGTCAAGGGGTCAACCCTTGCCAACTTACCTTGCCAATCCCACATACATCCCTCCAACTAACCCCAATCCTGAACCACCCACGATGAATTCATCCTCTACATACCCTGACTATCACCACTATTATGCTTCCACTTCCCAAGTACCACCACCTTTGACGAAACAAGTACCACCCCATCCACCCCAAGTTGCTCCAGTATATGTGGCACCTCCACCTGCCACCCTGCACAAATCATCTAGTGAACCAATGTTCCATATACAAGACCCCCACTACTACCCACCCGAGCCAACTTTTCGACAGCCCGAACCTCACGCTCCGCTGATGGAGACGAGCGAAGAGAAGCCTGCTAAAAATGCAGGGCAGGAGGAGATGGCTAGGAAGGTAAAGAGTTTGGAAAACGCCTTTCGCAATATGCAAGGATTGGGAGGGCAAGTGAGCGTGGCATACAAGGATTTGTGTCTGTTCCCTGAAGTGCAACTTCCCGTTGGATTTAAGTTGCCGAAGTTTGATATGTATAGCGGACATGGAGACCCGGTGGCCCACCTCAGGGGATATTGCAGTAAAATGAGAGGTGCAGGAGGCAGGGATGAGCTGTTGATGGTGTATTTTAGCCAAAGTTTAAGCGGTTCTGCTTTGGAGTGGTATACTCGCCAGGATCACACCAGGTGGTTCATCTGGGACGATCTCGCGCAAGCATTCGTGAACCATTTTCAATACAATTTGGAAATCATACCAGATAGATTATCACTCGCGAAGATGGAGAAAAAGCCGGGAGAAAAAGTTTGGTTTCAGTTTGGTTTCAGGTGGAGAGAACAGGCGGCAAGGGTAGATCCGCCGATGAAGGAAGGAGAAATAGTAGATTGTTTCTTACATGCTTTGGAGCCTACTTATTATGGGCATTTAGTGTCAGCAATTGGGAAAAGTTTTAATGAGGTTGTGAAGATGGGAAGTTTTGTTGAGGAAGGTTTAAAAACCAACAAGATCATGAGTTTTTCGGCAATTAAGGCCACAAATCAGGCCATACAGACTGGGAATGGAGGAACAATTGGGAAGAAGAAAAAAGAAGAAGTAGCAGTTGTGGAAAGCAGGCCTTGGAACCGCAACCAACATCATCACCCACCAAGACCATACCATCCATACCCACCAAACCCGTCAACTCCATACAACCCGCCAACCACATATAACCCACCAACCCCATACAATACACCAACCACATATAACCCACCGTCACCATATTACCCACCAACTGCCCCGCACTACCACCACCCACAAACCCAAACCTATTCACCACCACCGCCACATGTATGGCGAGCCCAAGCCCCGCATAATGTTTACCACACACAAAATACATACCCTTCTTCTAGAACCTACAGAAACCCAAGCAGACCCAGGCCTGACCCGGAAATGAGGAATAGGGCAAAGAAAACATTCACCCCATTGGGGGAGTCCTATACCAGCCTCTATCACAGATTAAAGGAATTGGGAATGTTGAGCCCAATTGAGTCTAAACTTCCAAACCCACCTCCGAAAAACATCGATCAGTCGGTCAGGTGTGAGTATTGCTCAGGAGCACCAGGACACGATACTGAGAAGTGTTGGCATCTGAAGAGTGCTATCCAGGATCTTATTGATAGCCGGAGGATTGAAGTGCAGGCTCCGGAGGCTCCAAACATCATGCAAAACCCAGTGTCAGCTCACCATGAAATGCATATGATAGAATTAGCACAGGATGAGAGCAGTCGGAAGCCTTCCCAGTCTGTTATGATGATTAAGGCCAGTAGCAGAACGGAAAAGGAAGCCGAGAAAGGAAAAATAATTATCGAAGAACCAGTGAAAAGTCAAACAGTGGTAGAAAAGTTGAGGGTTGTAGTACCAGGCGTGAAGCCAGTATTAACAGTGAAAGGCGCGAGTGTGGAACTAGTGATTATAAGACCGGTGGTGCAGATGCCGGTAGTGAACACCAAGATTGTACCTTGGAACTACAACAAGGTAGCAGTGATTTACAAAGGGAAAGAAGTATCTGGAGAAATCAATGAGACGCACGGTCTAACTCGGTCCGGGAGGTGTTTTGCCCCGGAGGAGTTAAGAAAAATGAAGGTAGTGAAAGAGAATCAGTTGAAGAAGCCTGTGTCCGAAGAAGAAGCAGAGGAGTTCCTCAAAAAGATAAAATCTCAGGATTACTCTATAGTCGAACAGTTGAGGAAAACCCCCGCACAAATCTCTTTGCTCTCGTTGTTAATCCATTCGGAAGAACACAGAAAAGCTCTGATGAAGATATTGAACGAGGCTCATGTCCCAGAGAAGATCTTGGTCTGTCATCTTGAAAAGATTACCAATAAGATCTTCGAGTCTAATAAGATTACATTCTCAGATAGTGAATTGCCCGTTGAGGGAACCGAGCATAATAGGGTGCTTTATCTTACAGTGAAGAGCGAGGAGTCGGTGGTTACCAGAGTGTTGATAGATAATGGTTCGAGCGCAAACATTTGCCCGCTTTCAACTCTTGGAAAGCTGAATATCAGTCCGGATAGAATTCGTAGGAACAGTATAAATGTGAGAGGATTTGATGGTGGAAGTAAGAACACGTTGGGAGACATTGTCTTGGAGGTGACCATTGGGCCCGTGGATTTTACAAAGGAATTTCAAGTGTTTGACATTATTGTGTCTTACAATTTATTGCTGGGCTGACCATGGATCCACGGAGCCAAAGCAGTGCCGTCATCCTTGCACCAAATGGTCAAATTCGAATGGGAGAAACAAGAAGTTGTGGTGCATGGAGAGGAAAATACCTACAATGTTGTGATGCCATTTGATGATGCTGATGGAGATAAGGGTCCTTGGGTATACCAGGTGACAGATACCATAGTAGTGAACAAAATTGCTGAGGGAGAGAAACTGCCGATCCCTACGGTAGCACCTACTGCTGTGATGGTGGCCCGGGAAATGCTTAAAAACGGGTTTTCACCAGGAAAGGGGCTGGGCAAAGCTTGAATCATCCAACTGGTTCAACTGCTAGTGAATAAAGATACTTTCGGCTTAGGGTTCAAACCCACCTACGCCGACATCCAAAGAGCCTCCAAAACCAAAAAGAACTGGACCCTGCCTAAGCCTATACCCAAACTATCCGACACCTTTACCAAGCCTGGTACTAAAAATCGGACATCTGCTGCGTCAAGGTACATTGAGACCCGACCCGATGAAGAGCTTTTGATGAGATTTGAGAAGATATTTGGGGATGTGAACATGGTTGAGATGGGGGAAGGCACTAGCAAGATAGACGTACAATTTGTGGGATCCGGTGTTATGCTGAACAATTGGGAAGCCACTCCTTTCCCGATCAGGAAGGAGTCTCGGTAGTTAGCTCTGAAAATTTCATTATCATTTTCCCGGGAAAAAACAATTGTTACTTTTTGTAGTCCTCCCACCCCCCATGAAAAAAGAAAAATCAAAATGTATCCCGAACTTTGTTCATCTTTTTTTTATCAATGAAATGCAGTTTTCTTCTTTCTTCATTTTTGCCTTATTTTTTATTTTTTCTTCTGTACAGTTCTGTATGTGCTGATTCTGATGCCATGTCATGCATGAAGGATTCTCGACCCAGTTCTGACAATCGCATTATCATACAAGAAATTGAGGAGGATAGTGAGATAGAATGTGAGGATGAGGAAGCCCTGGAGGAAATAAGTAAGGACATGAACCAATATGAGGAAAAGCCCAAACCGAATTTGAGTGATACTGAATCCATCAATTTGGGGAGCGAAGATAATGTCCGGGAAACAAAAATTAGTGTTCATTTGGAGACACCCCTCAGGGAAGAATTGATAAGGTTGTTGCATGAATTTAAGGACATCTTTGTTTGGTCCTATGATGACATGCCCGGACTTAGTACTGACTTGGTGGTACACAAGTTGCCTATCTACCCCGAATACCGGCCAGTGAAACAAAAGTTGCGGAAATTCAAAACGGACATTAGTGTAAAGATAAAAGAAGAGGTGAATAACCAGTTTGAGGCAAAGGTCATACGAGTCACCAAGTACCCCACCTGGTTGGCGAACGTCGTGCCGGTTCCAAAGAAAGATGGAAAAACCAGAGTGTGTGTGGACTATAGAGACCTCAACAAAGCCAATCCAAAGGATGACTTCCCATTACCAAACATCCATATATTGATCGACAATTGCGCCAAGCATGAGATCGGTTCATTTGTAGATTGTTATGCCGGTTATCACCAGATCCTGATGGACGAAGAAGACGCGGAGAAAACTGCTTTCATTACACCTTGGGGAACGTATTGTTACAGAGTAATGCCGTTTGGATTGAAGAATGCCGGGGCAACTTATATGAGGGCAATGACCACAATGTTCCATGATATGATGCACCAGGAAATCGAAGTGTATGTGGACGATGTCATCATAAAGTCCAAAAAGCAACCTGATCATGTGAGGGATTTGAGAAAGTTTTTTCAAAGACTCCGGAGGTACAATCTTAAACTCAACCCTGCGAAATGCGCTTTCGGAGTACCTTCAGGGAAACTGCCGGGGTTCATAGTGAGTCGGCGAGGTATTGAACTAGATCCATCAAAGATCAAGGCCATCCAAAGTCTACCTCCGCCGAAGAACAAGAAGGAAGTAATGACCTTATTGGGAAGGTTGAATTACATTAGCCGATTCATCGCTCAGTTGACATCAACATGTGAGCCGATCTTCAAGTTGTTAAAGAAAGATGCAGCAGTGAAATGGACCGACGAATGTCAGGAAGCCTTCGACAAGATCAAGGAATATTTGGCCAATCCTCCAGTGTTAGTTCCTCCAGAGCCGGGGCGACCTCTGATTTTGTATCTGACAGTGCTTGACAACTCCTTTGGTTGTGTGCTAGGTCAGCACGATGAGACGGGCAAGAAAGAGCAAGCTATATATTACCTCGGTAAGAAGTTCACATCTTACGAGGTGAAATATACTCAACTAGAAAGAACTTGTTGTGCATTGATCTGGGTGGCTCAGAAATTGAAGCATTATTTCAGCATATACCACATACCTGATATCACGGTTGGATGCTCTAAAATACATATTTCAGAAGCCTATGCCTACAGGGAGACTTGTTAATGGCAGATTATGCTCACAGAATTTGACACTATCTATGTAACTCGTACGGCAATGAAGGCGCAAGCAATTGCGGACCACTTAGCAGAGAATTCGGTGGATGATGAATATGAGCCATTAAAGACGTATTTTCCGGATGAGGAGGCAATGAATGTCGAGGAAATAGAACAAGATGAGAAGCCAGGATGGAAGATGTACTTCGACGGAGCTGTCAACAGTAAGGGCGTTGGTATCGGAGCAGTACTCATTTCAAGTACGGGTCAACACTATCCCGTCACAGCTCAGCTTCGATTTTTCTGTACCAACAACATGGCCGAATATGAGGCGTGTATCTTGGGATTAAGGATGGCAATAGACATGGGTATTCAAGAGATTTTGGTCATGGGTGACTCGGATCTCTTGGTACACCAAATCCAGGGAGAATGGGAGACAAGGGATTTGAAATTGATACCTTACCGGCATTGTTTGCACGAGTTGTCCCAAAGATTCCAGTTCATAGAATTCAAACACATCCCAAGAATGCACAATGAGGTGGCAGATGCTTTGGCCACACTGTCCTCCATGCTACATCATCCGGACACAACCTATATAGATCCACTCCAGATCCAGGTGCGTGATCAAAATGCTTATTGCTTTGCTGTGGAATAAGAATTGGATGGAGAACCATGGTATCATGACATTAGAGAATACCTAAAAGCTGGCAAATACCCGGAACATGCCACTGGAGATCAGAAAAGAACTATCAGGCGCTTGGCTAATGGATTTTTTCTCGGTGGAGGAGTTATATACAAAAGAACACCAGATCTGGGATTATTGAGGTGTGTGGATGCACAACAAGCTGATGAGATTATGAATGAAATACATGCTGGATCCTGTGGACCCCACATGAGCGGATATGTCTTAGCGAAGAAGATTCTGAGAGCAGGGTATTATTGGCTCACTATGGAGCGTGATTGTATCAGGTACGTGAGGAAATGTTACCAATGCCAAGTACATGGAGATCTAATTCACTCCCCGCCTTATGAATTGCATACGATGTCTGCACCTTGGCCATTTGTCGCCTAGGGCATGGATGTTATCGGTCCGATAGAGCCAGCAGCTTCCAATGGGCATAGATTCATTTTGGTTGCAATCGATTATTTCACCAAATGGGTTGAGGCGAAGACATTCAAGGCAGTGACAAAGAAAGCGGTGGTGGACTTTGTGCATGAGAATATTATATGCCGGTTCGGAATTCCCAAGGTGATCATCACAGATAATGGAGCCAATCTAAATAGTCATCTCATGGCGGAAGTTTGCGAGAGATTTAAGATCACACATCGCAATTCCATACCTTATAGGCCAAAGGCGAATGGGGCGGTAGAAGCGGCAAATAAGAATATCAAGAAGATCCTCAGGAAAATGGTGGAGGGATCCAGGCAATGGCATGAAAAGTTACCCTATGCTCTTATGGGTTATCGCACGACAGTGCGTACTTCTATCGGAACCACACCTTACTCACTGGTGTATGGGACGGAAGGCTGTCATACCCACAGAAATAGAAATACCGTCATTACGGATCGTAGCTGAAGCTGGAATAGATGACGAAGAATGGGTAAAAGCCCGGCTGGAACAACTAAGTCTGATTGATGAAAAGAGATTGGCCGCCATTTGCCATGGGCAGTTGTATCAACAGAGAATGGCTAGAGCATACAATAAGAAGGTGCGTCCTCGGAAGTTTGAAGTCGGACAACTCGTATTGAGGCGTATCTTACCGCATTGGGCCGAGGCAAAGGGCAAATTTGTGCCAAATTGGCAGGGACCATTTGTGGTATCGCGGGTGTTGTCCAATGGGGCATTATATTTAACAGATGTTGAAGGAAAGTGCGTAGAGACTGCTATCAATTCAGATGCGGTCAAAAGATACTCTGCATGACTCCTTTTCAATTGTATGTTTTGTATTTTGTTGTGATTTTGGAATTGAAATGACGAAGGCGTTTTATTCTCTAACCAAACACTTTATCCATTGATACCCCCTTTGAGCCTTGATTATTATATTCTTTCATGCCCCTCTCTCGGAATCGCTTATAGCGCAATAAGGAAAATGAAGATTAAAATTGACAAAATGGAAAGTGATGAATGAATGAAAAAAAAGAAAGAAAAAAAAAGGAAAAAAAAAGACAAAGAAATCGGGAAAAAGTCAAAAGAAATTCATTTAACTGATGACGTTGGATGAACTACGTCTGACTTGATCCCGAAAGGGTACGTAGGCAGCCTCGCTGAGGTTCAGTCATGACAAAGAAAAATCCAAAAATTCCCCACATATTGAAACTGGGGCAAAGGTTATGTTGAATAATCCCGAGAGTTGTAAATATTTTTGAACCCTCGTAAATTTTTGAGCCTTTATACCTTTCCTTCTTTAACCCATCCAACAGCCATGTTACGGTCCAAAGAAAGACCTTCTGATCAATTCCAAAATGATAACAGATGCAATGAAGGAAGAGCGAGACATTGGACAACACCCGTGGTATAAGAAAACAAAAGACAAAAGGAAAAATGAAAAAATGAAAAAAAAAATGAGAGAGTCTCATCGGTGAAAACCTTAACCGGCACTGTGAGGCGATTGTGAGTTTGAGAGAAATAAAATGAGAGAGTCTTGTCGGTGAAAACCTTTAACGGCACTGCAGGACGATTGTGAGGTTGAGAGAGAATAAATGAGAGAGTCCTATTGGTGAAAACCTTTCGAGGCACCGTAGGGCGATCGTAAGGATTACCATGAAAAGAGAAAAAGCAACAAAAAATAGTATCGGTTTGGGTTGAAAACAATTCGGGGTCAGAATAATGATTGGAACGAACTGGGTCGGAGTTTAAATACATGGCATGGTCAGCGGAAGCAGCCAGCAAACGCCCAGATAAGTTCTATCCTCTCTCAAAAACACCTTACCCTTTCTGCATTTCATTGTTTACCTTTTGAGAGCTAACTACCAGCTCTTGATGACGAAAGCTGAAACAACACTGGATCAGAAAGAAAGAAGAGTTGGGGAGAAAATAAAGAAGTTTGGAAAACATGGCCAAAGGCAAAGGAAACAAAACAAAAAAAAAGGAAAAGTAAGAAAATACAAAAAGAGTTCGCAAGAGATAGGCAGTGGGAAAAAACCACACAGCAGGAGAAAAAGCAAAAAAGAGGAAAAGCAATAAGAGGCAGGGACGGCAGATGCCAGTTGCCAGCAGTTTATATCTAATAAATTTTGTTTCACGATTCATGCAGGAACAAATTGTCACTAATCACTTTAAAGTGAATGTGACCAATGTGGAAAAATAGAAAACACCAAAAAGAGAAAGTTTGCCAATAAGTGGAGAAATTCACAGGTGAGAGACAATCGTTCAAAGAAAATACCATTTCATGCACGTTTAATTTCTGTCCAGGCGCCCACCTATCTAACAAGGGAATACTTTTCTGCACTGCATCTCATGCACGTTTAATTTCTGTCCAGGCGCCCACCTATCTAACAAGGGAATACTTTTCTGCATTGCATTTCATGCACGTTTAATTTCTGTCCAGGCGCCCACCTATCTAACAAGGGAATACTTTTCTGCACTGCATCTCATGCACGTTTAATTTCTATCCGGGCGCCCACCTATCTAACAAGGGAATACTTTTCTGCATATTTACTTCCTGCAATTTTTGGTTTATGTTAGCTAAAAGCCCACACTGGGGCAGAAGAAAAAGTTTGTTGTTTTGTTTTGAGCAGGTTAATTTCTGTCCGTGCGCCCACCTATCTAACAAGGGAATGCTTTTACGCATTGCATTTCATGCACGTTTAATTTCCGTCCGGGCGCCCACCTATCTAACAAGGGAATACTTTTACGCACTGCATCTCATGCACGTTTAATTTCTGTCCGGCGCCCACCTATCTAACAAGGGAATACTTTTTCTCGCATTGCATTTCATGCATGTTTAATTTCCGTCCGAGCGCCCACCTATCTAACAAGGGAATACTTTTTTCGCATTGCATTTCATGCAAGTTTAATTTATGTCCGTGCGCCCACCTATCTAACAAGGGAATACTTTTTCCGCATTGCATTTCATGCACGTTTAATTTCCGTCCGAGCGCCCACCTATCTAACAAGGGAATACTTTTCCGCATTGCATTTCATGCACGTTTAATTTCTGTCCGGGCGCCCACCTATCTAACAAAGGAATACTTTTCGCATCGCATCTCATGCACGTTTAATTTCAGGTCCGGGCGCCCACCTATCTAACAAGGGAATAGTTTTCCGCATTGCATTTCATGCATGTTTAATTTCCGTCCGTGCGCCCACCTATCTAACAAGGGAATACATTTCTGCATTGTATTTCATGCACGTTTAATTTCTCGTCCGGGCGCCCACCTATCTAACAAGAGAATACTTTTTCTACATTGCATTTCATGCACGTTTAATTTACGTCTAGGCGCCCACCTATCTAACGAGGGAATACTTTTCTGCATTGCATCTCATGCACGTTTAATTTTTGTCCAGGTTCCCACCTATCTAATAAGGGAATACTTTTCTGCACTGCATCTCATGCACGTTTAATTTTTGTCCGGGCGCCCACCTATCTAACAAGGGAATACTTTTTCTGCATATTTACTTCCTGCAATTTTTGGTTTTATGATAGCTAAAAGCCCACACTAGGGCAGAAGAAAAAGTTTGTTGTTTTTGTTTTGGTTTGAGCAGGCTTCACCTCGAGGACAAGAAGTATCATTGAAAATCAAGAAAAAAAGAGGGGAAAGCAAGAAAAGAAAATCAACAAAAAAGAGAGTCGGCATCACAGAAAATCAAGAAAAAGAGAAGGAGAAGCAAACAAAGGCTAGATTAGGAACAATTGTAATTGTAGGATCATAGCTTAGAATAGCTTCTTCATTTTACATTCCCCCCCCGGTGTAATAAGGAGTAAGTCGGCAAGTCTCAACAGTGTCAATGCAACAGTGAGTCCGGTAGTTTTTAAACTGCCGGACCTTCCCGAACTACACTGACCCGATTCCTGTTTAACCCAGGATATGTAGGCAACCTCTAAAGCAGGGTGCGGTCAAAAGGTTTTCAAAAAATGCTTTTACGGAATGTGCCAATGTGCAAAAATCTCTCATTACTGCTCACTTGTCTTTGCACTGAAACTCTTCGTGTTCCCGAGCAAAGAGGGGCAGCTGTGAGCACATGATTTTTGCACCGGGCAAATAATTCCAAAATTAAAATAAATATATTTTTGAGTGCAATTGCATGCCTTGTTTGAAATTAGCTATATTTTGTGTGTTTGAATAATTGGAAAAATCAAAAAACAAAAAAAATAGGTTAAGTACTTACTTTGTTTGAATTAATTAGTTTTAAGAAGAAAATCATCAAAAAAGAGTTTTAAGTAGCGGAAATTAGGAAAAAATAGTAGAAAATTGCCAAAAAATATTAGATAATTAGTGTAAGTAGGAAATTAAGTTGTTATAATAATTCATAAAATAAAAGAAAAAAAAATATAAAAGAGGGTGTTTTAATAATTAAAATAACAAGAAAAAATACAAAAATACATAGTATATTGAGACTGGGCCAAATATGACTCAAATGGCCGGCCTAGTCCCTAAGCCCAAAGGAAACGGGTCCAGTTCATTAAGAAGGAAACGATCTCAGCCGTTCATCAGGCTGGATCTAACGGCTGAGAAAAAAAGACGGTTTTAATTAAGTAATTGAAATTCAGGGATTAATCCCAGCCGTCCATTTGATTTGATCTAAGGGCCGTTGGCTTTGGCCTCTCAAACAACTGAACGACGCCGTTTATGTAACGCGTCTGGTGACCGTTGATCTTCATCAGATCAATGGTCTGGATTACCTTAGTCGCCTCAGCTATAAAAATCTTTGGTCTGAATTAGCCCGGCCATTTCTCCAATTAACCTGACCCTAGCCGCCCCCCCTTTCTCTCTTCTCCTTCGTCTTCTTCCTCGTTACCATCTCTGCAACCCTAGCTGGCCATGGAGGCCACCACTTTTCACGGTGGTCTCCGGCCATCCCCTTCACTTCCCTTCTCCTCTTCATCATCTTCTTCACCTCAAACACCCAAAACCCTAAAACAAACCCCCTGTTCTTGACTTGCCGGTCACCGGAACCTACCACCGGTGACCACCAATCTACGAGAAACCGTCCCAAACCAATGCCAACAGAACCCCCTCACCCAGATCTATTCCCCCATATAAGCCACCACCCTCGAATATCCCTAGATCCCGTCGAATATCCAAAACAAAGTCGCCGGAAACCTAACTCCGGCGACTCAAAAACCAAACCCCTTTAGATCTAGCCTTTTACCCTCCCCAAACACCCCTCTGCAACTAAGAGCCCTAAAGACTTCATCTTGAAGTCTAAAACCAGAAAAAAAAACAGAAAGAAAAATGAAAAAAAGAGAATAAGTAATAAGGAGTCTGAGAGACTGAAAGGGTCTAGAAGAGTGAAAGGGGAAGCTCAGGGGACAGGCCCTGCAAGCTAAGTACCCTCACCCATTCTGTGTTTTAGCTTTCTTGTTTTTGTTTGCATGTTTACTTTTTGTTGTTTCTGTCTGTTTTGTTATTTTTGAGATCTTGAAATCCTGTGTTTTGCATGTTAGTCATAGGGTTTTTATCTTTGCTCCTTCTTTATTTCTGTTTCACACCTTTTTGCTTGTTCTCTCTGATTTCGTATGTTTTAACCTGTTCGTGATAGGGTTCTGTTTGTTATGTTTTAATCTCATGTTTCTGTGCTCTAAGTTTAAAGAGTTCATCTTTTCTGTGTCACTTTTCTCTGTTGGCTTTTGATATCTCTTCTATATTTCTTATCTGTTTTCGCATGTTAGTTTTAGGATTTTTCTGCTTATCTTTTGTTTCTTTTCTTTTTCTGATTCATCTTCGCTTGTTTCACATCTTGCATATTCTTGTCTGTTTATCTGTGACCACATCATTTTCTTAACCCGTTCATCTTCCATATCAATCTCTGGGTTACTCCCTGCTTTGATTCGAAAAGCCTGTTAGTGCTTGGGTTTCTCTTTGTTTTTCTGGTTTTGACTTGTTTCCTCTATTCTATCTATCATGATTCTTTCTTTTGAATTCAAAGATCTTGCCTTTACTTTGTCATCATGACTTATTGGTTTCTGATTCATTTCAAAGAATGATTGTTGATCTTTGTTTTATCTCTCATCTCTTATATGTTTATTCCTTTGTCTGTGTGATCAAAGTCATGTTTTACTTCTAATAAGTCAAAAGTGGCTTTGATTCCCTTCTTCTCTTTATTTTTAAGTCATATAGTTTCTGATCTATTTTGACTCTTATAGCATAACTTCTATTCTATTGTCATGCATACTCTATTATCTTCTCATCTTCATATTGAGTCACTTCTGTACATTTTTTCACTTTTGTCTATAAGTGTCTCTGTCTGGTCTCCCATGTCTCATCTCTAGAAGTGAATATCATGCTTTAGTTGTTTTATGTTTTCACTGTTTTCCCTCTTAATATGATTCTAAGGTTAGTCATTAGACCTTCATGCCCGTTTAAGAACTACTGTGTCATGAACCTTGGTGATTTTAAAGTTTTTCAAATTGTCATATGACTCGAACAAGTAGTAACTAAGTCTAAATTGACATGAATTCATACTGTATCACATGTAGTCTGATGATATGAGTTAATTGACTGAAATTCAACCATATCAATTGTTTCCTCTGAGTTTGGGTTGATTAATGCATTTTTATTTGATCACATGTGTTCATGTGTGCAACAAATGTTGAGAATGATTAAGTTTTGCTAGTTCCTGTTAAATGTGAGTGTTTGATTAACATTGATTGAACCTTAGGGATTGGTTATAGCTGTTAATGTTAGATTCCCTTGAAATGGCTAGTTTTTAAATAGGCTTAAAACTGAAAATGAACAAAAATAGGATGTTAGGTAATAATTGACCAAAGAGTGGTCAATTTTGCAAAGATTGATCAACTCTATGAGGTCCAAACACACTAGTCCACCTCAAAAGTGGCTAGTTGTGCAAAACTGGTTAAGCTTGCAAATGCAGGCTTACCAAGGCTCATTTTGAGCCCTGAATCTCAGGTGGCTAGGTCTGCAAAGACCTTTAGCAAAAGAAATTAAATAGGTTAATTATGCAAAAATTGGCTAAGTCTGCAAAGTCAGACTTGCCCAGACCCTTTTTGAGCCCCGAACCACAAGTGGCCAAGCCTGCAAAGGCTTTGGGCCCAATTGTGTTCAGCAAATGGGTTTAATTACCCAAGCCAAGTCTCAACTTGAGACTGGCTAACAAAATAGGCCAAGGGAAAAACATATATAGAAAATATAGTTGAACAAATAGGATTGGACCTTAATAATAATTGGGACGAGCCTCGCACGATATTAAACAACGGGGCCCCCTTTTAGTAATGATATAACAACTAGACTCGGGAAGACTATTAGCAAATTCCATAGTCTTACCCAAAACAATTAAAAGCCGATAGACCATTTAGGGCACGATTTAATATACTTTCCTATGAACGAGTGTGCACTTGGTGCAACTCAAATCCTAAATCCCGGCAAAGCTGAGATATACCAAAATTCACAGGTGTACTGGTTGCGGTGTGACTTAAGGCGTGTTTTCGCGATGTCGCAATTCTATAAAATTAAAGCAAAAGCGCATATATGTTGTTAAAATCTGTAATGGGTCAAACAAGAGTCAAGAACGACAATTGAGCGACCGTGCTAAAACCACGGAACCCGGGAATGCCTAACACCTTCTCCCGGGTTAACAGAGTTCCTTATCCAGATCTTTGTTTCGCGGACATTAATAAAAGAGTCAAATTCCTCGGATTCGGGATTAACCGGTGACTTGAGACACCATTATTATCTCAAGTGGCGACTCTGATAATTTAAAACAAAATCCCAAACCGATTGTCCTTTAAGTGGAAAAACTCCTTCCTCTATGCTATTATATCCGTCTCGGGTATTCGAACATCGAGGTATACCCTATAAGCACATTTATGTTTTTTCGGGGTAGTAAAAAGGGAGGTGTTTCCAATTAAAGGACAATCGAAACGGGATTTATTTATTTAATTCAGAGTCGCCACTTGGGAAAATAATGGTGTCCCAAGTCACCGGTTTTAATCCCGAACCGAGGAAATTTATGACTTTGTATTACAATCTGCGAAATTAGAAATCTGGATAAGGAATTCTGTTAACCTGGGAGAAGGTGTTAGGCACTCCCGGATTCCATGTTTTTAGCACGGTCGCTCAACTGCAATTTTTGTTTTTATCTGATTTATATGTTTTTTTATTTTTTATGCGCTCTTATATTCCGCTTTCAATTTTAGAAGAATTGCAACGTCACGAAAATACATTTCGAGTCACACCGCAACCAGTACGCCTGTGACTTTAATATATTTCAGTTTCGCCGAGAGTAAGATTTGGGTCACATAAATGCACACCCGTATTTAGGAAATGTAAAATGATTAAATCCACACCTAAAGTGACTAACGTATTACTACTTTTGGGAAGGCCGTGAAATTCGCTAAACGGCCTATCCCGAATACTAAATATTTTAGCAAGTAATTAATTAGGTCCCCGAAATTGTATATTTGATTCGGCGAGGCTCGTCTCATTTTTATTTATTAAGGCCAAACTAAAGTATCTAAAATTCTCTATTTATTTGTCTCTAATAGTCAACTAATTCATGAATATAAATTCGAATCTCGAATTCAAGTCCAAGTTCAAATAAAAGAGTGAAATATTTTAACTTGAACCCGCTACCTAATTCAAAACCCGATTTTTATATTTCACGGATTAATTTCCCTACTCCTAATATTTACTTATTTTAAAGTGTTATATTTGGGCTTTACTTTTACTCATATTCTAACAAGGCTTTTGGGCCTGAATTATTAGCCCAAGAATTATGTAATTAAACTAATCATGCTAATCCGAACATCCTTTATTTCGTTATTTAAAGGGTAGCAAATTGGACCTCAATCAGTACGAATACGTGAATACACATTGAAGTAGGCCTACTCCTATACCAGTTTTAACTCCTACATGATTGAGATATATTAAATACAATACGTAACCTAGCAATAAAATCCAACACTTTTTTTTTATGATTACTACTATCCCAAACACGTTTCAAGAGAACAATTAAGCGGTATGTATTTTAGTAGCGAATTGTTCAAGTTTGCAATTTGAATCTAATGTTATCCTTCCTCTAATTATTATGTCTTTAAACAGACTTCAGGATTTACTAGTATAGACAATTAAACAAACCTCAACATTATCTTCTTAGAAAAAGGATTTAATTGGGCTCGACGTAAAACATGGTAAGCCCAAGAGACTCGAAAATATGACACAGTGGTCGAATCTAAATGGAAACATAAAATTTAATCTCAGCAGCTTTCCAAACCATTATATAAACTTATATAAAGCAGCACTGATTGTTATTTCATTGACCTAAGCCATTAACCGGAAATTTTGAACACCTATATATTAAAACTAATCTGTTGATATACACTACTTTAGTGCAACACATGTTAAGCGTGAAATTAGATTTGCTTTCAAAATTAAGTACCAATTCAACTATTTTTTATTTTACTGATTTTAAAAATAGAAATACAGACTAAATTAAGCAAAGGCTAACTATATGTAAAAAAAAAAAAAACTAAAACTGGATGATCACAAGTTACACAATCCAAACAAAATTGTCCAATTATGTGAAAGCCTACCGGTGTTATATCCTACACTAACCATACAACCTCAACCAAACTTGACCGCTAATTTCGGAATTTTCCTACTCATTTGAATACATCTAATTAGTTCAAATATCCACAAGCCAACAATTTCCAATTATTGTAGCTTAAGACAGTCTCGGTTTAATTACATTCAAACAACAAACTTTAATAACAAAGATAGATCTAAAAACAAGAATTTCTAATACGATATAGATGGACAGTAAACTGTTGCCATGTTAAAGCTTCCAATTAGCTTGTACTTCTCCTATTTCATTTTTGCCTGAAGTTTTACATAGACTTGAAGTTCAGAATAATGTACCTGGATGATAAAAAGAAGAAGAAGGAATTATCAGCAGCAGCAGTAACACAACAGCAATGGGACAGCTTTAAGAAGGTCAACACAGCACCAACTTGAAAAAGTGAAACCCAGGAACACCACAACAACGAACTTAGTGTTTAAATCAGCCCAGGAATGGTTCAAAGCCAAACCAAACTAGCTAATATATCCAGCAATACCCAAATGACCCAAGAATGAAACCAAGCAGCTTAAATAGACCAAGTTTATTCAAAATCAGACCATCAACAACTCTGAATCTCAATGAAACAGTAACATGCTAAAAACTGAAGCTCTAGATTTCAAAATGTCGTCTTAGGCTGAAAAGAAAAGAACCTCTAAGAAAACTGATTGCTTCTTTTTTGTTCTCTTTCAGTGTGATCTCTGAAGAATGTTTTCTTTTTGATCCCCTCCTCTCAGTGTATATCTCCTTACTTATAACCAAAACAGACCACTTAAGATGCCTCAAACCACTAGAAAGACCTAGCCCATCATATTTTCTGCCTAGCCCATCCCCTATCTGTTTTTTTCCACTCGGATTTGTCTGAGTGTGGGTTTTATTTAATTAAACTGTTGGTCTGCAACAGACTAGTGGGGATACCCTGCTGTAGCAGGTTCCACTAGCCCCTTTTATGGGCAAAGTACTTTTAAAAATAAAAAAAATGCTAATATTAATTGAATCACTACCAGCTATATCCAAACATCATATGTAACAGTGACTCCATCAGCTATACCAAATACACTTCCTAATTCAAGAAACAAAAATTCAAACTTCGACGATAATTAATCAATCAGACCTACATAATTAATCGACTATATGTGCCTAATTGATTACAACAACCATATACTTTGATAACAATTAACCAACGAAAACAGTGATTTCACAAATCTCGGCCAAAACAGAAGAACTATGAAACTAACTGTTCGACGGTATTAATCGAAACAGATATGTACTCTACAACTAACCTATTCAAACAAACAATCAGAGAAGAAGAAAAAGAAAAAAAATAACCAAGTAAAAGGTCTTATGGAGAAGAAAGAACAGTTTTAATAAAATTGAAAAGACACTGAGAATTATCACACAAACAGCAAACAAAAATAGAAAATAAAGATAGAAGAAGAATACCTCAAACAGTGAAAAGAAATCGGAACCCAACCGAATCTGAACCCCTTTGGGCTTGAACTTGAATCTTTGAGTCGAACGGACCTTAATTGAGATGTTTTCAAAATGAAAACATCCCAATTAAGGTTTATTAGACCTCAATTCCTTTTAAATTTGAATAAAATCGATTTCGAATTTTTAGGGTTCATAAGGCCAACATTGGGGGTTTTGGGTTTCTGGTTGGATTTGAACCAAACCAACACTGGTTTGGGTGTGAGGCAGGCTAGAGGATGATGTGGTGCGAATTTGGGTCTGGTTAAGGTTAGTCTTGTTTTCCGGCGAGACTTCAATTCGATATACGAAGATATCGGAGATGATTCGGAGAAAACAAATGACAGATTCGAAGAGAGGGAGGTGAGGGGAAGAGGTGGTGTAATTTTGGGGTTGTTTGGTGGCTGACCGCCGCCGTGGGCGATTTCCGGCGGGCGGTCAGCAGTGGCATGGGGCGGCGGTTTAGAGAGAAGAAGATAGGATTTTTAGGGTTTGGGGGAATGAAGGTGTGTAACGGGTTTGGGGGGGTCTTTGATAGTTTAAAATGCAGGAATTAATCTCAACCGTTGGATTATTACATCCAACGGCTAAGATTAATGGGGTGATGGGTCCGGGTTAGTTGGATGGGTAATGGGTACTGGGCTGGTTTTTTAGGAGGATTTGTTTGGGCTGGAGGTGGGTTGGCCCAAATCCGATCCTAATTCAAATTATAAACTAAATCACCTAAAAAATACCAATTTAACTTTAAATAATAATTAATCACAATTACATATTAAATCACACGATTTGGATATTAAGACTAATAATCCTAATTTAAATTATACACTAAAATCAACTTAAAATACCAATTTAACTTTAAAATAATAATTAATCACACAATTACATATTAAGTCACACAATTTTGATATTAAACACTAAAAATACAAAAATATATTATTTTTATGATTTTTATTATTTTTTTCGTAAAGCCAACTAAAGTATTCCTAGTTAAAAATTAAATTCTAAATGCAAATGCAATATACTTTTGTACTTTTATTTATTTAGATAAATAAACATGGACACACAATTGCAAACAATAAGAGAAAAATAAAATAAAATCCACAAATATTGCAATCAACACAAAATTATTTTATTTTGAATTTTTGGGAGTAATTCGTGTAAGGCAAAAATCACGTGCTCACAGCTGCCCCTCTTTGCGCGTAAACATGAAGAGTTTTCGTGCAAAGATAAGTGAGCGGATACGAGCGATTTTTGCCCGTTCAAGCACTCCGTATGAAGCATTTTTTGGAAAAGTTTGACCGAACCTTGCTTCAAAGGTCTCCTACATATCCCTGGCTAAAAGGGAATCAGGTCAATGTAGTTCGGGAAGTTTTGGTAGCTGGGACTACCATGAATCTTGCTGTTGCTGCTATTGTTGCCGTTGCTGCTGTTGCCATTGCTTAACCGATCTCCTTATTACACCGTGCTAAACAAAAGTAAGAAGCTAGACTAAGTTACAATATTGCAAATTCTTATCTATCTTTTCAGCTTGATCTTGTCATGTTTATTGCCATCTTGCGGACTCTGATGTTTCTTCACATGCTTCTTCTCCTCTGACAATTGTTATCTCGGCCTATCTTGATTGCCGAACTCCGACCATTGGTTCCTTCTTTGTGATCTTCGAACTATTCTCCTTCGAAGTCTGAACCCATCTTTCTGATCCTTGTTGCCTTCCTTTTGATTATGAACTCGGATTCATGCTGGGGATTTCCGTTACACTCAACCGCTTCAAAATAAATCGCCACTCCATTCTTCAGGCGGGCTCCCTGACTTCAATTACAACCTCAAAACTAAATCGCCACTCCATTCTTCAGGCGGGCTCCCTGACTTCAACTACAACTCCAAAATAAATCGCCACTCCGTTCTTCAGGCGGGCTCCCCGACTTCAACTACAACTTCAAAATAAATCGCCACTCCGTTCTTCAGGCGGGCTCCCTGACTTCAACTACAACTTCAAAATAAATCGCCACTCCATTCTTCAGGCGGGCTTCCTGACTTCAACTACAACTTCAAAATAAATTGCCACTCCGTTCTTCAGGCGGGCTCCCTGACTTCAACTACAACTTCAAAATTAAATTGCCACTCCATTCTTCAGGCGGGCTCCCTGACTTCAACTACAATTTCAAAATAAATCGCCACTCCATTCTTCGGGCGGGCTCCCTGACTTCAACTACAACATCAAAATAAATCGCCACTCCATTCTTCAGGCGGGCTCCCTGACTTCAACTACAACTTCAAAATTAAACCGCCACTCCATTCTTCTGGCGGGCACACTGACTTCAACTACAACTTCAGAATTAAATCGCCACTCCATTCTTCAGGCGGGTTCCCTGACTTCAACTACAACTTCAAAATAAATCGCCACTCCATTCTTCAGGCGGGCTCCCTGACTTCAACTACAACTTCGAAATTAAATCACCACTCCATTCTTCAGGCGGGCTCCCTGACTTCAATTACAACTCACTAACTCCATCCTATCCATATCGCCTTCCTTTGCTTCATGTACCATTTTCTTCTTCCTGCATCGTCTCTTGGGCCACCTTTTCTTCTAGATTACCTTGTGTTGGAATTGCTTTCTTCTCGGATCGTGTCATTTTCCTTTGACTGTTGGGGATATCCTTGGGACCATTTACTTACCTGCTGGAGATAATGCTACTGGAGAAGTGTTCTTTACTTCCTCTTTTTCTACTTCCTTTAACCTTTATTCTCTCCCAAATTCGCTGGGGATTGAAATGTCATTAACTGAGGATTATCCTGGTGGGGGACCCCTTTTCCTTTTCCTTCTTCCCAGGCCTCCTCCGGGACTCACGCTTTTGCTTCCTTGAAGAACTTATGGGATATAATGCTGCTGGGGGAATCTCGAAGTCAGTGTTTCATTTTTCCAACAACTGTTGGGGATGATACCAGGCTCAAAGATCACCCCATCGTGTTGTCCGGCCTCTCTCAAAACTATTCTGCTCGGAACTGGTATTTCCCGAAATCTCGTGTTGTTTTCTATCCTTATCCACTGGGTATTTGCTTCCAAGAAAATTTTCGCAATGGGAGAAAATTTTCTGCCCCAGTTTGATGACCTTCTACGTGGCATGCTTTTCCGCCGACGAACCCTCTTTTCTTGCTTTAAATCAAAGAAAAATTGTTAGTTTCAAAACGCAGTGAGTGGTCGTGCCACTCTTGTTGGGGCAATTTCCCTTTTCTCTTTCAGCTGCTTGGCCTCCCTGAACTTTTGGGGACGACGTTAACACTTGCTGGGGATGCTGTTCTTTCCACAAATGGTCTCTCATCTCTCCCTTTTATTCCAACCTTCAGTTTAATCCGACCCTTTTAGTCGATGATCTGTTATGAGAAATCATCTTCCGGATGTGTAATACGTGTCCATCGTACTCCATAATTCCTGTGAACCTTCCAATCAACCTGTCGTTCCAATCTTAATATCGGAACGACTTTTGCCTTATTGCCTCGTTCCACACCTATTCATCTTCATTCTACCGCTTTGAGAGACTTGGTAGTAAGCTTTAAAAAGTCAATTTTCGAAAACAAAAGAAAGAAAAATGATAGATAAAGAATGCTGACCGCAAATGACAAAGAAAGGGAAAACTTTTCTGAACTTGAAACTGGGAAAAACTTATCTGAATGTATAACTGATCCAATGGTTATGCCACGCCCTTGAGATTAATCTACCCAGTCTATTTATGTCAATCGCTTTCTGATGGCCGCGTTTTGCTAGGAGCAAACGAAAGTCCCAACCTTGTCTCCTGCAGACACCTTGTAACCATCTCGCCTTGTCACCTCATAGTGCCCTTCAAAGGGTTTTCACTAATGAGATTCTCTCATTTCTCTCGACCTCTCGTCGCCTTAGGGTGCCTGTAAAGGTTTTCACCGTAAGACTCTCTCATTTTATTTCTCTCAGCTTTCTTCGCCTCAAGGTGCCCGCGAGGGTTTTCACCATTAAGGCTCTCTCATTTTGCTTTCTTTCCAGGCTGGGGTATTGCCCACGAGATTCCCTCTAAAGCATTACCCCTTTTCGGCTTGTGCATCCTGGATTCAATCGAGGATCGGAGTGTCTCTCTTGGCTTTCATTCGCATGACTTGGCATTCTTCAAATACTGATCGAGAGGTCTTTTTCGGTCATTAATGTGGTTTTTGTGCGTGAGGCTAAAGAAAAGAGGTTTCACCTCAACGGGTAGCTCATTACAACTTTCGGAATCCACATCATCCTTTCAAATGAAACAATGACTTCTGCCCCAGTTTTGTTGCTTGGGGAATCTTTGATTTTTATTTTATTATGACCGAGCCGTGTGGCGCCTACGTATCCTTCTTGAGGAATCAGGTCAAACGTAGTTCACTTTTTCTTGTGTCTTTTCTTTGTTTCTTTTTCTATTTTGTTATACATCTTCCTTGAGGATTCCAAAAGAGGGTATATGAAAGAATAATTACGGCTCAAAGGGGAAAACAAGGGTTAAAGTGTTTGGGTAGTAGAAAAATTGCCTCTGTCATTTCATTCTCCGAAAAATGCCAAATACACACAAACGAAACCAAACGTTGACAAACATATTAAAGAATTACACGTAATATCTCTTGACTGCGTCGGAATTGATAGCCATATCGGTGCACCTTCCTTCAATATCAGTTAGACATAAAGCGCCGTTGGATAATACTCTAGTCACAACAAATGGTCCCTACCAATTTGGAGCGAACTTGCCTTTCGCTTCGGCCTGATGTGGTAGATCTCTCTTCAACACATGTTGTCCCACTTCAAATTTCCCGGGACGTACCTTCTTGTTATATGCTCTTGCCATTCTCTTTTGATACAATTGGCCATGACATACTGCCTGTTGTCAATCTCTTTTCATCGATCAAGCTCAATTGCTCCAATCGGGTTTTGACCCACTCATCATTGTCAATCTTAGCTTCAGCGACAATTCGGAGGGATGGGATTTCAACTTCTGCTGGTATTACTGCTTCAGTCCCGTACACCAACAAGTAAGGAGTTGCACCTACCGAAGTCCGGACGGTAGTGCGATAACCTAACAATGCGAATGGTAACTTTTCATGCCATTGCCTAGACCCTTCTACCATCTTCCTCAATATCTTCTTTATATTCTTGTTTTCTACCTCAACCGCACCATTCGCTTTGGGACGATATGGTGTGGAATTTCGGTGTGTAATCTTGAACTGCTGACATACCTCTTTCATCAATCCGCTGTTAAGATTGGCACCGTTATCTGTGATGATTATCTTTGGAATTCCAAACCTGCAGATGATGTGGGAATGTACAAAGTCCACCACCGCCTTCTTGGTTACTAATTTGAAGGTTTTGGCCTCCACCCACTTGGTAAAGTAATCGATCGTTACCGGAATGAACCTGTGCCCATTGGAGGCCGCGGGTTCTATAGGTCCGATAACATCCATACCCCATGCAACAAATGGCCATGGAGCTGACATTGTATGCAACTCGGTTGGTGGGGAATGAATCAAATCTCCGTGTATCTGACACTGATGGCATCTTCGCACGAAACTTATACAATCACGCTCCATAGTGAGCCAGTAATATCCTGCTCGAAGAATCTTCTTTGCCAATACATATCCGCTCATGTGTGGCCCACAAACTCCCGAGTGTATATCTGTCATCACTGTCGTGGCTTGACTCGCATCTATACATCTCAACAATCCCAAATCTGGGGTTCTTTTGTACAGCACCCCTCCACTAAGGAAAAATCCGTTCGCCAACCGCCGAATAGCTCTCTTTTGATCTCCAGTTGCCTGCTCTGGGTATATTCCTAACCTGAGATACTCTTTGACATCATGAAACCATGGCTCACCATCCATCTCTTCTTCTATCATATTACAATAAGCATGTTGATTCCGAACTTGAATATGTAACGGATCGACACGAACCTTGTCCGGGTGATGTAACATTGACGCCAAAGTAGCTAGAGCATCGGCAACCTCATTATGAATCCTTGGGATATGTCTGAATTCTACCGATCGAAAACGCTTGGTCAGATCATGCAAACATTGACGATACGGGATAAGCTTCAAGTCTTTGGTTTCCCATTCTCCCTGTATCTGATGTACCAGAAGGTCCGAGTCCCCCAAGACCAAGACGTCCTGTACATCCATGTCCACCGCTAATCGAAACCCTAAGATACATGCTTCGTACTCAGCCATATTGTTGGTACAATGAAAACGCAGGTTGAGCAGTAACAGGATAATGATGTCCTGTTTCAGAAATAAGCACAACCCCTACTCCGACTCCTTTTGCGTTCGCCGCTCCGTCGAAGAAAAGCTTCCACCCTGGATCCTCGGTTAATTCCAACCCATCAATTTGCAATACTTCTTCGTCCGGAAAATACGTCCTCAAAGGTTCGTATCCGTCATCGACAGGATTCTCAACTAAGTGATCGGCTAGGGCTTGAGCTTTCATAGCCGTCCTTGTCACATATATGATGTCGAACTCTGGTAAGTAATATTTGCCATTTTGCTAACCTCCCTGTAGGCATAGGTTTCTGAAAAATATACTTCAATGGATCCAAACGCGAAATGAGGTAAGTGGTGTAAGAAGACAAATAATGTTTCAGCTTTTGGGCTACCCAAGTCAAGGCGCAACATGTCTTTTCCAAATGAGTGTACTTAACCTCGTGGACCGTGAATTTCTTACTGAGGTAGTAAATGGCCCGTTCCTTTCTGCCAGTAAGATCGTGCTGCCCCAGTACGCAGCCGAACGAATTCTCCAAAACCGTTAGATAAAGAATCAGGGGTCTACCCGGTTCAGGCGGAACTAGTACGGGTGGGTTTGACGGATACCCTTTGATTTGGTCAAACGCTTCCTGACATTCTGTCGTCCATTCTATCGTAGCGTCTTTCTTCAACAGACGGAATATGGGTTCACAGGTTGCTGTAAGCTGAGCAATAAACCTACTGATGTAATTTAATCTTCCCAACAAACTCATTACCTCTGTTTTATTCTTTGGCGGGGGTAACTCCTGAATGGACTTGATTTTGGATGGGTCCAACTCAATGCCCCGTCGGCTGACAATGAATCCTAGCAACTTTCCTGATGGAACTCCGAATGCGCATTTGGCCGGATTGAGCTTGATATCATATCTTCGAAGTCTTTGAAAGAACTTCCCGAGGTCGGCAACGTGGTCTTCTTGACGTCTAGATTTTATGATCACATCATCCACGTACACTTCAATTTCCTTGTGTATCATGTCATGGAATACCGTAGTCATCGCCCTCATGTATGTTGCCCCTGCGTTCTTCAAACCGAACGGCATCACCCGGTAGCAATAAGTCCCCCACGGTGTGATAAAAGCCATCTTTTCTGCGTCCTCTTCATCCATCAAGATCCGATGATATCCCGCGTAGCAGTCCACAAAGGATCCGATTTCACGTCCGGCGCAATTATCAATCAGGATATGGATATTGGGAAGTGGGAAATTATCCTTAGGGCTCGCCTTGTTGAGATTGCGGTAGTCCACGCACACTCTGATCTTTCCGTCTTTCTTTGGCACCGGTACTACGTTAGCCAACCATTCAGGGTATCGAGTGACACGAATGACTTTCGTCTGCAACTGCTTGGTCACTTCCTCCTTGATCTTCACACTCATCTCCGTCTTGAATTTCCGCAGTTTTTGCTTGACGGGAGGATATGCCGGATCAGTGGGTAATTTATGAACCACTAGATCAGTGCTGAATCCTGGCATGTCGTCGTACGACCATGCGAAAATGTCTTTAAACTCCATGAGTGTTTTGATCAACTCTTCTCTCAGGTTGGGTTCAATATGGACACTTATTCTAGTTTCTTTGACGTCATCTGTGTCCCCCAGATTAACAGCCTCAGTATCATTTAAATTTGGTTTGGGTTTTTCCTCGAAGTGACTTAATTCTTCACCGATTTCTTCTACGGCTTCATCATCGCCGTATTTCGATTCACTCTCGTCACCTCTTATTTCATGCGTTATTATTTCCAAACCCGATTGACTTTCTAGACTGGGTTGATTAATCTTTAAGCACGCCATATCATTAAGATCAGTTGAAAGAAAGCTACTCAGAAAAGTAAAAAGAAGGAAAATAAACAAAATTAGAAACGAAAGGAACAAAATTTCATTAATGGGAACAAGTACAAGGAAAAACAAACTTGCGAACTCAAATCAAAACGAGCTGAAACAAACGGATTTTACTTCGGGGACAATCCCAAAACAAAATTTCGAAAGAAAACAATCCAAAACAAACTACCAAGACTCCTTCCGGACGGGGAGAGGAGTAGCCTTCCAATTATTCAACTTTGCTTTCGATCCCACAAACTGTATCTCGGCATGGCTGGATCCTTCGCCATCCTCTAGCATGCATACATCGGCGAATAGGTCCTCGAATTTTCTTAAGAACTCTTCGTCTGGCCTATCCATAGGACTGGGAATCTTTGTCGTCGGATGTCCTTTTACTCCAGACCTGACAAAAGATCGAAAAAGGCGCGGAATAGGCTTCGGGAGCACCCATGTCTTCTGCTTATTCCTCTTGGCTCGCTGGATGTCTTCTGATGTTGGCTTGAATCCCAAGCCGAAGGTTCCCACATTTTCGACCACGGATACCGGTTGTATGATTCCTTGCAGAGATGCACCTAAACCTTTGCCGGGTACGAAACCGTTTCTCAGCATTTCATGAGCCACCATGACGTCTGCGGTAATTATTCTGTCATTGGGAATGCATTCCCCTTCCGGAACTCGGTTGGCGGATACCACATCGCAGATCTGGTATACCCATGGCCCAACATCCTCTTCTGCCTCAACAAAGGGGATGATGGTGCCTGGTTGTAGATCATTCTCTCCATGGACTACGATCTCATGTTGGTCCCACTCAAACTTGACTAGTTGGTGTAGGCTGGATGGAACCGCTTTTGCGGCATGGATCCACGGTCACCCTATCAGAAGGTTGACACTACCATGTCCAGCACCTGGAATTCCATGGTGAACTCCACTGGTCCGATTGTCAAGATTAACATTATGTCCCCGACCGATGCCTTGCCTCCTCCATCAAACCCTCGGACACATATGCTGTTCTTGCGTATCCTGCCGATATCCACTTTCAACTTGTTTAGTGTAGAGAGAGGACAAATGTTCGCACCGGACCCATTGTCGACTAGGACTTTGGTAACCACCGACTCCTCACATTTTACCGTAAGATATAAAGCCTTGTTGTGCTCGGTGCCTTCCTCGGGCAACTCGTCATCGGTGAAGGTGATCCGATTCGCTTCGAAGATCCTATTGGTGATCTTCTCCAAATGACTCACCGAGATTTTATCGGGTACGTGGGCCTCATTCAGAACTTTCATCAAAGCTTGCCGATGTTCTTCAGAATGTATCAGCAAGGATAGCAATGAGATTTGCGCAGGCGTTTTCTTCAGCTGCTCTAAGACAGAATAATCATGCAGCTTCATCTTTTTCAGGAATTCTTCTGCCTCTTCGTCAGTTACCGGCTTTTTCAGTGTTGCCGGAGTAGTCTTCCTCAATTCCGTCGGGGCAAAACATCTCCCTGAGCGGGTCAAACCTTGCGCTTCGCAGACTTCCTCTTTAACTTCTTTTCCTTTGTAGGTTGTCGTGACCCGATCATAATTCCATGGAATAGCTTTGCTATCGGCTATTGGCAACTGTATTGCTGGCTTGATGATGAAAGGATCCACTCGAACACCTGCTACAGTTAAGACAGGTTCTGGTTGCTGCCCCTGGTACAACTATTTTTTCTCCCTCTGGCCTCATGGGCGCTTTGTTCACACTTCCCTTTTCTGCTTCCAACCCCCTTTGTACGTCCTTCTTGCAGATGAGTGACTCATCAAGGCTTGGCCCCTTTTTCATTCCTACCCCACTAGACTTGATCATCATTACAGTCTGAGAGGTTTTCTCATTTCCCTCTTCTACCAGTACCAACTCGATCATGTTGGTCTCATGATGAGTTGGAAGTGGATTTTGGTTGATGTTGGGCTCCGCTGGAGTCTGGACCTCAATTCGGCGAGTGTCGATGAGTTCTTGGATGGTTGTTTTCAACCGCCAACACTTTTCTGTGTCGTGCCCCGGACATCCTGAGCAGTATGCACAATTTATTGAATGATCCAGATTCTTTGGAAGAGGGTTTGGTAGCTTAGCCTCGACCGGATTTAGCAACCCTACTTGCTTCAAACGGTGGAACAAACTGGTGTAAGACTCTCCCAAGGGAGTAAAAGTCTTTGGCCTTGGCGCCCTGTCGCTCTTGAATGCTTGGTTCGGACGAAAACCCGCGCCCGTGGGATTTCTATACGCTCTTGGGGGTGGATAATTATTTTGCGGGTTTGGTGCATGCCATGGTGCATGGACGGGAGGTGTGGCATATGACTGGGCGTGATGGACAGTAAAATGGGGATCGGGTGCTGGATAGTAGTGTTGCGGGTGGTTATATGGATTGTGGAAGTAATTTTGGTGGTGAGGTTGTGGCGGGTTATACTTGGGGTGCGGGGCCTCTTTTTTTGAACCATGTTCCGGACTCGACTGCCGTGACTTCTTCTTTCCTCTTTTTCCCAAGCACTCCTCCGGTACCACTTTGGATAGCTTGAGTGGTGGCTTTCAACGCTGAATAGCTCATGATCTTGTTGGCTTTCAAGCCTTCCTCGATCATAGCCCCCATCTTTATCACCTCGGTGAATGACTTACCCACGGACGTCACCAGATGTCCGAAATAGGTTGGCTCTAGTGTCTGCAGGAAGTAATCCACCATCTCGTTCTCTCTCATAGGCGGATCTACCCTTGCTGCCTGTTCCCTCCAGCGGAAGCCAAATTCTCTGAAACTTTCGGCGGGTTTCTTCTCTAACTTTAGCAATGATAAGCGGTCTGGGACTATTTCAAGATTGTACTGGAATTGGCCAATGAATGCTTGAGCCAAATCATCCCATGTAAACCATCTGCTGGGATCCCGCCTAGTGTACCACTCTAGTGCAGATCCCCCCAAACTCTGACCGAAGTAAGCTATCAGAATCTCGTCTCGTCCTCCGGCTCCTCGCATTTTACTACAAAACCCTCGAAGATGGGCTACTGGATCACCATGCCCCTCGTATAGGTCAAACTTGGGAATTTTGAACCCGGCTGGCAACTGGACATCTGGGAATGGACACAGATCCTTGTAAGCGACACTGACCTGGTTGCCCAAACCGTGCATATTCCTGAAGGACTGCTCCAGGCTTTTAACTTTTCTAATAACTTCCTCATATTCCGAACTTTGGAAGTGCTTTTCCGGTTCTGCCGGGTTATCCCAGTGAGGGGTGTGTGTATGCGGTTCAGGAGCCCTAAAGGTAGGCTCGGGAGGATAGTAAGAATTGTCATGGATTTGAACATGCGGCTCACCGGACGACTTTTGTAGGGTAGCAGGTGGGGGTGCCACAAAAACAGGGGTGACCGGAGAAGGATTTTTTTTGGCTGGTGGAACTTGGGTGGCATAAGGGTTTTCCCCTTGAAAGTATGGATAGAGTGGGGCGCTTGTCGAAGGATCGATGGGTGGATGTTCTGGAGCTGAGGCGAGAGTAGGGAGGTTTGGTGAAGACTGTCCCCTAGCCCAGGCTAGGTGCATCTCTGTTATCTGTTGTTTCAACCGATCTACCTCTTCTTTCATGATCTGTATCTCTGATTTCTCTTCCTCGAGGCTTTTACCGGAACTAGACATGCTTGCTGGAATTGGCCCTTTAGATCTAGTACGGTAATGGTGGTTGCCAGGATATTATGTCAAACCAACTGCTAAACCTTTCTAGAATGCAACAAACTTGTTAGCTTACCTTACTTTAACAGATATGTTATAGCACGTTGGATGCAATGCACCTAACCAAATAACCCTTTCTATATGTACTCATCACATGCGTCATTCCAGCTTCTTTTCTTCTCTTTTTTTCTCTTTTTTTTTTCTTTTTCACTTTTTTAATTATCCTTGAAAGCCTTATTGTTATTAACCTTCATGTTCTTTTCCTTTCTTTCTAGTGGTGGTCGGATCTTATGTGGATTGCCTACGTATCATGTCCCCGCGTGAATCAGACCGAGCGTAGTTCTGGTAACAAAATTGTGGTGAAATTCTGGAATTCTTATATCAAAACTCTTACGGTTACAAAACATGTCTTACAATAATCAACAGAATAAGAGAAATGCTTGACTCGAGAATAAAATGCCAACCGACTTGACTCAAAATTTCGAAAATACATTTTTAATCAAAAGTCTAATGCTCTTAAATTCCTGGGGGCCCGCGAGGCATCATTCGGCCTTGCCACGGGCCTTGGTGTGAGGTCCTTGTGTAGTCCCCTTAACTCTCTCATGATCTGATGAACATAGCCCATAACTGAAGCAAAAAGGGCGGTGCGGGGCATTTGTTCACAAGCTAAGCACTTCATGGTGACATAATGCCCGATTTCTCCAATTCGGTCCTTGATCATGTCCCTTTCTCCGAGTAGCCGTTCTATCTATTGGTTTTTCGCCCCCAATCTTTGAGCATTGTTGGTGACTTGGTCTAAGAGCCTATCCACTTGTTCTTGCAATCGGGCCATCAAATCGTGGCAACGGTCGAGGTCTGCTCTGGCATCTCGGGCTTGCTTGAAAACCCGCTCCCCGAGGATAACATTTGCTTCCCTTAGACTAGTGATGATCTCAGTGTAATCTTCTTCCACCCGTTGTAGGTGAAGTGCATGTTGATGTGCCTCCTTTCTCCAGCTAGCACGGATCCTCATTGTTTGGGTCTTTGACTCTTCCAATTCTCTTTGGACATCGGCAACTTGGTTTTTCAAACCCTTTATCAATTTTTCATCTGCTCGACTCCTCAACTGTCTGTCAGCACCCCTTTTCATTTGCTGGATTTGAGCTCTCAAAAAGTCATTTTCTTGTGCCAACTTCTTTTTATCTCCTTCGTCGGCGGCAGCTTGCATATCCTTTTCAAATTGGAGATCTTGGACCCGTTGCTCTATCTTGCCAATCCTTGTTCTGTAAACCTCTTCCTTAGCTAACCGGTCCCATTGTTCTTGTGACGCTTCAGCAAATTCCCCGAGGTGAGGTCTTTTGGTTGGTCTTTCCCCCGACGTTTCTCCTTTGTACCAAGTAAGATATCTGGGTACAACCTCTCCTCTAGCTCGATCCTACACACAAGTGTTTGCCTCCAGATATTGGCATTTGCTCCAGATCTGGCGGACCCTTGCTTCTGGGAATTGACCGTCGGGACCAATTTCAATAACCCGGGTACTCAGGTCTTCGTCTTTGGGTACTATCTGGCACCTCCCAAGCTGTCTCAAAACCCGATGGGGTGCATAAGGTTGAATGCTCTTAAGTCCCATTAAGAGAAAGTGGGACCTAGCCGCCGGCATGTACACGATTCTGTCTATCTGTAACCAACCCAACGTCCATTGTATTTGACTTGCGCTGAGAGCCCGAAAGTATGCCCTCCACGCCAAGGTTCCTTCGGGCAAGACGGTCCTATCAATCCTTGTATAGAATTCGCTTATGCAAGTTTTCTCAACCAACCCATATCTCAAGAATTGGGTGCAGCGACACAGGTGCTCGATCATCCACATCTGTAGCAGTAAATTACAGCCTTCAAAAAAATCTCCTCCGGCTTTGCAGGCTGTGAGAGCTCGATATATGTCTGATAGTATCATGGGGGCAAGAGTACTTTCGCTTTGGTCAAGCAAAGTACTGACAATTCCGACTATCTTTATATCAATATTCCCGTCTTTTCTCGGGAATACCATAAGTCCTAAGAAGGCTATCATGAAGGCAACTCGTCCGTGCTCCTCCCATTTCTGGCGATTACCCTTGCTGCATAATTTGTTCTCTGGCTTGTCAAAACCTACCACATGACCGTACCTTTGATAGATGAAGCTTAAAGTACAAAACCCTTGTGCTAGATCCGGATTACGTATCGTTCTGGCTATCTTCAGTGAGTCTAAAAACCGGTGTCTGGAGACAACCCTGGGAGCGATTAGATATTGGTGCCCCAATGGTATATCAGTGTTTCCAATGTATCCGGTCATCTCCTCCAAAGTCGGGGTAAGCTCGAAATCCGAGAAGTGAAAGACATTGTGTGCAGAGTCCCAGTATGTGACTAATGCTCTTATGATATCCCCTCGAGGCTTTATTTCAAGCGGACCTGTGAGACCTTTCAAATATTTCTTAACTTCATCCTGCCCTTCTTTGCCTAGATCATCCCACCATAGTCGTATTTGTACCGGATTTTAGTCATGAGTGAAAAGGGTTCAATTTTCGCATCGTGCTCATCCTGCACATTTATTTAAAGAAGAAGATCATTTTGGCTGGCAATGATTGAATTATTTTTCAAAATTTTAAGATTTTGGTATTTTTTTTTGAAAAAGGACAAGTTGGACCCGACGGGGGTTGCCTACGTATCTCACATCCGGTGAGAATCAAACCCGCGTAGTTCGGTCCGTCAAAACAAACTATATTTTTTGACCGACAAAGAGAACACATTTAAGAAAACCATTTTGTTGGCAAAGTCAATCTTCCGTCGTCTTTTATTAATAAACTAAATTTATTGACTTGTTGGTAAAACACATTTTTGTATTTTCTGAAAAATATCTATTTCCCCATACTGTTTCCTTTTGTTTTTCTTCAGTATTTAAAAGCCGGTCAACATGCAAATCCGAATAAATGCTTAAGACAAACATGGTATAACAGGATGGTCTTTTCATTTCGGGTTGCCTGTCCTAGACGGACCCAACCCCTGTGTTGAGTACCTTAAGTCAAATGCAACGTGATGCAAATAAGCATTTCCTACTAGGGATCCGGTATGCGGTTATGTTATTCTAAGCTCAAAACCTCGGTACATGGTCTAGACTGTGTACCCAAGCGGACAACTCGGGCTGAGGAAGGAGCTCCTTTCCGGGAACCAAAAGGCCAGCCGGCTTAGAAACTTTCCGAGCCTCTTTATTATTTCGGGGTATGACACTAACAGAATAAGGAGTCTCAACCAGTGAGCACATCCCCGGGGTGAGAAGTGAAGGGTTTTCGGCACAGTTTATATACACAGTTCACGTAATATCAAAGCGGTAAACATATAGCAGTTTGTATATACAGTTCAGATAGTATCAAAGCGGTAAACATATAGCACATTAACTAAACATATGATAAAATCCGATATAGACAAAAACAGCAATTTAACTGAGCTCGAATTCTTAAACCCTGAACCGAAGTTCTGGGTGTAGTTCCCCAGCAGAGTCGCCAGAGCTGTCACACCTCCTTTTTCCGCACCCGCGAGAGCGCGAGGGAGTTTTTCCAATTAAAGGACAATCGAAACGGGATTTATTTATTTAATTCAGAGTCGCCACTTGGGAAAATAATGGTGTCCCAAGTCACCGGTTTTAATCCCGAACCGAGGAAATTTATGACTTTGTATTACAATCTGCGAAATTAGAAATCTGGATAAGGAATTCTGTTAACCTGGGAGAAGGTGTTAGGCACTCCCGGATTCCATGTTTTTAGCACGGTCGCTCAACTGCAATTTTTGTTTTTATCTGATTTATATATTTTTTATTTTATGCGCTCTTATATTCCGCTTTCAATTTTAGAAGAATTGCAACGTCACGAAAATACATTTCGAGTCACACCGCAACCAGTACGCCTGTGACTTTAATATATTTTAGTTTCGCCGAGAGTAAGATTTGGGTCACATAAATGCACACCCGTATTTAGGAAATGTAAAATGATTAAATCCACACCTAAAGTGACTAACGTATTACTACTTTTGGGAAGGCCGTGAAATTCGCTAAACGGCCTATCCCGAATACTAAATATTTTAGCAAGTAATTAATTAGGTCCCCGAAATTGTATATTTGATTCGGCGAGGCTCGTCTCATTTTTATTTATTAAGGCCAAACTAAAGTATCTAAAATTCTCTATTTATTTGTCTCTAATAGTCAACTAATTCATGAATATAAATTCGAATCTCGAATTCAAGTCCAAGTTCAAATAAAAGAGTGAAATATTTTAACTTGAACCCGCTACCTAATTCAAAACCCGATTTTTATATTTCACGGATTAATTTCCCTACTCCTAATATTTACTTATTTTAAAGTGTTATATTTGGGCTTTACTTTTACTCATATTCTAACAAGGCTTTTGGGCCTGAATTATTAGCCCAAGAATTATGTAATTAAACTAATCATGCTAATCCGAACATCCTTTATTTCGTTATTTAAAGGGTAGCAAATTGGACCTCAATCAGTACGAATACGTGAATACACATTGAAGTAGGCCTACTCCTATACCAGTTTTAACTCCTACATGATTGAGATATATTAAATACAATACGTAACCTAGCAATAAAATCCAACACTTTTTTTTTTATGATTACTACTATCCCAAACACGTTTCAAGAGAACAATTAAGCGGTATGTATTTTAGTAGCGAATTGTTCAAGTTTGCAATTTGAATCTAATGTTATCCTTCCTCTAATTATTATGTCTTTAAACAGACTTCAGGATTTACTAGTATAGACAATTAAACAAACCTCAACATTATCTTCTTAGAAAAAGGATTTAATTGGGCTCGACGTAAAACATGGTAAGCCCAAGAGACTCGAAAATATGACACAGTGGTCGAATCTAAATGGAAACATAAAATTTAATCTCAGCAGCTTTCCAAACCATTATATAAACTTATATAAAGCAGCACTGATTGTTATTTCATTGACCTAAGCCATTAACCGGAAATTTTGAACACCTATATATTAAAACTAATCTGTTGATATACACTACTTTAGTGCAACACATGTTAAGCGTGAAATTAGATTTGCTTTCAAAATTAAGTACCAATTCAACTATTTTTTATTTTACTGATTTTAAAAATAGAAATACAGACTAAATTAAGCAAAGGCTAACTATATGTAAAAAAAAACTAAAACTGGATGATCACAAGTTACACAATCCAAACAAAATTGTCCAATTATGTGAAAGCCTACCGGTGTTATATCCTACACTAACCATACAACCTCAACCAAACTTGACCGCTAATTTCGGAATTTTCCTACTCATTTGAATACATCTAATTAGTTCAAATATCCACAAGCCAACAATTTCCAATTATTGTAGCTTAAGACAGTCTCGGTTTAATTACATTCAAACAACAAACTTTAATAACAAAGATAGATCTAAAAACAAGAATTCCTAATATGATATAGATGGACAGTAAACTGCTGCCATGTTAAAGCTTCCAATTAGCTTGTACTTCTCCTATTTCATTTTTGCCTGAAGTTTTACATAGACTTGAAGTTCAGAATAATGTACCTGGATGATAAAAAGAAGAAGAAGGAATTATCAGCAGCAGCAGTAACACAACAGCAATGGGACAGCTTTAAGAAGGTCAACACAGCACCAACTTGAAAAAGTGAAACCCAGGAACACCACAACAACGAACTTAGTGTTTAAATCAGCCCAGGAATGGTTCAAAGCCAAACCAAACTAGCTGATATATCCATCAATACCCAAATGACCCAAGAATGAAACCAAGCAGCTTAAATAGACCAAGTTTATTCAAAATCAGACCAGCAACAACTCTGAATCTCAATGAAACAGCAACATGCTAAAAACTGAAGCTCTAGATTTCAAAATGTCGTCTTAGGCTGAAAAGAAAAGAACCTCTAAGAAAACTGATTGCTTCTTTTTTGTTCTCTTTCAGTGTGATCTCTGAAGACTGTTTTTTTTCAGGTCCCCTCCTCTCAGTGTATATCTCCTTACTTATAACCAAAAACAGACCCCTTAAGATGCCTCAAACCACTAGAAAGACCTAGCCCATCATCTTTTCTGCCCAGCCCATCCCCTATCTATTTTTTTTCCACTCGGATTTGTCTGAGTGTGGGTTTTATTTAATTAAACTGTTGGTCTGCAACAGACTAGTGGGGATACCCTGCTGTAGCAGGTTCCACTAGCCCCTTTTATGGGCAAAGTACTTTTAAAAATAAAAAAAATGCTAATATTAATTGAATCACTACCAGCTATATCCAAACATCATATGTAACAGTGACTCCATCAGCTATACCAAATACACTTCCTAATTCAAGAAACAAAAATTCAAACTTCGACGATAATTAATCAATCAGACCTACATAATTAATCGACTATATGTGCCTAATTGATTACAACAACCATATACTTTGATAACAATTAACCAACGAAAACAGTGATTTCACAAATCTCGGCCAAAATAGAAGAACTATGAAACTAATTGTTCGACGGTATTAATCGAAACAGATATGTACTCTACAACTAACCTATTCAAACAAACAATCAGAGAAGAAGAAAAAGAAAAAAAATAACCAAGTAAAAGGTCTTATGGAGAAGAAAGAACAGTTTTAATAAAATTGAAAAGACACTGAGAATTATCACACAACCAGCAAACAAAAATAGAAAATAAAGATAGAAGAAGAATACCTCAAACAGTGAAAAGAAATCGGAACCCAACCGAATCTGAACCCCTTTGGGCTTGAACTTGAATCTTTGAGTCGAACGGACCTTAATTGAGATGTTTTCAAAATGAAAACATCCCAATTAAGGTTTATTAGACCTCAATTCCTTTTAAATTTGAATAAAATCGATTTCGGATTTTTAGGGTTCATAAGGCCAACATTGGGGGTTTTGGGTTTCTGGTTGGATTTGAACCAAACCAACACTGGTTTGGGTGTGAGGCAGGCTAGAGGATGATGTGGTGCGAATTTGGGTCTGGTTAAGGTTAGTCTTGTTTTCCGGCGAGACTTCAATTCGATATACGAAGATATCGGAGATGATTCGGAGAAAACAAATGACAGATTCGAAGAGAGGGAGGTGAGGGGAAGAGGTGGTGTAATTTTGGGGTTGTTTGGTGGCTGACCGCCGCCGTGGGCGATTTCCGGCGGGCGGTCAGCAGTGGCATGGGGCGGCGGTTTTGAGAGAAGAAGATAGGATTTTTAGGGTTTGGGGGAATGAAGGTGTGTAACGGGTTTGGGGGGGGTCTTTGATAGTTTAAAATGCAGGAATTAATCTCAACCGTTGGATTATTACATCCAACGGCTAAGATTAATGGGGTGATGGGTCCGGGTTAGTTGGATGGGTAATGGGTACTGGGCTGGTTTTTTAGGAGGATTTGTTTGGGCTGGAGGTGGGTTGGCCCAAATCCGATCCTAATTCAAATTATAAACTAAATCACCTAAAAAATACCAATTTAACTTTAAATAATAATTAATCACAATTACATATTAAATCACACGATTTGGATATTAAGACTAATAATCCTAATTTAAATTATACACTAAAATCAACTTAAAATACCAATTTAACTTTAAAATAATAATTAATCACACAATTACATATTAAGTCACACAATTTTGATATTAAACACTAAAAATACAAAAATATATTATTTTTATGATTTTATTATTATTTTTTTTCGTAAAGCCAACTAAAGTATTCCTAGTTAAAAATTAAATTCTAAATGCAAATGCAATATACTTTTGTACTTTTATTTATTTAGATAAATAAACATGGACACACAATTGCAAACAATAAGAGAAAAATAAAATAAAATCCACAAATATTGCAATCAACACAAAATTATTTTATTTTGAATTTTTGGGAGTAATTCGTGTAAGGCAAAAATCACGTGCTCACAGCTGCCCCTCTTTTATCATCCCATGATAAAACCTCAAGAGGTATTCGATTATCAGTACACAAATAAGTCCCAACACGTCAAACCTTCGAAAAATCCAAAGGGTACAAAAAACACATGCTAAGGCATAACTAAATTATTATTTTGTCTTTTAGCCAAAATGAGGAGAAACATTTATAGCCATTATAGAGGCCAAATTGGCCCAACTTAAAGAGTCTAAGGGCCAACTTAAAGAGCCTAAGAGCTGATATATAAGAGCCCAAGGGCCAACTTTGAAAGGCCTAAGGGCAAAAAACTTAATAGTTCGAAAATCCCTCCTCACTTGACCCGGAATCAAGATCCACGGTATCCCGAGCTCACATAGGATAGATCTATACTTGGCTTATGGATATTATATCTATCCATAAATATCTAAGGGTTTATTATATCCCTAGCCCAAGCCAATTCTCAGACCAATCATTCAAGTAATGCGGAAGAAGCATTCCGTAAATAAAGATGATATGAAATCTAGCACAAGTCAAAGATGAAATAAAAAGCTTCTCTTTTGTATTTCTAAAAGATGATTACAAGGTATATATACACAAGGGATACTTGCACAAAAACAAAATAAGGAAACCTAAAACTACTTCGTAGTCATATCTTCGGAAGTTGCATCTTCAGGAGCCACATCTTTCAGAGCCTCATCCTCTGGGACTCCATCTTCGTCTCCCCCACTATCAGAGCCACTGGTTGAATCATCCTCATAAGAAAGGATAACGGGAGATCCTCTTCTTCCAAAATCTTTACCCTTTCAATATCGGTTAAGAGATTGAAGTCGTGAGTATGCACCTCCTCGAGGGTTACCCTCCGGGATTGTCGCCTAAGATGGTCAACTGTACTTGATAACTTAACTTCTACTACACAAGAGATCTTCTTTGCCCAAGCATTAGCTGCTTCAGCATCGGCTCGATATAAAGACATAATTGCCTCGGCGTCAGATCTAGCCTTGGCCAACTCAGCAGCGGATTTAGCTTTATGCTCCTCGATTTTGCGGCCTCGAGCTAGGCTATCCTCCTTCACACTTTCAAACTGATGTTCGAGTGAACCAAGATACTCTTGAAGAGTTTCTTTCTTAGAGGCAAGATTGTCCATACCTTGCCTCTACATGTCTCGGCCTCCTTCATCTTAAGCTCCTCCCGAGGCTGCGCTATCAATTCGCCCTTCTGATAAAACTGCAAAATTAAAGGTATTATTCGTCAAACCAAACAAGTATATAACAGACCCTCAACGACTATATTACCTTTTCAACATACTCGGCTCGTCCTTGGCAAGCTTGTATCAATTCGACTTGAAGATGATTAATCTCTATCTCTTTCTTAACATAGAAGGTTTTAAGATTGTCCGTCTTTTCTGAAATCTTCTTAAGCTCAGCCTCACATCGAGCAAGATCAGTTCGAGACTTGGAAAATACCCTTCTATATACCACCACAACCTCCATTAAAAAAAGGGGAAAGTTAGATTTCAGAACAGCAAAAGCAAGGGCGCAGGCATAATTCTAAGAGCAAAAATCTCACTTATTTAAAGAGTCGACGAGCCTCATCAAAGATGAAAGACATATCTGGATAGGGGACATCTTCAATCCCTGCGAGTCATTCTCAAAAGATGTCACGCCCTTCGTGACTCGCCCCCACTTTAGAAGACTTCATGTTCTAAGCATCTCGAATTTGCCCCTCAAAGAACTCAGGGCCAAGCGGTGAGTCATCCATATTGATTACCCCTAGTGATCCACTCAAGTCATTTTCTTTTATCTGAAGGGGCTCAGTATCAGGCCGTTCATCCTCGCCCTCCATATAGCCTCCTAGGCAAGGTGCCTTTTTTGTTCATGATGGCTCGAGGACTCTGTTTGAACTCCTCTCGATGATTTCTTTGGCTCTGGAATAAGCCACATAAACCATCACCGACTCGGTGGATTTCAAAGCGTCGAAATTTCCTCTTTTATGAGCTACCAACAGGCAGTCGTCATCATATTCTTCCTCCTAATCCTGAAGGCGTTGGGCCATTTCCGAAGGTTCGGTCGCCGTATCGGACTTGGACCTTCAAGTCACACTTTTCTTAGGCTTCGAGGGATTTTTAGGTGACTCCCCTTTCCTTTTTTTTCTTTAAAAGGCTTCGTAATCTCTTCTTCATCAGTTGGGGCTGGCCGCATAGCATCGACGTCTCCAAGACCTGCACAAAACCGAAGTAAGTATTCCATTAAAGAAGTAAAAGTAAATAAATAAGAGAACTCACCATGGTTTTTGGCCTCCCATTAATCCTTGACCAAATCTCACCAGCAACGCTCCGAATAAGAGGAAGCAGAAGCCAGTTATCGGACCCAGCCTTCAAAGTCTTGGACCCTACCAGGAAACGGTGTAGTAGATGCACCATCAAAAAGGGGTTAACCAAGGAAAAGGATAAAGCTTAGAAAAAGAAGAGAAGTCAGGGTATAAACCTACTATACACTTACGTTTCATGTTCCAATCCTCAGGGAATGACATCCAATGAGCAGGAATCAAGTTGGAGGTCATGAATTGGACAAATTCGCTCATCCACCCTTGTTCTTTGTCCTCATAAATGCTGTCACGGCCCAAACCCCAGTTGTGATGGCACCCAACACAATGCTAGGCCGAGGACTGTACAGTCTGATCAGATAGTCAAGAGTAAAAGGCATCCCCTCGGGATGAGTCGAAAAGAACCTAATCAAGTAAATGATTCTCCAAACTAAGGGGTAGATCTAGCCAAACGTCACTTGGTATCATTGGAAAATGTCAAAAATAACTTGCTACGGGGCCCTGAGCTGGAATTGCAGGACCCAGTCTGAATGGGTAGGTATACACGCTTAAGTACCCCGCTTTATGTGTAGTGATATCCTCCTCGTAGGAAGGGATCACTACTTCTTTGTTCTCCCACTTGTAGTCCTCCTTTACATGCACAAACTCGTCCTTGGTTATCAAACTAACATATTGAGACATGGGCTCACATTGTCCTGGTGTCGATACGGGTTTTTCCATCTTGAAATCGGATGTTATTTTGCATGGTGGAGGAATACACTCCTCAATACGATGGGGCTCTATAGGTTAACTCTTGGTCGGTCGAGCAGATGAAGAAGTTTTTTTTTGGGAACCGATTTAGAGGTCTTAGCAATTATAATGCAGAAATTCAAGACAGTAGATAATGTTGATAATAAAGTAAGAGCTAGTAGAAGAAAAGATAAAGAATTCGGAGAAATTGAAAGAACTAATGAGGTTTTGAGAACAATATGAGAATAAAGTTTGCAAGATTGTGAAGTTTATCTATTTATAGAGTTTATTTAAGCGTACTGAGGAAGCCAAATAGTCGACCATCAGTCGTCTCCAATTAATGACTTTGGGAACTACACGAAAAGAAATCTTTTAGTCACTTCAATCACTGACGTCACGAGATTGGCATCAGGATCGAATTGTCTATCTAGGCCAGCAGGATCACCATCTTTGACTTGTGGCCAATTTGCAGAATTGTTCTTGGAAAAGTTCCTTCCAGCAACTCAAAGGGAGGCTCTGCGCAGGCAATTTGAGCGTCTTCATCAGGGTTCTATGTCTGTCACACAATACGAGACTAGGTTCGTGGACCTGGCTCATCATGCTATTATCATACTTCCCACAGATCAGGAAAGGGTGAGAAGGTTTATTGATGGGTTGAATCAGCCAATTCGACTACATATGGCTTTGGGGGCATGAACCGAAATCACTTTTCAGGAGGTGGCTAATGCAGCCCGCCGGATCGAGATGGCTCTGTCACAGGGAGCAAGACATGGATCAGATAAGAGATCTCGTAATTCGGGTAGATTCAGTGGTACCTCGTCTGGAGATAGAGATTTTTATGATAGAGGCCATCCTCCTAGGCCTTATCGGTCAGCTCTTCAGGTTTCTCATGATGCTTCAGGTGATCGTAATTCTCAGCCACGCTACTCTGATCAGCAGCCTATCAGTGCACCACCACTTCGCCATTTTCAGCAGCCGGGGGCTTGTTTTACGTGTGGTGATCTTAGGCACACTCCAAAGTATTTCCCTCGAGCTTCTGATAGATCTTAGCAACAGGATTCTCGTGCTATGGTTCGGGCTCAATTCCCCCACAGCCTGCCCAGTCAGCTAGAGGCGGGGGTAGAGGACATAGAGGTGGAGGCAGAGGTAATAGAGGTGGAGACCAGCCAGCAGCCGATCGTCCTAGAGATACTACTCAGGGTGGTGGGGCACAGCCCTGATGTTATGCACTTCCCGTCAGACCAGAGGCCGAGTCTTCTGATGCCGTCATTACAGGTATTATTTTGGTTTGTGATAGAAAGGCATCAATATTATTTGACCCTGGGTCTACATATTCGTACGTGTCCTCCTATTTTGCACCGTACTTGATTCAGCCTAGTGATCCACTGGGTGTTCCTGTTCATATGTCTACACCAGTAGGCGATTCTATTATGGTTGATCGAGTTCATCGGTCATGTATTGTAGTGATTGAGGGTCTTGAGACCCGTGTTGATTTATTGCTCCTAAATATGGTGGACTTCGATATTATATTAGGCATGGACTAGCTATCTCCATATCATGCTATTTTAGATTGCCATGCCAAGACTGTGACATTAGCTCTGCTGAATTTGCCTCGTGTGGTTCGCGAATTTCCGGAAGTATTTCCTTCAGACTTGCCAGGTATGCCGCCCGATAGGGACATTGACTTTTGCATTGACTTGGCTCCGGGCACTCAGCCCATTTCCATTCCCCCATATCGTATGGCTCCGCCAGAGTTAAAAGAATTGAAGGAGCAGTTGCAGGATTTACTTGAAAAAGGTTTCATTAGACCTAGTGTTTTGACGTGGGGTGCGCCGGTATTATTTGTAAAGAAGAAAGATGGTTTGATGAGAATGTGCATTGATTATCGGCAGTTGAACAAGGTGACTTTCAAAAATAAATATCCACTCCCGTGAATTGATGATTTATTTGATCAGCTTCAGAGTGCCAAGGTCGTTTCGAAGATAGACTTGAGATCTGGCTATCATCAGCTGAATATTAGGGCATCTGATGTCCCTAAGACAGCGTTCCGCACTCGGTATGGACATTATGAATTTCTGGTCATGTCTTTTGGGTTGACAAATGCTCCAGCAGCTTTTATAGAATTGATGAATCGGGTGTTCCGGCCTTATTTAGACTTGTTTGTAATAGTCCATATTAATACATTCCCGCAGTCAGGAGGAGCATGCGGAACATCTCAGAGTGGCTCTGCAGACTCCGAAAAATAGCCAACTATATAAAATTTTCAAAGTGTGAATTTTGGCTAAGTTCACTTGCATTTCTGGGTCATATTGTGACGGCAGCAGGTATTCAGGTTGATCCAAAGAAGATTAAGACAGTCAAGAACTGGCCTAGACCGGCATCAGCCACAGAAATTCGGAGTTTCTTGGGATTAGCGGGTTATTATCGGTGATTCGTGGAGGGATTTTCATCTATTGCAATCCCACTGACCAGGTTGACACATAAAGGTGTTCAATTTGAATGGTCGGATGAATGTGAAGCGAGCTTTCAAAAGCTCAAGACAGCCTTGACCACAACACCGGTATTGGTTTTACCCACAGGTATGGGACCTTATACTGTTTATTGTGATGCTTCCCGTATTGGGCTTGGTACGGTGTTAATGCAGGATGGCAAGGTTATTGCTTATGCTTCGAGGCAGTTGAAGATTCATGAAAAGAACTATCCAGTGCATGATCTAGAATTGGCGGCGATTGTTCACGCCTTGAAGATCTGGAGGCATTATTTGTATGGTGTGTCATGTGAAGTATACACCGATCATAAGAGTCTTCAATATTTGTTCAAACAGAAGGAGTTGAATTTGAGCCAGAAAAGGTGGCTAGAATTGTTGAAAGATTATGATGTCACCATTTTATATCATCTAGGAAAGGCCAATGTGGTGGCCGATGCTTTAAGTAGGAAGTCAGCCAGTATGGGCAGTCTTGCTTATATTCCAGTCAATTAGAGGCTGCTTGCTTTGGATGTTCAATCCTTGGGCAACCAATTTGTGAGGTTGGATATTTCTGAGCCTAGTCGAGTACTAGCTTGCACGATCGCTCGTTCTTCATTATTGGAGTGTATCCACGATCAACAATATAATGATTCTTATTTATGTGACCTTAGAGACACGGTTCAGCAAGGAGGTGCTAAACAGGTCACCTTAGATGCTGATGGGATCCCGAGGATGCAAGGGCGCATTTGTGTGCCAAATGTTGATGGGCTTAGAGAATTGATTCTAGAAGAAGCTCACGGTTCGCGGTATTCTATTCATCCAGGTGCAGCAAAAATGTATCAGGATTTGTGGCAGCATTATTGGTAGCGCAGAATGAAAAAGGATATTGTGGCATATGTGGCACGGTGTCTTAATTGTCAGCGGGTTAAATATGAACATCAGAGACCTAGCGGTTTATTTCAGAGAATTGAACTTCCTGAATGGAAGTGGGAGCGAATCACGATGGACTTCATTTCTGGACTTCCGATGACTCGGAAGAAGTTTGATGTTGTTTGGGTGATTATTGATAGGCTGACCAAGTCAGCTCATTTTATTCCGGTTGCCACTACCTATTCATCCGAGAGATTAGCTGGGATTTATATCAGGGAGATTATTCGCCTTCATGGTGTGCCTATCTCTATTATTTCAGATCGAGGTACGCAGTTTACCTCACATTTCTGGAAGGTGGCTCAATGAGAGTTGGGCACCCAAGTCCAGCTAAGTACAGCCTTTCATCCCCAGACAGATGGTTAGTCCGAGAGGACTATTCGGATATTGGAAGATATGCTTCGAGCGTGTGTTATTGATTTTGGAGGTTCGTGGGGGGGATCAATTCCTGCGTTTGGCAGAGTTTGCTTATAATAATAGCTATCAATCGAGCATTCGGATGGCTCCTTATGAAGCCTTGTATGGTAGGCGGTGTCGTTCTCCGGTTGGATGGTTTGAACCGGGAAAAGCTCGGTTGTTGGGTATGAATCTAGTTCAGGAGGCCTTAGATAAGGTCAAGATCATTCAAGATAGGCTTCGCACAGCTCAGTCCAGGAAAAAGAGCTATGCAGATCGCAGGGTTCGAGATATAGCTTTCATGGTTGGGGAGCGGGTATTGCTCCGAGTGTCGCCTATGAAGGGCGTGATGAAATTTTGAAAGAAGGGCAAACTTAGCCCTAGGTTTATTGGCCCATTTGAGATTCTTGACCGGGTGGGAGAGGTGGAATATAAGCTGGCAATGCCACCTAGCTTGTCAGTTGTACATCCAGTGTTTCATGTATCCATGCTCCGAAAATATCACGATGATCCATCGCGCGTGTTAGATTTCAGCACTATCCAATTGGACAAGGATCTATCTTATGAGGAGGAGTCGGTAGCTATTCTAGATCGGCGAGGTTCGACGGTTGAGGTCAAAGAGTTTTCCTTCTTTCTAATTTGGACCGTATTTTCAAAAAAAATATGTTATGCTTTCAAATTTAAATTAACCGACTCAATTCAGATATTAATCATAGAAAAATATTTTCTTAATTATTTGTACATGTTTGTGACGACCCAAAGGGTCATCACTTATTTTCTTAATCATTTCGAGCTTCTGAGGTCTTGAAAACTTCATTTATAGTTGCTTCGATTTGCGTGCGCAGTCTGGGCGCGAAGTTGGAAAATTTTTCTGTTGAAACATATGAAATATGTGGAAAATTTGAAGAATTTTGATATTAATATTGATATGGTTGACTTTGGTCAACATTTTTGGTAAATGGACCCGTACCCGTGATTTGACGGTCTCAGAAAATCCGTAGAAAAATATGGAACTTGGGCGTATGCCCGGAAATGAAATCCGAGGTCTAGAACCCTGGTAAAAGAATTTTTCTGTTAAATTGTTTTCTGAAAATGTTTAAGGGAAATGAAACTGAAATTTGATTAAAAGGCAATGGTATCGGGCTCGTATTTTGGTTCCGACGCCCGGTACAAGTCATGTATATTGGTTAAGCGCTTCCTGTAAAGTTTGGTTGAAAACGGACGTTGTTTGACGTGTTTCGGCCTTAAATTGGAAATTTTGGGAGTTATGAAATTTTGAAAGAATTCTTGAGTTTTAAGGCTCAATTCATTGATTTTGATGTTATTTTGGCGATTTGATCGCGCGAGCAAGTTCGTATGATGTTTTTAAGTCAGTGTACATATTTGGTTTGGAGTCCCGAGGGCTCGGGTGAATTTTGGATAGGCCACGAGTTCAATTTTCATGTTAGAAAGTTGTTGTCAGCACCTGACTTGCAGGCTTCGAAAATGCGAATAAAAGTTCGCAAATGCAAACTATCCCAGCATTGGCCTGTTTTCGCAAATGCGAACAAAAGTTCGCAAATGCGAACTATCCCAGTTTTGGCTTGGGTTCGCAAATGCGAACAAATGTTCGCAAATGCGAACTTCCCATGTTTGGCCTAGCTTCGCAAATGCGAAGCTTATTGCCCAGACTTCGCAAATGCGAAGAAATGTTCGCAAATGCGAACTTCTCAGTTTTGGCCTATCTTCGCAAATGCGAAGCTTATTTCGCAAATCCCAGGATTGGTCGGGGTTCGCAATTGCGAACACAGAGACCTGTAAATCACGATTTCCAGCTTCATTTTTGATATTTTCACAACCCAAAACCTCCATTGGCGATTTTTCACGAACTCCCTCTTCTCCAAATCATTGGTAAGTCAACTTTTACTCAATTTCTCCAAACTTTAACATCATCTATCATGTTTTCATCTTAAATTTAAGGTTTTTCATGGGTAAAAATGGGGGATTTGGGTAGAACTTAGGTTTTCATAAAAATTGGGATTTTGACCTCAATTTGAGGTCCGATTTGAGAACAAATTATATATTTGAACTCGTGGATGATTGGGTGAATTTATTTTGGTTCGAAACTCGAGTTTCGATCATGTGGGTCTGGGGTCGATTTTTACTATTCTAGGCAGAACGTTGTAAAAATTATACTTAGCCATATAAACTAGTTTGTTAAGTAGAATTGATGATATTAAGTCAATTGTGTATAGATATGATTGGATTGGAGCCAAATTTGAAAGGAAAAGGCATTGCTACAGATTGGGTTGTTCGTAAACATTCGAGGTATGTGTTTGTTCTATCCTAGCTTGAGGGAATAGGAATTGAGTTATGTATGAATTGTTGATTAAGAGCTATTTGTGTTATATCGGTAACAGAGATAAACTGTAGGTTCATTATTATTTATTGGTTTTGTACCGGTAAAATACATATAAATTGTTGATTAAGAGTTATTGGTGTTATACCGGCAACGGAGATAAATTGTAGGTTCATTATCATTTATTGGTTTTATGCCGGTAAAATACATATAAATTGTTGGTTAAGAGTTATTAGGTGTTACACCGGTAACAGATATATATTGTTGATTTATTATTATTTATTAGTTTTACACCGGTAATATAAATATTGTTGAAAGTGAAGATTATTGGTTTTATAGCGGTAATATATATAAATTGTTGATTAAGATATGAGTTGTTGACATCCAATTTTGAGCCTCCTTTCTTTCAAACTATCTATTTAAGCTTCTAATATTACAAATAATTTAAGAATAATTATTTTACAATTACTATCCCAAGATAGACCTAATTATTATTAATATTATTATATGACTATTATTTATTATAACTTTTAAGTATTTATGTTATTATAATACCCTATCATTATTATTATTATTGTTGTTGTTGTTGTTGTTGTTATTATTACTTTATTGTCATTCTTATCGTTATTTATTAAAAGCATATCATTTTTCTTTATTTAATCAAATAGAATTATTTCTTTGACTCTACAGTTCACAAATATGATATCATTTTATTTAACAATTACTATAATAGTTGTTTAGAAATACCTCATAATTATTTTAAATACTATTAGTTATAACTTTGTCAAGACATTTTAATAGTAGTATTATATGGTATGAGATTAGCTTAATCTTTTACTAGAAGCCTAAAGAAAATGATGCAAAAAAGATGGAAAAGTCCCAGCAATTCGGCTTAATTAAAGTTTTCTCTTTAAGCTTAGCTGTCCATTTCGATACAAGGCCCAATTATCAATATTTCTGCCCAATTCCGTTATAGCCTTTACCACCCAAAACAAAAGACATAAACCTCAAGTATCTCATCAGTAGATGACGCCCCTTTCTCTTCCATTTCTCTTTTATTTTTACTTTTGACAAAGTTCCATCTCATTTCTTTCCATGGCAGACTTTGTCCCTTCTATTTTACGAAATTCCATGCTTTAATATCTTACTCTCAGAATTACATCTGCCATGGAGATTTGGTTAATAAAAAAAAGACAAGATTACATTTCAAAGAATGCAGATTTGGTCTCTGCATCAAGGATTTTATCTAACGTTCAAATGATTTTAGTTCAATATTCAAATGGTTAGTTCGATTCCCGCTCAATGGTTCTCTAGCCCTAAAATCATCTCTATAAATACATCTTATTGAGGTTTTTTGGGAGGCAGCTTTACCCCCCTAAAAATCCTAAAGCTTCAGCCGCCATCTCTTAGAAGCCTACTGTTTTCACTACCCTAAATAATTTCTCTAAAATCTAGTGTTCTCATTTTGCAACCTTCAAGCTTCAATTTTGTTCTATTTTAGCCATAGCAGATCCGTTAATTTACTCGCTTCAACTTTTATAAATTGTTTGTAGAAGCGGGTTCGAGGTTGGAGTTGGATAGTGTATCTAAGAACCCGCCTTAGTTCACTGCACCACAAAAGGTCAGTAACTTTGTTTTCTTTTCGTTTCCGATTGGTTTAATGTATGTTTGGAACTTAATTTGTTTAGGCGTGATGGTAGTTTTAGGTTGCTTCTCACGTTTGGCATATCATAAAAAATAGGTGTTGAACTATACCTCTCTGTCGATCCTAAATGTTGCACATTCCAAAATCTATTTTTTTTATGTATAAAAAAACTAAAATTTCTGTTGTGTTCATCCATGGCAAGTCCGGAGTTTAAACAGTAGAAACATGAATATAGGACATTCTTGTCTTAACTTGTGTTTGCTTTTACACAAAAAATATTGCTTGGAAAACTTTTTACTTTATAACGTATGAATCAGTCTTTAAAAAAATGTTAATAGGGACAACCAACCTAACAGAAGTACCATAAGAAAGTAGCTCTACGGTGAGGCTACTGTACTTATCCGAACATTTAGTAAAGAGAAGAAATGTATTTTGCATTTACATGTCTTATGCTTTTATATCAGTGTTAGAGCTTATCGGGAGAGTTAGAAGTAATTCGGGTTGAAAATGAGGCATAAAGCCTTTTTGAAGGAAGCTTGAATATTGGAAGTCAACCTAGAGTTGACTATTGAGTTAGAGTGCTCGGAATTGGATTCTAATGATTCAACTAGTTTCGGAGGATCATTTATGACTTAGGAGAGCAATCAGAATTGAATTCGGAGGTCCGGTGTAGATTTAGGCTTGAATTGGCTAAGGTTGAATTTTGTCGAAAATCGAATGGTAGGTGAGATTTTGATCCGTGGCTTGGAATGAAATTCCGAGAGTTGCAGTAGCTCTGTTAGGTGGTTTTGGATATGTGTGCAAATTTTTAGGTCATTCGGACGTCGTTTGATCAGGTTTTGGATTGAATGTTAGTTTCTAAAGTTTTGAAGAAAACTTAGGCTTGAATCCGTGTGAAAATGGTGATTTGATGTTTAGGATGGTGTTTTTGTGATTGGAACAAGTCCCTATTATGTTTTGGAGTAGGTTGGTGGTTTTCATTGGGGTCCCGGGGGCCTCGGGATGAATTCGGACCATCAAACGGGCATTTTGAAGCCTTGAAAACCTGCAGAAAATTGCAGGTCAGTGCAGCAGGGATTTGGCCTTCGCGTTCGCGTGAAGGTGGTCGCGTTCGCGTAGGCCAGTCATGCCAAGGCATCGCGTTCGCATGAAGACCTACGCGTTCGCGTAGGTGGTGTGGTGTGATGCTTCGCGTTCGCGTGACCTAGATTCGCGAACGCGTAGAAGGGGGGAGAGTCAGCATCGCGTTCGCGTGGTTTGCTGTCGCGTTCGCGTAGAGGTGGAATCTGGCGCTGGGGAATTTCGATATTATAAATACCCCGAGAAAGGATATAATAACAACGAGGAAGGAGTTTTTCCAAATAAAGGACAATCGGTTTGGGATTTTATTGAAAATTTCAGAGTCGCCACTTGGGAAAATAATGGTGTCCCAAGTTACCGGTTAATCCCAAATCCGAGGAAGTTGACTCTGTTTAACAGTCCGTGCAACAAGAAATCCGGATAAGGAATTTCGTTAACCCGGGAGAAGGTGTTAGGCACTCCCAGATTCCGTGGTTTTAGCACGGTCGCTCAACTATCGTTCTTGATTTCAATTGATTTATTATATCGTTTTTAACAATATGTACATGTTTTTCTTTGAATATTTTACGAATTGCGACGTTGCGAAAACGTATTTTAAGTCACACTGCAACCAGTACGCCTGCGATTTTTAATACATTTTGGCTTCGCCGGGATTTGGGATTAGAGTCGCACCAAATGCACACTCGTATTTAAGGAAAGTATATTAAATCGTGCCTAAATAACGTCTAACGGCTTTTAAATCTTTTGGGAGAAGCTATGGAATTCGATATTAGCTTTCCCCGATCTGAATGTTACTTTATTACTAAGGGGGCCCCACTATTTTGGTATAGTGTGAGGCTCCTCCCGATTTAATTTTATATTCCATACTTATTGTGTCACTATGTTTTTCTACCAATGTTTTTTCCTTAATCATTAATCAATTACAAGTCCAGAAAATGAGTCCAGGCCATTGTTATTTCTGTTGTTATTGGGCCTGGATTTATGGATTAATACTTAGCAGAACGTTATATATATCTGAGTCTTAGTGACCCATGGGCTTTCATTCGATGGCCCAATGAATTTTCGGATACAGTCCTGGCCCACGTCGTACATCACCCAGACCAAATCGAAGCAATAGTAATGAAAATAGAAATGAAGAACTTATAACAAAACAAACATATAGAATTAAAAATGAAATTAAATTGCACTTTATTTATCAAAGGAGAAAATCACTATACAAATTATCAATGTTAACTCTAAATCATAACTGTCTAATGTACATGAGAATCGAATTAAAAAAAATTGTTTTCACTTTTGTTTCTAATAACGAGTTTACACTAATATCCAAGTTACCTGTTAACTAAGAGATTAAGAAGTGACTTAATTACAAATAAAGCACGATTAAACTTAAACAGTTCAACTGCTCTTACTCAGCATCCAGATTACTTAAAAAACTCAATGAGTCATTCAAAAGTACACGGTGATACTATTGGGTTTACTGTGAACCTAGCTTGTTTGATATCACAAAGCCAGTTTCACCCAAGTTGTTACTTCATCTGGTTGTTTCCTCTTTTAAGCTTATCCAAATCCAGATATTGATCTCTAGAACAGACTAACTACGTGAGCATGATTGATATTTCTACTATAAGCTTGTTGTTATTGATTCATGTTAGGGTTATTTAACCTTGTTTTACGATTTTTACCTATTTAACTAAGTGATTCGACTGCTATGTCTATTCTACTACTACTATTTACTATCTATTACATTGTTTTTGTTCGACTTTTTACTCATACATACAATATTATTCTAACGAATTACAGATCTATGCTAATACTAAATAGCTAATTAAGAAAACAGAAAATACGGAAGACAATTAGAAATTTAACATCTGAAACTTCATTTCAACATTTCTTCTTCATTACATAGCCTTGAACAAAAGTGTACCTGGTTCAGCAAAAACAAACCGATGAGTTCTAAGGGGAGCAGAAATATACATAGCAATAACTTGACAGGCAATGCAACAGTGAAGATTTGAGTTCCAAATGAGCGAAAATAACACAGCAATCAGCAATAGAAAGCCCAGCAAAGACGAGCAGAAACTCCAAACAAAACTTCAAACAACAATTTCAACTTGAAAACCAGAGAAAACTATTTACTATTTCAGTGTATTTCACTCTATATCTATATAATTTCTTTCTGAATTTTTCTATTGCAAACCCAGCCCTTAATTAGTCTTAAAAGATGGTATTTATAGATGAAGATAGGTAGAATTTTTGGGGGTAAAGAATAGGGAATAATCCCATTTCCCCCCCCCCCTCTTGATTTACCAAATCTACACTTTACACCCCAAATCAGTTACAAGATCCCTTCCAGCATGTGCCGGAAGGTTCTTTTTTATTCTATTTTGGGGTTTTTACTAATGTACCCCCACTTGTTATTATTTTTTACTGATTTGCCTTTACAATAAGACCATTGTGCCCTTAAATCTCTGCAGAATTGCAGTAATCAGGAGCATAAATGTCTCATATATCCTTATATGCTCTATGTAATCTACTAATTTGCCATTTTAAGTTCCATATGTGCCCTTGAAGGCATTGCTAAATTACCCGACCTACCTAGGTCAATTTTTCAGGGTTTTAGCTCTTATTTAACTAATGGCCAGTCTTTGTATTAGTATTTAAGGACTGGCCACATCAGACTTGAGAACTTATTTCAATTTTAACCACTTTGTTTCATTTTCTGTTAATTAAACTAATTTGCAGGACTAGCCTGTTTTATTGTCCTATTAAACTATTTAAAACTTAGCCAATCCCAAAGCTGGGCTTGGCTTTGCCATTTCAAAGCCCACTATTGAATACAGGATGGGCTAATGTCTTTGTAGGCCTAGCCACCTGTGATCGTGGCTTAATTAGAGCCTTGGTAAGTCTGAATTTTCAGACATAACCCAGTTTATTACACAACTAGCCCATTTAAGTGTTGGCCAGTGTGTGAGAGACCTAGCAGAGTAGGTCAATTGCAAAATTGACCACTCTTGGTCACTTATTTAACTTGTAGCCTATTTTTGTGATTTTCAATTTTTACCTATTCTAAGACACTTAATGCATGTTTTCAAAGTTAACCACTTATGAGTCTTAATACTATTGCAGTTATAACCAATTCACCTAGGCATGACAGGCATTAACAGTGTTTACATTACACAAAGTTATTACAAACATAGCCAATTTCACAAATAATTACACACATAGCCAATGAAATCAGAGTTATTTACCAATTAATCAAAATTCAGAGGAAAGGGTTGAGTATTATTGAATCCTAATCAATTAGACTTACAACCTCACATTTCACAACACAGTGTCAATTATCATTAAACAAGCTTAGTTAAAAACTTCTTTATGCTAAATGAATCACTGAAAACCCAAATCATACTTAAGATGTTCATTGACATAAACACACATAAGTAAAAACCCATAAAGCAGTAAATAAAGAGAACATGGTTTGCCAAGATCAAAGAACAACCAAACTTAAACAAAAATAGTTCTAATAGAGTAGACATGGAGAGATAGAACAAACAAAGAATTTCTTAAATGCAAAAGACTCTAATCTAAACAAACGAGTGATAAAAATGAAAGATATGAAAGATGAGAAAAATCAGAACAAACGATCCAAAGACCAAACCCTAATAAAAAACATGCAAGAAATAGATAAAGAAGAAGAACAGATCCTTTACACAGGAAAAAACATGGAGAACAAACACAGAAAATCCCTAATCTAAAATATACAGTCTAATAACACAAGAAACAACATTCGAAGATAAAACAGATCTTTAAACAGGAAAACAGACAGACAAGAACCCTAATCTAAAACATGCAAGAAATAGATAAGATGAAGAGGAACAGATCCTTTAAACAAAAAATCAAACAAACTAAGACTTCTTAAATACTAAAAACCCTAGTTCTAATTTTATCAGAAGAGACACACAAAAATGACAATAAATGGCAAACAAAGCAAGCAAAGAAAGCAAATAAAAGTGGGAGGTACTTAGCTCGCATGGACTGTCCCTGAGCTTCCTATTTTCCTTCTCTTTTTCCTTCTTTTCTTTTTCAGTTTTTCTTATCAGTTTTTTTAGATTCAAGACTTCAGCTTTGAAGTCTTTTGTTTTGGGGTGGGTGTTATAGGTGAGAAAGGTAGGATTTTTGGGTAGTGGTTCGTTTGAGTCGCCGGAGTTAGGGTTCCGGCGACTTACTTTCGAATATTCAAGGAGATGGGGTGATATTTGAGGGAAGTGGTTTAGGTAGGGTGATAGATCAAGGGATGGGGGTTTTATGGTGTTAGTTTGGAGGTCGTTCTCATAAGTTTGGTTCACCGGAGATGAACTCCGATGACCGGAGTTTCAAGAAAAGGAGGGGTTCTATGGTTTCTTGGGGTTTTCATGGCGGTTTATGGTAGAGAAGAAGGGAAAGAGAGGTCTGAGGTTGAGAGTTGGCCGGAGATAGCCATAGAAATGGGACAGTCTCCATAACCGGTGAGGCTTCGAGAAGAAGATGAGGAGAGGAGAAGAAGGGACAGGGGCGGCTAGGGTTAGGGTTATACGAGAATGGCCGGTCTCTGAAGAGACCGGACCCTTTTATACTTGTAATGAATGATCAGTTCCTGGCCGTTAGATAATTCATGATCAATATCCAGGATTGAATGCTCCAAAATGACGGTGTTTGATTTAAAACAAAGGCTAGGCCTCATCCGTCAGATCTTACGAAACGAATGGCTCAGATTTGATCATGAAACCTTATTGAATTAATTAACTCTGGACGAAACCTCAACCGTTGGATTTAAGGAGATGGATGGCTGAGATTTGCCTGCTTTGGATCAGACGGGCCAGTCCTTTTGGGCCAATGTATTGGGCTAACATTTCAGAATTCAATTGGCCCAATGTTATTATATTTTTGTATTTTCTTGGTATTTTAATTATTTTGTGATAATTTCTTTTTGTATTTTCATTTTTTTCTTTTTTGTATTATTTGAATTACTTAATGTCCTATCTTCACTAATTTTCTAGCATTTTTTGGTAATTTTCTACTATTTTTCTATATTTTCCGCTATTAATGCTATTTTTGTTGATTTTCTTTTTAAAACTAATTAATTCAAAATACATGTATTTCTCCTATTTTATTTTTTTAATTTTCTAATTTCTAATTATTTAAACACACAAAATGTATCTAATTTCAAACAATACATGCAATTGCACTCAAAAATATTATTTTATTTTTTAAATTTTGGAATTTTATTGCTTAGTGCAAAAATCACGTGCTCACACCAGGAATTAATATCCTTTTCATACCGTTTCAGTTTCAGTGCAAAGACAAGTGAGCAGTAATGAGAGATTTTTGCACATTGGCACATTCCGTAAAAGCATTTTTGAAAACCTTTTGACCGCACCTCGCTTTAGAGGTTGCCTACATATCCTGGGCTAAACAGGAATCAGGTCAGTGTAGTTCGGGAAGGTCTGAAAGTTTAAAACTACCAGACTCACTGTTGCACTGACACTGTTAAGACTTACTGACCTACTCCTTATTACACCGGGGGGGGGGGTAAAATGTAAAACAAAGAAGCTATTCTAAGCTATTATTCTGCTAGTTACAATTGCTCCTATCTATCTTCTTGTCTCTTTATTCTTCTTTTTCTCTTTTTCCTTGATTTTCTGTGCGGTTTCTCTCTTTTTTTGTTGATTTTCTTTTTCTTGCTTCCCTTTTTTTGATTTTCGATGGTACTTCTTGCCTTCAAACTGATACCTGCTCAAAACAAAACAAAAACAACAAACTTTTCTTTCTGCCCCAGTGTGGGCCTTTTCATGTTACGGTATTACTCATGTTAGCTAACACAAACTAAAATTGCGCAAATTAAAATTGCAGAAATGTATTCCCTTGTTTTCCAGGTGGGCGCCTGAACAGAAATTAAAATTGCAGAAATGTATTCCCTTGTTTTCCAGGTGTGCGCCTGAACAGAAATTAAAATTGCAGAAATGTATTCCCCTTTTTTCCAGGTGGGAACTTCCCCCTCTTTTTTTATTTTGATGATACTTCTCGCCTTCAAACTGATACCTGCTTAAAACAAAACAAAACAAGAAACTTTTCCTTCTGCCCCAGTATGGGCTTTTCATGTTACGGTGTTGCTCATGTTAGCTAACACAAACCAAAGTTGCAGAAATTAAAATTGCATAAATGTATTCCCTTGTTATATAGGTGGGCGCCTGAACAGAAATTAAAATTGCGAAAATGTATTCCCTTGTTATACAGGTGGGCGCCTGAACAAAAATGAAAATCGCAGAAATGTATTCCCTTGTTATCCAGGTGGGCGCCTAATGCATGAAATTAAAATGCAAAAAAGTATTCCCTTGTTATCCAGGTGGACGCCTGAACAGAAATTAAAATTGCAGAAATGTATTCCCTTGTTATACATGTGGGCGCCTGAACAGAAAATATAATCGCAGAAATGTATTCCCTTGTTATCCAGTGGGCGCCTGATGCATGAAATTAAAATGCATAAAAGTATTCCCATGTTATCCAGGAGGGCGCCTGATGCATGAAATTAAAATGCAGAAAAGTATTCCCTTGTTATCCAGGTGGGCGCCTGATGCATGAAATTAAAATGCAGAAATGTATTCCCTTGTTATCCAGGTGGGCGCCTGATGCATGAAAAATGCAGAAAAGCATTCCCTTGTTATCCAGGTGGGCGCCTGATGCATGAAATTAAAATGCAGAAAAGTATTCCCTCAGTTTGATAACTGGGGTATGAATTTAAAGATGATACCTTCCTATTGTTTTTGGTATTTTCTTGATTGAATGGCTTTCATCCATGAATTACTTCACTTATTGCCGAACTTTCTTTTTTGACGTTTTTTATCTTTTCACATCGGTCACATTCACTTTAAAGTGATTAGTGACGATTTGTTCTTGTCTAAATCACAAAACAAAACTTATTAGATATAAGCTACTGGCAACTGGCATATGCCGTCACTGCCTCTTATTGCTTTCCTCTTTTTGCTTCTTCTTCCACTGTGTGGTCTGACTATCATCTGCAAGCTCTTTTGTATTTTATTGTTTTTTCACCTTTTTGTTTTCTTTTCTTTTGGCTCTGTTTGCCAAACTCTTTTATTTCTTCTCAACTCTTTCTTTTCTTTCTCTTTTCTAGTGTTATTTCAACTTTTATCATCAGAAGCTGGTAGTTAGCCTTGAAATGTAGGAAAATGAATTTCAAAAGGGTAAGTGTGTTTTGGAGAAGTGATACGACTTATATAGGTATGTTGGCCGATTCCATTGACCATGCCATGTATTTAAAATCTGACCCAATTCTTTCAATCCATCATTCGGACTCCAAATTTCTTACAACCCAAACTGATCCTATTTTTTGTTGCTTTTTCTCTTTTTCCAAGACAATCCTCGCAATCGCCTTGTGGTGCCGTAAAAGGTTTTCACCAACAAGACTCTCTCATTTATTTTCTCTCATCCTCATAGTCGTCTTGCAGTGGCGGTAAAGGTTTTCACTGACAAGACTCTCTCATTTTTATTTCTCTCACCCTCACAGTCGCCTCATGGTACCGGTTAAGAGGTTTTCACCGATGAGACTCTCTCATTTTTTCATTTTCCATTTTTCCTTTTTGTATTTTGTTTTTCTGCACCACTGATGTTGTCCAATGTACATATCTTCCTTTATTCTCATTGCATTTTGTTATTTTATTGAAATTGATTAGAAGGTCTTTCTTTGAACTGTAACGTGGCTTTTGGATGGGTTAAGAAAGAAAGGTATAAAAGGCTCAAAACTTACGAGGGTTTAAAAATATTTACAACTCTCGGAAACATAAAATATAACTTTTGCCCCAGTTTCAATATGTGGGGAATTTTTGGATTTTTCCTTTATTGTGACTCAACCTCAATGAGGCTGCCTATGTACCCTTTCGGGATCAAGTCAAACGTAGTTCAAACTACGCCATAAATTCATAAATTTCTTTTGACTTTTTCCCGATTTCTTTGTCTTTTTTTTGTTTGCATTTTGCTTTTTCTTTTTTTTTCTTTTTCTTTCCTTTTTCTCTTTTTTTTTCCAGTTTTCTTTATTTGCACATGCAATTTCGAGAGAGGGGTATGAAAGAATATATCGAACACGGCTCAAAGGGGATGTCAATGGATAAAGTGTTTGGATAGAGAATAAAATGCCTTCATCATTTCAATTCCAAAATCACAACAAAATACAATCATACAATTGAAAAGGAATCATACATAGTATCTTTTGACCGTATCTGAATTGATAGCAGTCTCTACGCATTTTCCCTTCAATGTCTGTCAAATATAATGCCCCATTGGACAACACCCGTGATACCATAAATGGCCCCTGCCAGTTTGGTGCGAATTTTCCCTTTGCTTCAGCCCAATGTGGTACAATACGCCTCAATACAAGTTGTCCGACTTCAAACTTCGAGGACGCACCTTCTTATTATATGCTCTGGCCTTTCTTTGTTGATACAATTGCCCGTGGCAAACCGCTGCCAACCTCTTCTCATCAATCAGATTTAATTGTTCCAGCCGAGCTTTTACCCATTCTTCGTCATCTATTCCAGCTTCAGCTATGATTCGTAGTGACGGTATCTCTATTTCCGCAGGTATAACAGCCTCTGTCCCATACACCATTGAATAGGGTGTGGCGCCGATAGAAGTGCGCACTGTTGTGCGATAACCCATAAGAGCGAAAGGTAATTTCTCGTGCCATTGTCTAGACTCTTCCACCATTTTCCTAAAGATCTTCTTTATATTCTTGTTTGAAGCTTCTACTGCCCCATTTGCCTTTGGCCTGTACGGTGTAGAGTTACGATGCAGGATCTTAAATCTCTAACATGCTTCCGCCATGAGGTGACTGTTCAGATTTGCCCCGTTGTTTGTGATAATTACTTTGGGAATTACAAATCGGCATATAATATTTTCATGCACGAAATCCACCACGGCTTTCTTCATCACTGCCTTGAATGTCTTTGCCTCCACCCACTTAGTAAAGTAGTAAATCGCGACCAAGATAAATCTATGTCCATTAGAAGTTGCAGGCTCTATTGGTCTGATAACATTCATGCCCCAGGCGACAAATGGCCAAGGTGCAGACATCGTATGCAATTCATAAGGTGGGTAGTGAATTAGATCTCCATGTACATGGCATTGGTGGCATTTCTTCACATACCTGATACAGTCTCGCTCCATGGTGAGACAATAATATCCTGCTCTCAAAATCTTCTTTGCTAAGATATATCCGCTCATATGAGGTCCGCAAGCTCCGACGTGCACCTCAGTCATAATCATATCAGCTTGTTGTGCATCCACACATCTCAACAAGCCCAAGTCCGGTGTTCTTTTATATATAATTCCTCCACTGAGGAAAAAGCCATTCGATAAGCGTCTTACAACTCTCTTCTGATCTCCGGTGGCTTGCTCTGGGTATTTCCCTGTCTTCAAGTATTCCTTGATGTCGTGATACCACGGTTCTCCATCCAACTCTACTTCCACAACAAAACAGTAAGCATTCTGATCATACACCTGTATCTGAAGTGGATCTATATAGGCTTTGTCCGGATGATGCAACATAGAGGATAGTGTGGCCAGAGCATCCGCAACTTGATTGTGCATTCTTGGGATATGTTTGAACTCTATGGATTGGAATCTTCGGGATAATTCATGTAGACAATGCCGATAAGGTATCAATTTCAAATCTCTTGTCTCCCATTCTCCCTGAATTTGATGTATCAAAAGATCCGAGTCACCCATGACCAAAATCTCTTGAACACCCATGTCTATTGCCATCCTCAATCCCAATATACACGCCTCGTATTCAGCCATATTGTTGGTTCAAAAAAATCGAAGCTGAGCGGTGACGGGATAGTGTTGACCCATTTCTGAAATAAGCACTGCTCCAATACAAACTCCTTTACTGTTGACGGCTCCGTCGAAATACATCTTCCATCCTGGCTTTTCACTTCGTTCTATTTCTTCGACATTCATTGCCTCCTCATCAGGAAAATATGTTTTTAGTGCCTCATACTCATCATCCACTGGATTCTCTGCCAAGTGATCTGCAACTGCCTGTGCCTTTATCGTCGTACGAGTTACATAAATGATGTCAAATTCTATGAGCAGAATCTGCCATTTAGCAAGTCTTCCTATAGGCATGGGCTTCTAGAATATATACTTCAGAGGGTCTAACCGTGATATCAAGTATGTGGTGTATGCTGACAAATAGTGCTTCAATTTCTGAGCCACCCAGGTCAATGCACAGCATGTTCTCTCTAACTGAGTATATTTTACCTCATAAGATGTGAATTTCTTGCTAAGGTAATATATAGCTTGCTCTTTCTTGCCCGTCACATCGTGTTGTCCCAGTACACAGCCAAAATAATTATCAAGCACTGTCAGATATAAGATCAAAGGCCTTCCCGGCTCCGGAGGAACTAACACTGGAGGATTTGCCAAATATTCCTTGATTTTATCGAAGGCTTCCTGACATTCATCGGTCCATTTCACTGCTGCATCTTTCTTTAACAACTTGAAAATAGGCTCACATGTTGATGTCAACTGAGCGATGAACCGGCTAATATAATTCAGCCTTCCTAATAAGCTCATTACTTCCTTCTTGTTCTTCGGCGGAGGCAAACTCTGGATGGCTTTTATCTTTGATGGATCTAGTTCAATGCCTCGCCGACTTACTATAAATCCCAATAGCTTCCATGAAGGTACTCCATAAGCGCATTTTGCAGGATTGAGTTTAAGATTATACCTTCGAAGTCTTTGGAAAAACTTCCTCAAGTCCCTGATATGATCGTGTTGCTTCTTGGACTTTATGATAACGTCGTCCATATACACTTCGATTTCTCGATGCATCATGTCATGGAACATTGTGGTCATTGCCCTCATATAAGTAGCTCCGGCATTCTTTAACCCAACCGGCATCACTCTATAGCAGTATGTTCCCCAAGGCGTAATGAAAGTAGTTTTCTCCGCATCTTCTTCGTCCATTAGGATCTGGTGATAACCCCCATAGCAATCTATAAAACAGCCAATTTCATGCTTGGCGCAATTATCGATTAGTATGTGGATGTTTGGTAATGGGAAATCATCCTATGGACTAGCCTTGTTGAGGTCTCTGTAATCCACACACACCCTGGTTTTTTCATCTTTCTTTGCAACTGGCACAATATTTGCTAACCAGGTGGGGTATTTAGTAACTCGTATGACCTTGGCCTCAAAGTGCTTATTCACCTCTTCTTTTATCTTCACGCTGATGTCCGTTTTGAACTTTCTAAACTTTTGCTTTACCGGCCGGCATTCAGGATAGATAGGCAACATGTGTACCACCAAATCAGTGCTAAGTCTAGGCATGTCATCATACGACCAGGCAAAGATGTCCTTGAATTTGTGCAGCAGCTTTATTAACTCTTCCCTGAGGGAGGCTTCTAAGTGTACACTGATTTTTGTCTCCCAGAGATTATCTTCGCTCCCCAAATTGATAGATTCTGTCTCACTCAAGTTCGGTTTGGGTTTTTCCTCATATTGGTTCAAGTCTTTACTTATTTTCTCCAATATATCCTCATCCTCATATTCTATCTCACTATCATTCTCAATTTCTTGTATAATAATTCGATTGTCAGAACTGGGCCGGGAATCCTTCATGCATGACATATCATCAGAATCGGCACATATTGAACTATACAAAAGGAAGAAAAATAAAAATAAGGCAAAATGAAGAAAGAAGAAAAACTGCATTTCATTGATATTTCAAAAGATGAACAAAGATTGGGTACATTTTGATTTCAATGGGGTGGGGACTACAAAAATAAAATTGCTTTTTGGGAAATGATGATATATTTTGAAAGCTAACTACCAAGACTCCTTCCTGATTGGGAAAGGAGTGGCTTCCCAATTGTTGAGTGCAACACTAGACCCCACGAACTGAATGTCTATCTTGCTGGTACCCTCGCCCATCTCCACCATGTTCACGTCCCCAAATAACATTTCAAACCTCGCCAGGAGTTTCGCATCAGGTCTAGTCTCAGCATACCTCGATGCAGCAGATGTCAGATGTCGTTTTGTACCAGGCTTGGCGAAGGTGTTGGACAGTTTTGGGACTGGTTTAGGAAGGGTCCAATTTTTCTTTTTGGTTCTTTTGGCTTTCTGGATGTCGGCGTGGGTAGGTTTGAAGCCCAAGCCAAAGGTGTCATTGTTTACCGGTAAATGGACAGGTTGAGTTATTCCCTGTAAGGCTATTCCTAGCCCTTTTCCCAGTGTAAATCCATTCTTAATCATCTCTTTGGCTACTATCACAGCGGCAGGTGCCACTGTAGAGATTGGCAAGCTCTCTCCGTCTGCTATCTTGTTCACTATCATAGTGTCTATCACCTGATATAACCAGGGACCCTTGTCCCCATTTGCTTCCTCGAAGGGCATTATGGCATTGCAAGCGTCTTCCTCTCCATGCACTGTAATTTCTTGCTGCTCCTATTCGAACTTTACCATTTGGTGTAAGGATGATGGTACGGCCTTAGCTGCATGGATCCATGGCTGACCCAGCAATAGATTATAGGACACAGTGATGTCTAATACCTGAAATTCCATGGTAAAGTCTATCGGCCCAATGGTGACCTCCAAAATGATATCTCCCAAAGTATTTTGCTTCCTCCGTCAAACCCTCGAACACTCACACTATTCCGCCGGATTCTGTCAGGATTAATCTTCAGCTTTTCGAGAGTCGAAAGTGCACAAATATTTGCACTCGACCCATTGTCTATTAACACCCGAGTGACCACTGATTCCTCACTTTTTACGGTAAGATAGAGTGCCTTGTTATGTTCAGTCCCCTCAATGGGCAATTCATTGTCTGAGAACGTAATCTTGTTGGACTCAAAGATCTTGTTAGTAATCTTCTCAAGATGACAAACCGAGATCTTTCAGGGACATGCGCCTCATTTAATATCTTCATCAATGCTTTTCTGTGTTCCTCCTAATGGATCAACAATGAGAGCAAATAGATTTGTGCAGGTGTCTTCCTCAACTGTTTTACTATCGAGTAGTCTTGAGATTTTATCTTCTTCAAAAATTCTTCTTCTTCTTCTTCGGAGACAGGCTTCTTCATGACTCTCCTTCACCACCTTCATTTTTCTTAACTCTTCCAGGGCGAAGCATCGCCCGGAACGAGTGAGGCCGTGTGTCTCGTTGACCTCTCATGTAACTTCTTTTCCCTTGTACACTACTGCAACCTTGTTGTAGTTCCAAGGTATGGCTTTACTATCAACCGCCGGCATTTGCACCACTGGTTTTATGATCACTGGTTCCATGTATGCTCCTTTTACTGTCAACAACGGCTTAACCCCCGGCACCACAATTTTCAAAGTCTCAACCACTGGCGGCTTTTTCACTGGTACCTCAGCTGTCGCTTTCTCTTTCTCGACTTCTTTCTCCACTTTACTGTTGGGTTTTATCATCATTACTGATTGGGATGGCTTTCTGCTGCTCTCTTCTTGTTCTAACTCTATCATATGTGTCTCATGATGAGTCGGCAGTGGATTCTGAGTAATGTTCGGAGTCTCTGGAGCCTGTACCTCAATCCTCCTACTGTCAATGAGCTTCCTGTATAGCAGTTTTCAAATGCCAACACTTTTCAGTATCGTGCCCCGGTGCCCCGGAGCAATATTCACACCTGACTGACTGGTCAATGTTTCTGGGAGGTGGGTTTGGCAGTTTTGGTTCAATCGGGTTTAGCATCCCCAATTCTTTCAGATGATGATAGAGGCTGGTGTAAGACTCCCCCAATGGGGTGAACATTTTCTTTGTTTGGGATCTATTTCTCATCTCTGGATCAGGTCGGAAGTTGGGTCTATTTGGGTTCTTGTAGGTTCTGGAAGGAGGGTAGGTGTTCTGTGTATGATAAACGTTTTGTGGGACTTGGGCTCACCATACATGAGGGGGCGATGGGTAAGGTTGGGCTTGTGGAATGGGATAATGTGGAGTAGTGGGTGGATAATATAATGGAGGTGTGTTGTAAGGTGCTGGCGGGTACGGTTGGTATGGGCAAGGTGGGTGATGGTATATGCTTTAGCTCCGAGTCCATGGTTTACTTTCTACAACTGAAACCTCTTCCTTCTTCTTCTTTCCAATAGATCCTCTGTTCCCGGTCTGTATAGCCTGATTCGTGGCCTTGATAGCTAAAAAGCTCATGATTTTGTTGGTTTTCAACCCATCCTCTACAAAACTCCCCATTTTCACTACTTCATTGAAATTCTTACCAATAGCCGACACCAGATATCCGTAGTAAGTAGGATCTAAGGCCTGCAGAAAACAATCTACCATTTCAGTCTCTTTCATTGGCGGATCCACTCGCGCCGCTTGTTCTCTCCATCTAAAACCGTACTCCCAAAAACTTTCACCGGGCTTCTTCTCCGTCTTGGTAAGCGACAGCCTGTCCGGTATTATTTCCAAGTTGTACTAGAAGTGGTAGGCAAATGATTGCGCTAGATCGTCCCGGAACCGCTCAAACTTTGACTAAAGTACGCCATCCAGCGCAGAACCGCTCAAACTCTGACTAAAGTATACCATCAAAATTGCCTTCCCCTCTAAGCCATGATTCATGGTAGTATTTTGGTACCAAAGTGTAACGACCCGGCCCGTCGTTACGAGAATTACCACCCCGTTACCTTGCATTTACATATATTATGCTTTTAAAACAGTATTAGAGTATATCGGGTGAGTTAGGAGTGATTTGGATTGAAAATGAAACAAATAGCATGTTTGAAGAAAGCTTGAATACGAAAAGTCAACCAAGAGTTGACTATTGAGTTAGAGTGCTCGGAACCGGATTCTGATGATTCGACTAGTTCGGGGGATCATTTATGACTTAGGAGAACAATCGGAATTGAATTCGGAGGTCCGGTGTAGTTTTAAGCTTGAATTGGCGAATGTTAATTTTTGGCGAAAACCGGATGGTAGGTGATATTTTGATCCGGGGGTCGGAATGGAATTCCGACAATTTCTGTAGCTTCGTTATGTGATTTTGGATATGTCTGCAAATTTTCAGGTCATTCGGACATCGTTTGACCGGGTTTTGAATTGAATGTTAGTTTTGAAAGTTTTGAAGAAACTTAGGCTTGAATCCGTGGATAATTGGTGATTTTGATGTTTAGTATGGTGTTTTTATGATTGGAACAAGTTCGTATCATGTTTTGGGGTACGTTGGTGGTTTTCGTTGGGGTCCGGGGGCCTCGGGATGATTTCGGACCATCAACCGGGCATTTGGACTTGGCGAAAATCTGCAGAAAAACTGCAGGTTCTGCCCAGGCCTTTAAGCCTTCGCCTTTGCGTGGCAAGGGCCGCGTTCGCGAAGGCCAAGCTTTTCAGTGCATCGCATTCGCGGGATGAGGGAGTCGCGTTCGCGTAGGTCAGGGGTGTTAAGCATCGCGAACGCGTTGCTTGGGTCGCGTTCGCGTAGGGTCGTGGGTGTTGTGCTTCGCGTTCGCGGGAGGTGTATCGCGAACGCGTAGAAGAAATCTGGGCGGCTGGGAGTTTGAACATCGCGAACGCGTGGGAGGCGTCGCGTTCGCGAAGGGTAACTGAAATTGAGCATCGCGAACGCGTGGTAAGCGACGCGAACACGAAGAGTAAGGAGGAACTGTTCTTCGCGAACGCGTGGGAGCTCACGCGAACGCGAAGAACAAAGGTCTCTGGCAGTGAATTAAATTGCAGAAGAGAGGGGTTACGGGTTTACACCCCCAAAACATAATTTTGAGCCCTAGAGAGAAGAAAACTCGAGGAAATCACTGAGAAGTCATCGGGTATTCGTCGGAGGTAAGATTCTTGACTCAAAAACATCATTTTATGGTATTATTAACATCAATCTTCATGAAATTGGGTTGAAATCTTGAAGAAATGTGGCCTAAGTATTGAAAACGGGATTTTTGGATTTGGAAGGCCATTTGAAATCCGATTTCGATAAATTTTATATGCACGGACTCGTGGCGAGATAAGGATCGCGTTGGTACTAATTTCGGAATTTTCCGAGCAGGTGGGGCCCGGGATCGGGTTTTACCAACTTAGTGTAATTATGCGAATTTCATATAAATTGAAGTGGGTTATGATTCTTTGACCCGTATTTGATATAATTATTGTTATTTGACTAGATTCTACACACGAGGCAACGAAATTCAAAGGAAAAGGCATCGCGGACGAGTCTACGACCGGCTAGAGGTGAGTAGTTTGTGTATATAGTAGCATGAGGGTTCGAAACCCCGGCTTAGCACCTTGTGACGCTAATAGGGCGTGGCTCGCACACCTGTGGCAGGTGCGGGATTGATTGTGACTAGGGATTGAGACTTGGTCCATCCCGGATGTAACTAATACATTGTTAGTGTTGGAAATACACTGTATTTGATATAATTGTGGGCTGTAAGCCTTGTTTGGGGCCTTGTGCCGATCTGCAGCGTCCTTAGAGGACAATATTTATGTGATAGCTATAATTGCTTAAATCACTGATCTCAGTCCTGGAAATTGAAATCACATTTTTGAAATGCTAAGTCACCGGCTTTTGCAAATCTAATAAAGTTAAAATATTTTTCATAAATTATGAATTGAGAACTGGAATTAAGGAAAATAAATTGTTTTGTGACTTATTTGCTTATTGTGGACTGAGCATGGGATCGGGCTGCACGCCGCAGGGGTTGATATGAGGATCGGGCTGCACGCCGCAGCAGTATTGCGCTTGGGCTGTAGGAGCCCCTCCGGAGTCTGTACACACCCCCAGTGAGCGCCGTCGACGTTAAATTGGATCGGGCTACACGCCGTAGCGGTTATGTGCATTGCATTGCATCTATATTTGTTGAATTACTCGGTGGTAGCTGTATTGTATTGTTGCTGCTAGTTCGTAGGAGATTCGGACTGTAGTGTAGCTTCATATTGTGGTATTTTGTGGATTTCTTACTGTCAGCTACATATATATATTTGTTACTCACTGAGTACTTAGTACTCACCCCTACTCCCTACACCTTTTGTGTGCAGACTCAGGTACTCAGGAGCAGTAGACGGGCATCTCCAGCGTTTACATTGTCACATCGAGTTGCTGAGGTAGCTGCCTACGTTCGCAGAGCCTAGCTTCTCCTCTCATTCCAGTTGTTATTGTATATTTTGTATTCAGACTTGAGTACTTCTATATCGTACTCTCTATTTCTGTTGGGTTTTGTTAGAGGCTCTAGACTTGTGACTCCGGATCTTTGGGAGTGTCAGTATTTTTGTTCAGTATTATTATTATTGGAGTTCTTAAACACATATATTCTTCTTGGGTTGTCCATTTGGGGACGAGTATTTTGCGATAATTAAATTGTTGGTCTGGCTGGCCTAGCTTAAATTGTTGGGCGCCATCACGACCGGATTTGGGTCGTGACAGTTGGTATCAGAGCTCTAGGTTATTAGGACTCGCGAGTCATGAGCCGGTTTAGTAGGCTTTCGCAGATTGGTACGTAGACGTCCGTATCTATCTTCGAAGGGCTACAGAAACTTTAGGAAAAACCTCATTTTCTTGAATTCATATCGTGCGATTTGTGTTATCATGAAATTAAATCTTTCCATATTCTATTCTCTCGCGGATGGCGAGAACACGAGCTAACGGACGTGGCGGACGACCACCATTGGCACCCGAGAGGCCGTGGTCGTGGTAGAGAGAGCGGCGAGCGCAGCCACAGCCTCGCCGACCCACCAGGCGGCCGGACTCGGTGACCGGATTCCGGCGGCGAACGCTCAGCAATCCTCAAAGTTCGATGCACGACCGCTGTGGCCCAGCCGGTGGTCGGGCTCTTCAGAGACCTCGGCTCGAATCTTATCGGTGTGCACAAGGCCCAGCACAGGTGGTGTGCGGCTACTGCCGCGATTCTCTTCACGAGTGAGGGAATCGACGCCCCGTGGCTCCACACACCCGGTTCAGCCCAAATTAGCAGCTCGTTGTGACACCAAACTCGCGCATATATGGTTCCGGCGACTGCTTGACATGAGAAGCGTCGTGTTGGAGATATTTAGAGGCTACGGCCTCTGATATTCTAATAGAGGCCGGTGCGGGGATGCCCGGGTGTCTTTCGACGGATGTCGGCGCGATGCGCCCGCCGCGCGGGGTGATACAGAGTCCGGCGGTGTTTCATTCGCCACTTTTCGGTTCACAAGTTGGTCCAGCTTTCGATTGGTGGGAGGATTTCTAGAGGCGTAGGCCCGCTGGGGGCGGTGCCCACTCGCGCGACGAGCTCTCCACGGTATTTTTGGAGAAGTACGCGCCTCGGCCTCGAAGAGAGAGGAGAGGCTGCCGACGCCGGGCCTCGAGTGGTTGAGCGGGGAGAGACGACGTGTTTAATCGCATCTTGGACGAGAATCACACGGCACAGCCCGTCGTACCATGTGGATGATTCCGACAGACAGGGAGAGGATTCGGCGATTTATTGATGGTCTTATTTATCACATCCGCATGATTGATGACCGGGGAGAGAGCTTCGGGCAGCTACCTTTGAGGAGGTGGTTGATGCGCCGTCACGTTGAGACGGTCGCGCGAAAGAGCGAGAGGCGAGAGGCCAGAGGCCCCGCGCCGGCCGATTACGGCGGTGCTCCCGTCTGGGGGCCAACTTCGGCTATAGCGAGAGGTCGCTCCTTCGGGTCTCATCGACGCCGGAGCGCGCGAGGTCCGGCGGGGGCTTCGTCGAGATCGTGGTCGTCGAGGCGGCCCGAGGGTTATCGAGGTCGGCGGCCGCCGGCGGTCGACACCGCAGCCGAGTGCTCTTCCGGCTCGAGCTGCTCTGCTTCCTCGGCACGGGGTTCATCGGTAGCGAGGGGTCCTCGGCAGGCCGCTTCTTCCATCTTCGGGCACTGCTTGTTTTGAGTGCGGTGATTAGCGGCCGCTGAACGACGGAGACAGTGCCTCGGTCGACCGTGGCGGTCTCCAGCGCGAGGGATCGACCCCTGTCTTCTACTCGCCGATGCTTCGAGCGCACGACACGGTCGGCTAGGGCGACTGTGGCCGGGTATCCGAGGAGACGCCGAGGGCGAGGATCGTCTTCGCTGGGGCGTCGAGGGGCTCGTTTTTATGCTGCGGATGGGAAGGATGCCAGTGCTTCGGCGCGGTTGTCATTTATAGGCATTATCTCGGCACTGCTCACGAGGATGCTTCTGTCTCATGTTGATCCCGGATCCCCGCCTATTCCTGCGACTCTACCTACGGTAAGCACATCATTCGGGTATGACCGCGTAGGTGTTCTCGATTTGCCCAGGTATATGTACCACCTTTCGCCAGGTAGAATGCGTCGTAGCCGACCGAGGATGATCGATCCTGGATATTATCTATTAGAGAGTCCAGAGGTCCCAGGTCGTGATCTTATTACTGCTGCGGCATGGCAGATTTTGAGTGTAATCCCAGTACATGGATTGGCTATCTCCTTATCACGCGATTACGGAGCGTCACGCAGAGACGGTCGACGGCTGGCATTCCGAGGGTAACGCGATGATCGAGTGGCGTGGCTTGACCGACTATGTGTCCGACAGGGGTGATTCCTTATATAAAGGCCCACCGACCGATTGGCAAGGTGTTTCAGCGACATCCTTATTCGGCCTTCGTTAGAAATGTTCAGAAGGCGCCAGAGCACCCGGCCTGATTCCGGTCCCGTCGTTGTGAGGGAGTTTCGGATTGTACTTCCGTGCGGACTACCCGAGGATGCATGTCGCACAAGCCGGAGATATTGACTTTGGTATCGACTTGGTGCCGGGCACTTCCCAGCCGCTTTCTATTCCTCCTTTAATCGCATGTCACCAAGGCGAGTTAAAAGAATTGAAAGAACAACCTCAGAACTCTTAGATAAGGGTCTCATTCGTCCAAAGCAGAATCTCTTCAGCGCACTATAGGTATTGTTCAGAAAGAAGAAGAGATGCACATGCGAGAATGCTAGGCGATGACAAAAACGAGTGAACGAGGTAACGGTGAAGAATAAATACCCATTACCTCGGATTGAGGACCTATTTCAGCTCCAGGGAGCTGGTGTATTTTTTAAGATTGATCTTCGATCGGGTTATCATCACGAAGATCAGGGACTGATATTGATGTTGGCGCAGCGTCAGATTTTCATACGGCACTTTCCACAGTTCCCCTGGCATACCCAAGTTAATTTAATCTCCTCAACGTGATCCATGCAATTTGATAATTGTAGCAGAGCCGTACTGCATTCTGATCTTTTTGCATTGTGTTTATCGATGATATCCTATATATTCACGCAGTCGCGATGAGCGATTTAATGCAAAGACTGCATAGGCTGGCATCACAGAAAGTTTGAGGGAAGAGAGTTTTTTATGCAAAATTCACTAAGGTAGCCTGGCTTGATACTTATGGGTTTCACATATAAGAACACACGGTATTCCGCGATCCACGGCGGTTTGAGGTAAATATAATTGGTCAATCTTCACTACAGAGACCTGGAGTTGCCAGAAGCATATCGCCGCCGAAACGGTGATTTCATCATCGTCAACAGCTTGACTAAGTCAGATAAGAATGCCCCATTTGCGGGTCCCACGACGCAGAGAGCTTTCAGAGTCATGAGCGACCACAACAGATTGTTTTCGCCTTCATCTACCAGGGTCATATACGGCAAAAATGTGATGCTTCCGTGAGGTTGGATCTGTCAGAAGTTGATGCAGAGGGTGAAGTTATTTTTCGGTATATATTGCCAACAAAACCCCACAAACCGAAGAATCCATCCTGTCCTTCAGACTTGAGTTGTTTCATACAACCAGCGCCTTAAAGACGATAATGCTGTGGTCGCGATTCAGAGCAGAGGTATCAACGCAGCCTGGCAAGATTTGCTGGTGCAAAGATTCAAACGAGGTTAAGAGACAGCCGAGCGTTTTAAAGACGCATTGTCATCCAATAACCTGGAGTCAAATGTAAGCAGTTGATTTAATGCCCTGTTGCTGGTACGGCAAACAATTATATCCGGGCATTGGGAGAGATCCTGAAAAATGAGCAACAAAGAATTAATCGCATAAAGGTCGATAATTTGTATCCGCCTGCCGACGGTTTGGGTATTCGTTTAGCTATATGATCGTATTCTAAAAAAAAAAAGATATGATCCACTACTGTCCCGCGATGTATTCTGAAGATTGATGCATGTGAGATGTTACCGGTTGATATATGGTATTATGATGTAGCCTGATATGCGCTCCAATGTGTTGATGGCCTGCAGAGTTGATGGTCGGGATAGCCACAGTCATGCGGTGATTCTATTCAGCAAGAGCCGCTAAGATGTGGTCAGGACGAAGGTGATGCCATTACCGGTAGGTATAGCAGATATTGCGGGTTAAAAGGTTTGTTCTAACTGCTGTGAGTCATAATGTGAGTAATTGAGATCCCAAGTGGTAAGTCTGAATAGATGATATTCCTGAGTGGAACCGGGAGCATGTTAATCACGGATCTTTGTTAATGTGACTCGACAGCCGGAGAAGTTTGATCTGGGCTTTGTATGGAGATGCACAAGTTATACAAAATCATCAAGGGGAGGCAGATCCTGGATGCCCACGTAATAGATAATGACTAATGAGTCCATTTCACAATATATCGGATAGAGCACCGCCGCATCCGCCTGATGATATTCTCAAACGTAGTCTATTCACAGAGTTTGAGCATCATCCATGACGGATGGCAAATTGACATGCTGTATTATTCAGATATCATACATGTGCCGCGCTGTCAAGTCATTGGATTCTAGCGGTTCATACTGATTATCGGTTCTGGTGAGTCGACAAGGTAATAATAGCTATCACCAAGATCTGTAGCAAACGGAGAAGTTTAGTATGGGAGGCTGCAGGGCCCCAGCCAGTCGGAGTCCAGCCCTACAGGTTAAAGAAAGAGGACAAGAGTTATCCGCTATTTTAGAGGTGAAGGGGACTAGAGACTTCATGTCAGCCGCATGAGAGCTAAGGGGACCCAGCTGTCCGAGGGGCCCTATCCGCGAGGGAGAAGGTGCTGCTGAAAGCTCTCACGGCTGAAGGAAGTTAAGGAGTCTTTGGAAAGTATACTAAAGAATTCGGGGTTCAATGAGTCCTTTGAGGCTGAGAGCAGTCGGGAGGGCTGAGAGGCCGAGCCGGCTGTCTGTTTTGGGTCTGAGTCACCTTCCTGCAGTCCTAGTTTATCTGGGCGTCCTGGTTAGATAGCTGAGATCCTGCCCATGTGTTGTAACTGTTACTGGCTATGCTGAGACGGAGGATCGACTTAGTAATGCCAACCAGAATGGCTCAGTCTATAAAGCTCCGTAATTAGGGGACTTTCTCACATAGCTCTGCTGAAAGGTAAACGGAGAGGTCACCCTGAGCAAAGCCACCTTGGGGCATCGAACAGAGATTTTCTTAAAAGAAGAGGCCAACTACACCTTGTCGACATCTGTATGTGTTTTTAACGTCATGGATTGCGCCATGAAACAGCTGAGAGAATGTAACACCTGGCCCGCTGTTGGAATGACACCGTAAAGCGGAATTTGAATATAAATAATATGTTTCGAAACAGACCGCAGTAGCATCGTGAGTTTGTGAGTGACTGAACTGGTCGAAGTCACAGGCGCGTTCAGTTATGCCTGAATGAATAAAGTCAAACCAAATGAGCGATCATTGAGGTTGAGTGTCTGAACGAAAATCAATGCGATTCAATGTCCGGGATCATTGCGATTCCAGAGACCACCAATTGAACGGAGGTCCGGGTTTAGTTCGACTAAGAATAAGAATTTTCATAAAACCGACAAGAGATTGATCAGTCTGAACGAATTCAACTCGAGTCGGCAGATTTGGATGGCCCCACCAGTCACCTGACATCGCTGACCGGCCTGAATTGAATGCCACGGTTTTGTAAACCGAGGTCAACCGCGGAGAATGAGATTTGATAAGAGGTGTTTTGGCATCGGAACAGTCTGACGCGTTCTGGGGTAACGCCAGGCTTCGCTGAATGTCCCGGCCTGGATGATTTCAGCACTTCATCATCCAGACATCGAACAATCCAGAATCAGGTCACCAAAGCCCCAGTCTTTCAGCGTTGCCAGACGTTGGCCTGCCGCAAGCGGCCTTTGCATTGCCGCCGAGAGATAGTTTTCGCCAAAATATTCAGCAGGCATACCGCACGCATTAACGGCTTCCGGAGAGGGTCAGGAAGAGGCTGCCTGCGGAGGCAGACGTTAACGGGAGTTAAACGGATCCACCTTCACCGCCGCCGCCCTGCCCCCCCCCCCCCCCCCCCCCCCCCAATCAACATTCTGAATATGGTTACGGGTTACACTCAAACAACTTGTCAGAGAAACTTAGAATCACCGGAGAAGTCATCGTGTATTCGTCGAGGTAAGATCTTTGACTAAAACATCATTTACGAAGCAATATTCACCTTCGCGAAATCAAGAAACTTTGAAGAAACGGGTCATACTGGAAAACAGACGATCGAAGGCCATCGAAACCCACTTCATAAATCAGCAGCGGCCTGACCGGAGAGATAAGATCGCGTTGGGCAAGCCTGACCCTGAACTGGCAAGCGGCAAGCCCTGGCCTGTTTTACCAACCAGTGTCTGGCGACCATCCATGGAAATCTGGAAGCGGTTATCATTCTGGACCCGTGATTGATACATCACTGCCGTATCAATTATCCGCCACACGCAGGCAACGAATTCAGGGCAGAAAAGACGCGACGAGTTCACAATCGCCAGAGCGAGTAGTCATGATATAAGAACGAGGTTCAAACCCTGGCGCTGGCACACTGCGGACGCCAATATAACGCTGGTCGTCCGCAGGCGCGGATTGATTGTGATTGGGACGAGACGAACCATCCCGGCGAATAATAAGCTGGCGAAGGCGAGCCACTGGTTTGCTAACGCGTGGGACGCCTCGCTGCGCCTGTGTTGAACTGGTGCCCCCATAATGCATGAAGATGGCGGTGATAGTTATACTGTTTAAATCATCGACCTACCGAACAATCACAACGGAAATGGTCACCGCCATAACCAATAAAGTTAAAGTAATTTTCATAAATTATGAATTGAGAAGCTGGAATTAAGGATAATGAATTGTTTTGTGACTTATTTGCTTATTGTGGACTGAGCATGGGATCGGCTGCACGCCGGAGTGGTTGATATGAGGGTCGGGCTGCACGCCGCAATTGATATTGCGCTTGGGCTGTAGGAGCCCCTCGGAGTCTGTACACACCCCCGGTGAGCGCCGTCGACGTTAAATTGGATCGGGCTACACGCCGTAGCGGTTATGTGCATTGCATTGCATCCGTATTTGTTGAATTACTCTGTAGTAGCTGTATTGTATTGTTGCTGCTAGTTCGTAGAAGATTCGGACTGTAGTGTAGCTTCATATTGTGGTATTTTGTGGATTTCTTACTGTCAGCTACATATATATATTTGTTACTCACTGAGTACTTAGTACTCACCCCTACTCCCTGCACCTTTTGTGTGCAGACTCAGGTACTCAGGAGCAGTAGACGGGCATCTCCGGCGTTTACATTGTCACATCGAGTTGCTGAGGTAGCTGCCTACGTTCGCAGAACCTAGCTTCTCCTCTCATTCCAGTTGTTATTTTATATTTTGTATTCAGACTTGAGTACTTCTATATCGTACTCTCTATTTCCTGTTGGGTTTTGTTAGAGGCTCTAGACTTGTGACTCCGGATCTTTGGGAGTGCCGGTACTTTTGTTCAGTATTATTATTATTGGAGTTCTTAAACTCATATATTCTTCTTGGGTTGTCCATTTGGGGACTGGTATTGTGTTATAATTAAATTGTTGGTCCGGCTGGCCTAGCTTGATTGTTGGGCGCCATCACGACCGGATTTGGGTCGTGACAAGTTCCCACACATAAACAATTTAGAACATGGAACTTATACATATCGGAAAAACACAAATCTTTGTATGATACGCTCACTTGGCCTCCTAGCCCTTGTATGTTACGGAGAGACTGCTCTAAAATCCTCATCTTCCGTGCCATTTCCTCTTGTTCCAAGTTCTTGATGGGCTTTTCTTCGGTTGTCTCCATCAGCGGGGTATAAGATTCATGCTGCCTAAATGTCGGCTCCGGCGGATAGTAATGGGTATCTTGCACATGGAACACTGGTTCACTTGACGACTTATGCAGAGCAACAGGTGGAGGTGCTACATACACCGGGGCAACTTGTGGTAGCTGGGATGGAATCTATTTGGACAGTGGTGGTCGTACCTGAGAGGTGGAGGCATAGTAGTGGTGGTAATATGGATATATGGAGGATGAGCTCATGGTGGGTGGCTCAGGGTTAGGATTGACAGGAGGGACATATGCTAGGTTAGCGGGATATGCGGGTAAAGGTTGACCCTTGGACCAAGCTTGGTACATTTCCGACATCTGCTACTTGAGCTTATACATTTCCTCCTTCATCCCCGCTACATCCACGACCTCCTCTTCTTGCACTGGGTCCATGATAGTCGGTTCAATTTCTTGAGACACGGCCTTTGTCATAGTCTTAGATCGTGTGTTGTAATGATGATTTGCCAGAGTACCAGTTGCCAGCTGAAATCTGATTCTCATAAACAACAACGCTTGTTAATAGTTAGTACTTAAAAGGATAAAATGCAACGATTTGAAAGAATCACAATTTTCGCCTTTGATCGTCCATCATCCCGGCATTTATTCCATTTAGAACCAACATCGTCCTTTTTACTTTCTTTCTTTTTCTCTTTCTCTTTTTCTTTCTTTCTCTTTTTTTTTCTTTTCTTCTTTTCCTTTCTCTCTTTTTTCTTTCTTTTCATTTTTCATTTTCTTTTCCTCTCTTTTCTATCTCCTTCTTCTTTTCTTTATTGATTTTCGTTCCTATTTATTTGCCTATCGTACAAACAATTGATATAAAGAGAAAAAGGATTAGCAACAACTTTTGATTTTTCATTGATATTCAAAAACATCGATTTACAAGATGGTGTTGTGCTACTAATGCAAAAAGAAATACGAATACAAAATGCATGCCCTATGAATACATTAATGCTCCTAGTACCCGCGAGGCGTCGTTCGGTCTTGCCGCGGGCCTATATGCTAATCCACTTTGGAGCCTATCTAGGTCGGACATGACTTGATTCACAAAGAATTTCACAGCTGATCCAAATGTTGTTCGGGACATGTCTTCACACAGTTGGCACTTTCGGGTAATATACTGAGCAATATGAACAATTCTCTCTCGAATGACCCCTTTCTCTTGAAGTAACCGACTAATCTGTTCGGCGCGAGCATCTAATGTGTGTTAGTTCTCCTTCTGCAGTTGTTGTACCTCGAACTCTAACCGAGCCATAGTCGTGTAACAATGCTCTCTTTCTTCTTCGAATTCTTTGATGATCTTGTTACTCTTGACAGTGGCTGTAACAATCTTCTTTCTCAGTCGAGCTACCTCAAACTCATGCTTATCCTGTAGCTGCTGAACCAACTTGGCTCTTTCCTCGACATCTTTGGCCATTTGCTTCCGAGCCTTGACTAACTCCTTTTCTGCTTTGTCTAAGTCGAAGCTGTAGTCATTCACCTTGCGCCGAAGAGTTTCAATCAATTTCTCATCTCGGGCTAAGTGAACGGGAGTCTCGGATGCAATTTTCATCTTAGCAATCCGAGCCTTCAACATTTCATTTTCTTTCTTCAGATGCTTTTTCTCTCCCTCGTCGGATGCTGCCTGTAAACCGCTCTCAAACTGGAGATCTCGTAACTGCTTTTCCAGCAAGCTGGTTTTGACCTTATACTCGTTTTCTTTGGCCGCCCAATTTCTGTTTTTTTTAGACCGCTCCGCCAAATCTTGAAAGTGAGGTCTTTTCGATGGTTTATCATGCTCAATAGCCCGTCGATACCATGCAGCGTACCCTGACGATACTTCTCCCCGAGCTCTGTTTTCCACACAAGTTTCCTTCTTTAAATTTTTACACTCATTCCAAATCTGTCGGACCATTGCTTCGAGGAATTGCCCATCCGGACTAATCTCTATTACTTGCAAATTGAGGTCCCCATCCTTTGGTATAACTTGACATCTTCCAAGCTGTCGTAGGACCCTATACGGGGCATAAGGCTGGATACTTTTCAAACCCATGATCAAGAAGTGTGACCCTTCCGTCGGCATGTAAATCACCTCGTCGAGGGGCAACCATCCATATGCCCAATCGATTTGGCTATCGGTCAACGATCGTAGATATGAAATCCAATCCTTAACTCCCTTCGGCAGCTTAACTTCTTTTGTTCTCGTATAGAATTCTTCGAGGCACGTTCTTTCAGTCGGCCCATATCTTGAGAACGAAGGATGATGGCATAGATGTTCTATCAACCACATTTGCAGAATCAAGTTACATCCCTCAAAGAAGTTGTACCCTACTTTACATGTCGTCAAGGCACGGTAGATATCCGCTATGATCATTGGAGCCAAAGTGCAATTATATTGTACATCCTTTCTTGGAATATATGATTATCCCGAGAAATGCCACTAGGAAAGCGAATCGTCGATGCTCCTCCCATTTTGCTCGGTTGGACTTGCTACAAAGCTTGTTCGTGGGGTCATTGAAGCCCCCGACATGTCCATATCTGCTGTAAATGAAATTTAGGGAGCAGAACCCAATAACCAAATCCTCGTTGTGGACGTTTCGAGCAATTTTCAAAGAGTCTAGGAAGCGGTGCACCGTTATCGCTCTTGGAGCCACCGGATATTTCTCTTTTAAGGGGACCTCATTTTTCCCTATATAGTAAGCAACTTCTTCAAGAGTGGGAGTGAGTTCAAAGTCCGAAAAATATAGAACGTTGTGCGCAGGATCCCAGCATGTAACAAGTGCTCGGATTATATCGCCTCGGGGAATTATGTCCATTAAACCCGTAAGATACTTTAAGTAGCATTTGACCCAATTTTGTCCTTCCAGTCCCATGTCGTTCCACCATAGTCTTAGCTCCAAAGGGATTCTATTCATTAGAGTGAAGGGTTCATTCTGTATCGTGCTCATCCTGCACATTTATTAAGGCGATTTTATTTAGAAAAAAGAAAAAATATTTTTCAAAGAAAATTTTGATTTTTATTTTGAACAGGGGAAACATGACTTTCGATGTGGCCATTTTTGCCAAAACAATCTTCCGGCGTCTGTTCGGAACATTCGGCTATTTCCAAAAATAGCGATCACCTCGATTATTTGAAACAAAAATATTTTTGGTCTTTTTCTAAAAGGGTGGTTGGACCCGTTCAAGGGTTGCCTACGTATCCCACCTAATGGCGAGAATCAAACCTGCATAGTTTGGTCAGATTAATTGACCAATTATTTTAACAACAAAGCCATTTTTTCCAATTTTTCAGATTTTCCAACAGCTCTTTTATCACTAGTTCTATCTCTCTCTTTTTTTTGAATATTATTTTTCTACTCTCGGGAATTTTGCCGGTCCGCATAACGATCAAAGACAATTAAAAATGCAACACATAGTATGCTCGGTTTTTAATTACCGGGTCACCTGTCCTAGACGGACCCAACCCCTGTGTTGAGTCCCCTAAGTCAGTTATGATGCAAATAATTGTCCTAGACCTATGTTCAAAATCTTATGGTTTCATGGATTGCTAGACCGTGTACCCGAGCGGACAACTCGAATCGAGGAAGGGGCTACGTACCGGTGACCCGCCGAGTCAATCGGCTTTGTAACTTATCCGGCCTCTGTTTTCTTAATTTATGGTGACTTTAACAGAAAAGGGAGTCTCAGCCAGTAAGCACATCCCCGGGGATGAAGAAGAGAAGGGTTTTCGGCACAATTTATATACAATCCATATAATATCAAAGCGATAAAACACATAGCATGTTGTTCAAAACATATAACAAAGTCAAACTAACATCGAGGACGGCGATTCTAAGGAGCTCGAGTTCTTAAACCCTGAAACCGAAGTTCTAGGTTGCTTATCCCCAGCAGAGTCGTCAGAGCTATCACACCTCCCTTTTTACTACCCCGGCTTTGTACCGATCCTTTTAAAAAAGATACGTTGGGTATACCTCAATGTTCAAATACCCGAGAAGGATATAATAACAAAGAGGAAGGAGTTTTTCCAAATAAAGGACAATCGGTCCGGGATTTTTATTTAATTATCAGAGTCGCCACTTGGGAAGATAATGGTGTCCCAAGTCACCGGTTAATCCCGAATCCGAGGAAATTGACTCTATTATTACAGTCCGCGAAACAGAAACCTGGATAAGGAATTCTGTTAACCCGGGAGAAGGTGTTAGGCACTCCCAGATTCCGTGGTTTTAGCACGGTCGCTCAACCATCGTTCTCAATCTTATATGACTTGTTATACATTTTTAGCAATATGTATGTGTTTCCGACTTTAATATTTTAAGAATTGCGACGTCGCGAAAACATATTTTGAGTCACACTGCAACCAGTACGCCTGTGACTTTTAATACATTTTGACTTCGCCGGGATTTGGGATTTGAGTCGCACCAAGTGCACACTCGTATTTAAGGAAAGTATATTAAATCGTGCCTAAATAACGTCTAACGGCTTTTAAATCTTTTGGGAGAGGCTATGAAATTCGATATTAGCCTTCCCGCATCTATTATATATATTACTTCATTATTAAGGGGGCCCCACTATTTTGGTATCGTGTGAGGCTCATCCCGATTTAATTTTATAGTCCCAATCCTAATATGTACATACTATGTTTTTCTATATGTTTTTTTTCTTAGTCATTATTAATCAAATGTAGTCCTAGAGAGTGAGCCCAGGCCATTGCTATTTCGATGTTATTGGGCCTGGGCTTCCGAATCCGTACTTAATAGATTATCACATCTATCCGGGTCTTAGTGACGCAGACTGGCTTTGGGCTTTTGTCTAGGAGCCCAATGAATTTTCGGATACAGTTCAAGCCCACGTTGTACATCAGGCCCAAACTGGATTGAAGCAATAGTAATGAAAATAGAAATGAAGAACTTATAATAGAACAAACATAGAATTGAGAATGAAATTGAATTACTTTCATTTATTCAACAGGAGAAGGAAATCGCTGTACAAAGATGATTCATGTTGACCTTAAACATAACAGTCTCATGTACATGAGAATTGAATTAAAAGACTGCTTTCACTTTTGTTTTCTAATAACGAGTTTACACTAATATCCAAGTTACCTGTTAACTAAGAGATTAAGAAGTGACTTAATTACAAATAAAGCACGATTAAACTTAAACAGTTCAACTGCTCTTACTCAGCATCCAGATTACTTAAAAAACTCAATGAGTCATTCAAAAGTACACAGTTATACTACTGGTTTTACTACAAATTTAGCTTGTTTGATATCACAAAGCCAGTTTCACCCAAGTTGTTACTTCATCTGGTTGTTTCCTCTTTTAAGCTTATCCAAATCCAGATATTGATCTCTAGAACAGACTAACTACGTGAGCATGATTGATATTTCTACTATGAGCTTGTTGTTATTGATTCATGTTAGGGTTATTTAACCTTGTTTTACGATTTTTACCTATTTAACTAAGCGATTCGACTGCTATGTCTATTCTACTACTACTATTTACTATCTATTACACTGTTTTTGTTCTATCTCTTACTTATACATACAAGACTATTCTAACGAATTACAGATCTATACTAATACTAAACAACTAATTAAGAAAATAGAAAATACAGAAGACAATTAGAAATTTAACATTTGAAACTTCATTTCAACATTGCTTCTTCATTACATAGCCTTGAACAAAGCGTACCTGATTCAGCAAAAATAAACTGATGAGTTCTAAGGGGAGCAGAAATATACATAGCAATAACTTGACAGGCAATGCAACAGTGAAGATTTGAGTTCCAAATGAGCGAAAATAACACAGCAATCAGCAATAGAAAGCCCAGCAAAGACGAGCAGAAACTCCAAACAAAACTTCAAACAGCAATTTCAACTCGAAAATCAGAGAAAACTATTTACTATTTAAGTGTATTTCACTCTATATCTATATAATTTCTCTCTGAATTTTTCTATTGAAAAATCAGCCCTTAATTAGTCTTAAAAGGGGGTATTTATAGGTGAAGAGAAGGCTGAAATTTTTGGGGGGAAAAGATAGAGAATAATCCCGTTTCCCTCCCCTCCTAATTTACCAAATCTTACACTTTACACCCTAAATCTGTTACAAGTTCCCTTCCAGCATGTGCTGGAAGGTTCTTTTTTATTCCATTTTGGGGTTTTTACTAAGGTACCCCTACTTGTTATTATTTTTTACTGATTTACCTTTTTATTGAGACCAATATGCCCTTAATTCTGTGCAAAATTGCAGAAATCAGGAGCACAAATGTCTCCTATATCCCTATAGGCTCTATTAAATCTACATTTTCGCCATTTCATGTTCCTTATATGCCCTTAAAGGCATTCGTTAATTACTCGACCTACCTAGGTCATATTTTGAGAGATTTAGCTCTTATTTAACTTATGGCCAATCTTTGTATTAGTATTTAAGAACATGCCACATCAGACTTAAGACTTATTTCAACTTTAACCACTTTGTTTCATTTTCTGTTAATTAAACTAATTTGCAGGACTAGCCTGTTTATTGTCCTATTAAACTATTTAAGACTTGGCCAATCCCAAAGTTGGACTTGGCTTTGCCATTTTAAGGCTCATTACTGAACACAGGCCTGGCTAAGACCTTTGCAGGTCTAGCCACCTGTGATCATGGCTCAGTCAAGGCCTTGGTAAGTCTAAACTTTAATGTTGGCCAGTATGTGAGAGACCTAGCAGAGTAGGTCAATTGCAAAATTGACCACTCTTGGTCACTTATTTAACTTGTAGCCTATTTTTGTGGTTTTCAATTTTATCCTATTCTAAGACACTTAATGCATGTTTTCAAAGTTAACCACTTATGAGTCTTAATACTATTGCAGCTATAACCAATTCACCTAGGCATGATAGGCATTAATAGTGTTCATATTAACACAAAGCTATTAAAAACATACCCAGTTTCACAAATAATTGCACACATAGCCAATGAAATCAGAGTTGTTTTACCAATTAATCAAAATTCAGAGGAAGGGGTTGAGTATTGTTGAATCCCAATCAATTAGGCTTACAAGCTCACATTTCACAACACAGTGTCAATTACCATTAAACAGGCTTAGTTAAAAACTTCTTTATGCTAAATGAATCACTGAAAACCCAAATCATACTTAAGATGTTCATTGACATAAACACACATAAGCAAAAGCCCATAAGGCAGTAAAAGAAGAGAACATGGTTTATCAGGATCAAAGAACAACCAAACTAAGACAAAATAGTTCTAACAGAGTAGACATGGAGAGATAGAACAAACAGAAAGAGTCCCTAATCTAAACATACGAGTGATAAGAATGAGAGATATGAAGTAAAGATGATAAGAATCAGAACAACTAAACGAGATTTCCCAAAGACCAAACCCTAATCTAAAACATGCAAGAAATAGATAAGATGAAGAAGAACATATCCTTTAAAAAGACAAGACATGGAGAACAAACTGAGAAAATCCCTAATCTAAATATACAAGTGATAAGAATGAGAGATATGAAGTAAAAGATGATAATAATCAGAACAACTAAACGAGATTTTCCAAGGACCAAACCCTAATCTAAAACATGCAAGAAATAGATAAGATGAAGAGGAACAGATCCTTTAAACAGAAAAGCAAACAAACTAAGACTTCTTAAATACTAAAAACCCTAGTTCTAATTTTATCAGAAGAGACACACAAAAATGACAAGAAATGGCAAACAAAGCAAACAAAGAAAGCAAATAAAGGGGGGAGGTACTTAGCTCGCAGGGACTGTCCCCTAAGCTTCCTATTTTCCTTCTCTTTTTCCTTTATTTTCTTTTTCTTTTTTTTTTTTAGATTCAAGACTTCAGCTTTGAAGTCTTTTGTTTTGGGGTGGGTGTTATAGGTGAGAAAGGTAGGATTTTTGGGTAGTGGTTCGTTTGAGTCGCCGGAGTTAGGGTTCCGGCGACTTACTTTCGAATATTCGAGAAGCTGGGGTTATATTCGAGGGAAGTGGTTTAGATAGGGGATAGATCAGGAGATGGTGGTTCATTGGTGTTAAGCTGGAGATTGTTCTTATAAGTTTGGTCACCGGAGATGAACTCCGATGAGCGGAGTTTCAAGAAGACGGGGAGTTCTTGGGGTTTCAGGGGTTTTGGTTATGGCTTGAAACGTAGAAGATGAAAGAAAAAGAAGGAGGCGTGGAGTGGAGAGTTGGCCGGAGACGGCCATGAATGGGCCAGTCTCCATGGCCGGTGAAGGCTCGAGAAGGAGGTGAAGAGAGAAGAGGAATGGGACAAGGGCGGCTAGGGTTAGGGTTATACGAGAATGGCCGGTCTCTGAAGAGACCGGACCCTTTTATACTTGTAATGAATGATCAGTTCCTGGCCGTTAGATCATTGATGATCAATGGCCAGGATTAAATGCTCCAAAACGACGGCGTTTGATTTAAAACAAAGGTTAGCCCTCATCCGTCAGATCTTACTAAACGAACGGCTCAGATTTGATCATGAAACCTTATTGAATTAATTAACTCTGGATAAAACCTCAACCGTTGGATTTAAGGATATGAACGGTTGAGATCACTTTGATTTAAATCGGACCGGCTCTCTTGGGCCAATGTATTGGACCATTACTTCAGAATCAAATTGGCCCAATGTTATTGTATTTTTTGGTATTTTAATTATTTTGTGATAATTTCTTTTTGTATTTTCATTTTTTCTTTTTTGTATTATTTGAATTACTTAATTTCCTATCTTCACTAATTTCCTGGCATTTTTTGGTAATTTTCTGCTATTTTTCTATATTTTCCACTATTAATGCTATTTTTGTTGATTTTCTTTTTTTTAAAAACTAATTAATTCAAAATACGTGTATTTCTCCTATTTTATTTTCTAATTTTTCTAATTATTCAAACATACAAAATGTATCTAATTTCAAATAATACATGCAATTGCACTCAAAAATATTATTTTATTTTTTTAATTTTGGAATTTTATTGCTTAGTGCAAAAATTACGTGCTCACAGCTGCCCCTCTTTTCGCGAACGCGTGGTAGGTCACGCGAACACGAAAAGAAAATGTGTCTGGCAGTGAAATTAAATTGCAGAACCAGTGTAGTCGCGGGTTTCACACCCAAAACACAAATTTTGAGCCCTAGAGAGAAGAACTCACGGGAAAACACTGGGATTTCATCGGGTAATCATTGGAGGTAAGATTCTTGACTCAAAAACATAATTTTATGGTAGAATTAACATCAATCTTCATGAAATTGGGTAGAAAATGTAAAGAATTATGGCCTAGGTATTGAAAACGAGATTTTGAGGTTTGAAAGGCCATTCGAACTCCGCTTTCGATAAATTTTATATGCACGAACTCGTGGCGAGACGAGGATCGCGTTGGTACAAGTTTCTGAATTTTTTGGACAGCGGCCCCGGGGTCGGGTTTTTACGAACTTAGTGTATTTATGCGTTTTCCATGCAAATTGAAATGGGTTATGTTTCTTTGACCCGTAAATGACATAATTATTGGGGCATTGCGGAAGAGTCTACGACCGGCTAGAGGTGAGTAGTTTGTATATATGGTAGCTTGAGGGTTTGAATTTGTATATATGGTAGCCTGAGGGTTTGAAACCCCGGCTTAGCACATTGTGACACTAATAGGGCGTGGCTCGCACCCCGTGGCAGGTGCGGGATTGATTGTGACTGGGGATTGAGACTTGGTCCATCCCGGATATGGATAATATGCTATTAGTGATGGAAATACACCGTGTTTGACATATTTGTGGGCTGTAAGCCTTGTTTGGGGCCTTGTGCCGACCTGTAGTATCCCTAGGGGATAATATATATGTGATAGCTATACTTGCTTAATCACTGATCTCAGTCCTGGAAATTGAAATCACAGTATTGAAATGCTAAGTCACCGGTTTTGCAAAAAGATTAAATAAAAGTTAAAGTATTTTCACAAATTACGAACTAGAAATCTAGAAATAAGTAAATTGATCTGTTTTGTGACTTATCTGATTATTGTGGACTGAGGCTGGATCGGGCTGCACACCACAACAATTATTATGATATGAGGATTGGGTTGCACGCCGCAGCAGTATTTGCACTTGGGCTGTAGGAGCCCCTCCGGAGTCTGTACACACCCCCAGTGAGCGTCGTCGACGTTAAATGGATCGGGCTACACGCCGTAGCGGTTATGTGCATTGCATTGCATCTTTATCTGTTGAATTATTCTGTGGTAGCTGTATTGTACTGTTGATGCTAGTTCGTAGGAGATTCGGACTGTAGTTTAGCTTCATATTGTGGTACTCTGTGGATTTCCTACTTTCAGCTGCTTTTATATATTTATTACTCACTGAGTACTTAGTACTCACCCCTACTCCCTGCACCTTTTATGTGTAGACTCAGGTACTCAGGAGCACTAGATGAGCATTTCCAATTTTTGCAGAGTCATACCGAGTTGCTGAGGTAGTTGCCGACGTTCGCAGAACCTAGCTTCTCTTCCTCTTTTCAGTTGTTATTTTGTATTTAGACTTGAGTACTTCCTTACAGTATTCTCTACTTTTTGTTGGGTTTTGTTAGAGGCTCCAGACTTGTGACTCCGGATCTTTGGGAGTGTCAGTTTCTTTCGCACTTCTCAGTACTTTGTTCATTTTTATTATTATTGGAGTTCTTTTGACTCATATGTTCTCTTGGGTTGTCCATTTGGGACTGATATTCATTGTGATAAGTAATTGCTGGTCTGGCTGGCCTAGCTTAATTGTTGGGCACCATAAGAAAGTAGCTCTACGGTTAGCCTACTGTACTTATCCGAACATTTAGTAAAGAGAAGAAATGTATTGTGCTGAAATCAGATACCATCAAACTATAGCAGTTTTGTCACGAAGCTCTCATGTTAAGAGGATTTGGAATACTACCAACTTAGTTTAGAATCTGTTCATTAGATATGATAGTACACTTGACTTCTTTGGCTAAGTATATCATGCAAAGCATTTTATAAACCATGGTGTAATAGCGGAGTTTTACTTTGCTAATTTTCTAGTACGTGATCAGATTTTGATTTTTCTAATCCTTGCTTTCTTCTTTTACTTTGTTTGCATGTACACTTTGGAGCAAATTGGGTCTTAATGCAAGACCCTTCAAATCACGAGCCAATGCGTGTTTCCTTGGAGTTTATTTAATCTCTAGCACTGTACGAAAATTGTGAAGAACGGAAAGAGTCCTGTGATTTTGGATTAGTGAGATAGTCTGTTATTCTGTTTAGTTACTCATTTTGTTTTACATAAAACCTAGTAGCTGTGGTGTCATGGTCCGAATAATGTGTTAGGAATGCGTAGAATTCTTCGCGGCGAGCTTGCTCGCCGCAGTTCGGACCCTTGGTAGTGATTTAAGTTTCAAAAATGTAGAGAATTAATTTTTCCGAAAAGTGTCAATTTTGCGGTCAAGAATGCGACCGCAAATCTGCTATGCGGACAGCAATATGGATTTCGTGGTAGGGTTACCTCGCACTCAACGTAAGTTCGATTCAGTATGGGTGATAGTAGATCGACTCACCAAATCAGCTCACTTCCTGCCTGTCAAGTCCACTGATACTGCGGAGCAATATGCAAGATTGTACATCAAAGAGATAGTAAGGCTTAATGGCACTCCACTTTCTATCATCTCAGATCGCGGGGCTCAGTTCACCGCTAACTTTTGGAAGAAGTTTCAGCAAGGTTTGGGAACTCAGGTGAATCTCAGCACAGCTTTCCATCCACAGACCGATGGACAGGCCGAGCGGACCATTCGGACGCTTGAAGATATGTTGCGGGCTTGTGTCTTAGATTTTAAAGGTAATTGGGATGAACACTTGCCACTGATAGAATTTGCTTACAATAACAGCTATCATGCTAGCATTCAAATGGCCCCGTTTGAGGCATTGTACGGGAGAAGATGTAGATCGCCAATCGGGTGGTTTGAGGTAGGTGAAGCGGAATTGCTAGGGCCAGATATGGTGTACGAAGCTATGGAAAAGGTCAAAGTTATTCAGGAGAGAATGAAAACAGCACAGAGTCGTCAAAAATCCTATGCAGATGTTCGCAGAAGGGATTTGGAGTTTCAAGTCGATGATTGGGTGTTCTTGAGGGTATCTCCTATGAAAGGAGTCATGCGATTTGGAAAGAAAGGGAAATTGAGTCCTAGGTATGTCGGGCCATATCGGATCGTTCAAAGGATTGGACAAGTTGCTTATAGGCTAGAGTTGCCTCCTGAGATGTCATCAGTGCATCCGGTATTCCATGTGTCCATGTTGAAGAAAGTGATTGGAGATCCATCCACCATCATGCCAGTCGAAGCTATAGAGGTTAATGAAGATTTGTCATATGAAGAAGTTCCAGTTGCCATTCTTGATAGGCAAGTCAGTAAGTTGAGAAATAAGGAAGTTGCCTCTGTTAAAGTATTGTGGCGAAGTCAACAAGTTGAGGAGGCCACATGGGAATCAGAAAAGAGATGAAGGAAAAGTACCCCCATTTGTTCGATCAAGCCTAGAAGAAATTAGGTGACCCTCCTACTCCTAGTAACTGTCATCTTGCCTAAGTTGTTTCCCTCTTAGTGTTAGTAAAGTCTCCTTCATTTTGTAATGAATTTAATGTGTTGTCACGTTTGGGTCATTTGAGCCTTTCTTGATAAATGAGAGCCTTATAAAGATTTACGTGTTTAATAGACAACTAATAGTAAGTTTAGATTGGTAATGGTTTGTTAAGTGTACATGGGTGTTAAAATGGTTAAATAAGGTAAGAATTCATTGAAGTGACTAGTTTATGTGCATTCGTTGAGGTAAGAAAGTGTATACCAGTTGTGAAAAGTGTTGTAGTTGTATATTGTTGTTTGGTAATGTGTTTCGGGGGCCCTCTGACAGGTGGATATGTCCATAATACAAAGGAAACTCCGGCGAAATTTTTCTAAAATATAAGAGTTAGTCAAAATTTTGATGGTTGCATATCATGTCTTTCAAAACCAACTCATTTATTTCAAAATCCTCATTCGAGGACGAATGATCTTAAGGGGGGGAGGATGTAAGGCCCCGTAAAATTTTTGTGCATAAAACCTTGTAGCTGTGGTGTCATGGTCCGAATAATGTGTTAGGAATGCGTAGAATTCTTCGCGGCGAGCTTGCTCGCCGCGGTTCGGACTCTTGGTAGTGATTTAAGTTTCAAAAATGTAGAGAATTAATTTTTCCGAAAAATGTCAAATATGCGGTCAAGAATGCGACCGCAAACCTGACATGCGGACCGCATTCTTGCCGCAAAACGTTCCAGAGAGTTGCCCAAAATCGTGTCAAAAGTGCGGTCGATATGCGATCGCATGTCAAATCTGCGGTGCACTTTTGCGACCGCGGAATCAACATGCGGTCCGCATAGTGACCGCATTCCTTAACAGAACCTGTATAAAATTTGGGGCAATTCTGCGGTCACTATGCGGACCGCATGTTGATTCTGCGGTCGCATAGTGCACCGCATAATTGACCCCGGCCCTGGATTTTTGTAACATTTTGACCCGATCTCTTCTTTAATATAACACCTTTCTTCTTCATTTTATCATATCATCTCACCAAAATTAGAGAGAGAAGAGAGGGTTTTTAGAGAGAGAAGTTCTTCATCTTCAAAGATTGTTCCAACTACTTAATTCCAAGGATTCTAGGGCAAAGATTCAACATCCCCAATCTTTTCAAGGTAAAAACCCTAACTATTTTCTTTGATTTTCAGTTTTAATTGGGTAAAGAGAGGTTTGCATATAATAGCTTTTAAAAATAGAATTTTTACACTCATGCATGATTATTTAACTTGATTTCTAGTAAAAAGAAGTGAGTAGAAGTAAGAGTCTTCAAGAACAAGGTTGGCAAGAGTAGGATATCTTGTGTAAGCATAAAGTAGGAGGAAAAATCATCACCAGGTATGTATGGCTAATTTTGATTCTTGTGAAATCGCCTATATGTGTGAAGTTTGTTTGTTTCGTGTTAAATTGACAAATTGTGTGAAATTCTTGATGTTGTTGTTGGATATTCAAAGTTTGTTGTCGAGCTATGAGTGATGTAAAATGAGAGTTTAATTTGGCAAAAGAATTGTGAATAATGACTATGATGGCCTATATGGCACCTTGTGGAAAACAAGCGAAACACTTGAGAATTGGTTTATTGTGGAAAGAGATGAAACACTTGAATTGTGGAAATATTGTAACATGGTTGTGATATTGAATTGAGAAGAAATTGAGAACATGAACCAATGTGTAAGTTACTTATTTGAACTTGTTGAAATTGTGTGTAGTACCTTATCTGCTGTTTGAAATTGTTGTGTTTTCATCTGTAAGGCGGGGTCGTGTTGCGCGCCGCAACGTGGTGAAATAAGGTGTGGGTTGGGGTGATAAGGGTGGCCGAGGTAATAAGGGTGGTCGGGGGCAATAAGGATGGAAAGCGATCGAAATCGCTATTGAAAATTGATACAAAAATCAATAATGTGAAATTGTGAAAGGAGACACAGCAGGAGAGTTTGCAACCTGTGGGGCACCGATTGCCCCTTTGTTTGACTACTTGTGCTTTACGTGATTGATTGGTTATTGTTAAATTGGTTGATTGTAGAAAGTGCTTTGTGTGAGAATTATTTGAAATGAGGAAAATGTGGAAACATGGTTGGCTCTGGCTTAATTAATTGTTGATGTAATTTAATGGCTTGAGTTTACTTGGGACAAAGTTTGTCCATACATACCAGTACAATTCAAGTGTACTGACGTCCCTTTTTGCCGGGGACGCTACATTCGTGTTATGATTGTAGGTGGATCAGTAGCAGGCACTTCAGCTCATCGGCAGTAGTATCCTTCATCCTCCACTGCCCGTTTTTGGTGAGCCCCTTTCTTCCTCGGGGCCTTGTGTGGTTCATGCCACTTCGGTTTAGATTTCATTTTGGTTTTGTAAGGTATAGCCGGAGCCTTGTTACCGGCAAGTATTGTATTTCCCTTTTTGTATCCTAGAGGCTCCATAGACATGTAAACTGTGGGATTCCAGTATTATGTATACATTATGTTATGTCGGGCGTTGTAAAAATTGCAATCTTGTTAATGAATCACTCGTATCATTTTATTTGTTTAATGTGAAATCATTCATGGTTAGTAATATATTTGGTTAATGAGAAATAGTCAACACAGGGGTAACGCGTGGGAATGAAAGGCACCCAGGTCCGCTTGACTGGGGCAACCCGGTCAGGCGCCGGTCATGTTCCTCGATTTGGGGCGTGACAAACTTGGTATCCGAGCTTAAGGTTTTAAAGTGTCCTAGGATGTCTCGGAGCCGTGTCTAGTAGTGCCCTTCTTATAGGTGTGTTGTCGACCACATCATATAAGTAGGGGGCTAAACGGGCATTTAGGAATTTACCTACTTCTTTGATAATCTATATCGTGCGGTTAAGTGCAATGTGGAGATATCTGTGTCTAATTCGTGCCTTGTTCCCAAATTTTCAGAATATGGCACCTAAGAAGAAGGCTAGACTCGGCCTTAGGGCCAATGCCGACCCAAGTGCAGTTGTTAATCATGTACCCGATGCCGTGGGAGAGAATGACCCACCAGTTCCGAATTTGCCTGGCCCATCTGTTCAAAACCCAAGTGTCCCTATTCCAGCTACGGCAGGGGATGCCACCATTCCTCCTGCCGGTGTTCCTGACTCAGATACAGTTCCCGCTTCGGGCTCTGGTATCTCTAATGAAGAACTTAGGGGAGCCATCCATATGTTAACACGGTTAGTGGCCGCCCAGGCCCAGAGATCCCATGATGCCCCTGCATCCTCCAGCGGACAGGGAGATTCCTTTGGCTCCAGAGTCCACCAGTTCTTGTGATTGGCCCCTCCAGAATTTTCAGGTACCGATCCAGAGGCTGACCCACAGGAATTCCTTGATGAGATATACAAGACCCTCGAGTGATGAAGGCTACAGATATAGAGGGGGTAGAGTTGGCCTCTTACAGGCTGAAGGGAGCGGCACGTTCATGGTTCGAAATGTGGGAGGATTCCCGTGAGGAAGGGAGCCCTCCGGCCAGATGGGATGAGTTCGTAGATGCATTTATGGACCACTTCTTACCTGCGGAGGCAATGGCAGCCCGTGCCACTGAGTTCGAGGTTCTCAAACAGGGCAGTATGAGTGTTTGGGAGTACCACATGGAATTCGTGAGACTGTCCAAGTATGCTCCTCAGCTAGTGTCGACCATGGATGCCCGGGTTCGATGATTTGTTTAGGGCCTTAGCCCTTTGGTAGTGAATGAGGCCACCACGGCAGCTTTGCACTCGGACATGAACTATGGGAGGATTGTGGGGTTTTCTCAGGCCATAGAGGTTAGGAAATTGAAGATTCGTGTAGAAAGAGAAAGTAGCAGCAGGGCCCGGTCAATGGGTCGTTCAGGGAGATCACTTCCAGGGAAGGGGTCATCAGGGCCATCCCAGTCATATGCTCGGTCCTCCGCGAGTGCACCGCCATCCGTGCACAGTCATCAGCAGGGCAGTTACTCGAGACCTGGTTCGGACAGCAGGAGGTCTCGTCAGTCTGGTCGTCCTGGGGTGAGATCCCAGCAGCAGGGGAGACCAACATGCCCCGAGTGTGGGAGATTTCATACAGAGACATGCTACCTTGACCTTCCAAGGTGTGCTTCGGGTGCGGGGTGAGAGGTCACATTCGGCGAGACTGGTCGTGCACCCCGTCGGGGTATAGGTAGGGGATCTGCTCAGTCATCCGGTTCTTCAGCTGCTACATCATCAGCGCGTACTCCAGCAGCAGCAGGGCGTGGTGCAGCTAGGGGTGGAGCTCAGGGTAGGGGTGGACCTAGCCGATTCTATGCATTGAGTGACCGCCAGAATGCCGAGGCTTCTCCAGATGTTGTTACAGGTATCCTGTCTATTCAAACTATTGATTGCTATGCCCTTATTGATCCAGGGTCCTCCTTGTCTTATGTTACTCCATTCATTGCTTCAAGCTTTGGGATAGAACCCGAACAGCTTCATGAGCCGTTCTCTGTGTCGACTCCTATTGGTGATTCTATTACAGCCTCACGAGTCTATAGGAATTGTGTTGTTACGGTGGGTGGTCGTGATACCACGGCCGATCTTATTGAGCTTGGGATGGTAGATTTTGATGTAATTATGGGGATGGATTGGCTCTATTCGTGCTTTGCCAAACTTGACTGTCGAACGAGAGTTATGAGGCTCGAGTTCCCTAACGAGCCAGTTATTGAATGGAGAGGAAATGGTGTAGTGCCAAGGGGTAGGTTTATTTCCCACCTTAAGGCTTCGAAGATGATTAAGAAAGGGTGTATCTATCACCTGGTTCGGGTAACGGACACCACCTCAGATGTGCCTACCCTCGAGTCCGTGCCAATTGTGAATGAATTTCCTGAAGTGTTTCCAGATGAGCTTCCAGGCATCCCGCCGGATAGGGAGATTGATTTCGGGATCGATGTAATGCCGGATACTCAGCCAATATCCATTCCACCATACAGAATGGCGCCAGCAGAGTTAAGGGAGTTAAAGGAGCAGCTGAGGGATTTATTAGAGAAAGGGTTCATACGACCGAGTGTGTCGCCATGGGGTGCTCCGGTTCTCTTTGTCAGAAAGAAGGATGGGTCACTTCGAATGTGTATTGATTATCGGCGGCTCAACAAAGTCACCATCAAGAATAAATATCCTTTGCCTCGAGTGGATGATCTGTTTGACCAATTGCAGGGAGCAAAGTCCATGGATGTAAGGCCCTGTAAAATTTTTGTGCATAAAACCTAGTAGCTGTGGTGTCATGGTTCGAACTCGTTATGGTCACTTCGAGTTTTTGGTCATGTCTTTTGGGCTAACCAATGCCCCAGCAGCTTTCATGGACCTTATGAATCGGGTTTTCAAGCCATTCCTAGATTTCTTTGTGATTGTATTCATTGACGATATTCTCATCTACTCTCGGAACAGGGAAGATCATGCCGTTCACCTCAGAGCAGCATTGCAGACCCTTCTTCAGCATCAATTGTATGCCAAGTTCTCAAAATGTGAGTTTTGGTTGAAGTCCGTAGCTTTTCTAGGGCATGTTATTTCCAGTGAGGGAATTATGGTGGATCCTCAGAAGATTGCGGCGGTGAAAGATTGGCCTAGACCCACGACCCCGACAGAGATTCGCAGCTTTTTGGGTCTGGCAGGGTACTATCGGAGGTTTGTAGAGGGATTCTCAACCCTTGCCTCCCCATTGACTAAATTGACGCAGAAAGCAGTTAAGTTCCAGTGGTCCGAAGCATGTGAGAAAAGTTTCCAAGAATTGAAGTCAAGATTGACCTCGGCACCGGTATTGGCCTTGCCAGAAGGCACAGAGGGATTTGTAGTCTATTGTGATGCCTCCAGAGTCGGTTTGGGATGTGTATTGATGCAGCACGGAAAGGTTATAGCTTATGCTTCCAGGACAACTCAAGAACCATGAGAAGAATTATCCGACGCATGATTTGGAACTTGCAGCTGTTGTGTTTGCCTTGAAAATATGGCGACACTATCTTTATGGGGTTCATGTAGATGTGTTTTCGGACCACAAGAGCCTCCAGTATTTGTTCAAGCAGAAAGAGCTGAATCTGAGACAGCGGCGGTGGTTAGAACTACTCAAGGACTATGATGTGGACATATTGTACCATCCAGGGGAAGGCAAATGTGGTAGCTGACGCTCTTAGTCGGAAATCCATGGGTAGTTTGGCTCATTTGGGTGTGGATCAGAGACCCCTGGCTCGAGAGGTCTACCAATTAGCCAGCTTGGGGGTTCGTATTTCGGCGTCGGACGAGGGGGATATCTTGGTGCATAATGGAGCAGAATCATCATTGGTCGCGGAAATCAAGGAAAAACAGTTCATGGATCCAGCATTGGTTCGGGTGAAGGAAGCAGTCATGAATGACAAGACCTCAGCATTTGTACTCGGCAGCGAAGATGGTGTATTGCGGTGTCAAGATAGGCTATGTGTTCCGGATGTGGACGAGCTTCGGGAAAGAGTGATGGCAGAGGCTCATACTTCCAGGTATTCTGTGCACCCTGGTTCAACGAAAATGTATCACGATCTCAAGGAGATTTATTGGTGGAACGGTATGAAAAGGGATGTGGCGGGCTTTGTAGCTAAATGTCCGAACTGTCAACAAGTGAAGGCCGAGCATCAACGGCCTGGTGGATTAACTCAGCTTATAGAAATACCAAGGTGGAAATGGGAGATGATCAATATGGATTTCGTGGTGGGGTTACCTCGCACTCAGCGTAAGTTCGATTCAGTATGGGTGATAGTAGATCGACTCACCAAATCAGCTCACTTCCTGCCTGTCAAGTCCACTGATACTGCCGAGCAATATGCAAGATTGTACATCAAAGAGATAGTAAGGCTTCATGGCACTCCACTTTCTATCATCTCAGATCGCGGGGCTCAGTTCACCGCTAACTTTTGGAAGAAGTTTCAGCAAGGTTTGGGAACTCAGGTGAATCTCAGCACAGCTTTCCATCCACAGACCGATGGACAGGCCGAGCGGACCATTCGGACGCTTGAAGATATGTTGCGGGCTTGTGTCTTAGATTTTAAAGGTAATTGGGATGAACACTTGCCACTGATAGAATTTGCTTACAATAACAGCTATCATGCTAGCATTCAAATGGCCCCGTTTGAGGCATTGTACGGGAGAAGATGTAGATCGCCAATCGGGTGGTTTGAGGTAGGTGAAACGGAATTGCTAGGGCCAGATATGGTGTACGAAGCTATGGAAAAGGTCAAGGTTATTCAGGAGAGAATGAAAACAGCACAGAGTCGTCAAAAATCCTATGCAGACGTTCGCCGAAGGGATTTGGAGTTTCAAGTCGATGATTGGGTGTTCTTGAGGGTATCTCCTATGAAAGGAGTCATGCGATTTGGAAAGAAAGGGAAATTGAGTCCTAGGTATGTCGGGCCATATCGGATCGTTCAAAGGATTGGACAAGTTGCTTATAGGCTAGAGTTGCCTCCTGAGATGTCAGCAGTGCACCCGGTATTCCATGTGTCCATGTTGAAGAAAGTGATTGGAGATCCATCCACCATCATGCCAGTCGAAGCTATAGAGGTTAATGAAGATTTGTCATATGAAGAAGTTCCAGTTGCCATTCTTGATAGGCAAGTCCGTAAGTTGAGAAATAAGGAAGTTGCCTCTGTTAAAGTATTGTGGCAAAGTCAACAAGTTGAGGAGGCCACATGGGAAGCGAAAAAAGAGATGAAGGAAAAGTACCCCCATTTGTTCGATCAAGCCTAGGAGAAATTAGGTGACCCTCCTACTCTTAGTAACCGTCATCTTGCCTAAGTTGTTTCCCTCTTAGTGTTAGTAAAGTCTCCTTCATTTTGTAATGAATTTAATGTGTTGTCACGTTTGGGTCATTTGAGCCTTTCTTGATAAATGAGAGCCTTATAAAGATTTACGTGTTTAATAGACAACTAATAGTAAGTTTAGATTGGTAATGGTTTGTTAAGTGTACATGGGTGTTAAAATGGTTAAATAAGGTAAGAATTCATTGAAGTGACTAGTTTATGTGCATTCGTTGAGGTAAGAAAGTGTATACCAGTTGTGAAAAGTGTTGTATTTGTGTATTGTTGTTTGGTAATGTGTTTCGGGGGCCCTCTGACAGGTGGATATGTCCATAATACAAAGGAAACTCCGGCGAAATTTTTCTAAAATATAAGAGTTAGTCAAAATTTTGATGGTTGCATATCATGTCTTTCAAAACCAACTCATTTATTTCAAAATCCTCATTCGAGGACGAATGATCTTAAGGGGGGAGGATGTAAGGCCCCGTAAAATTTTTGTGCATAAAACCTAGTAGCTGTGGTGTCATGGTCCGAATAATGTGTTAGGAATGCGTAGAATTCTTCGCGGCGAGCTTGCTCGCCGCGGTTCGGACCCTTGGTAGTGATTTAAGTTTCAAAAATGTAGAGAATTAATTTTTCCGAAAAATGTCAAATATGCGGTCAAGAATGCGACCGCAAACCTGACATGCGGACCGCATTCTTGCCGCAAAACGTTCCAGAGAGTTGCCCAAAATCGTGTCAAAAGTGCGGTCGATATGCGATCGCATGTCAAATCTGCGGTGCACTTTTGCGACCGCGGAATCAACATGCGGTCCGCATAGTGACCGCATTCCTTAACAGAACCTGTATAAAATTTGGGGCAATTCTGCGGTCACTATGCGGACCGCATGTTGATTCTGCGGTCGCATAGTGACCGCATATTTGACCCCGGCCCAGGTTTTTGTAACATTTTGACCCGATCTCTTCTTTAATATAACACCTTTCTTCTTCATTTTATCATATCATCTCACCAAAATTAGAGAGAGAAGAGAGGGTTTTTAGAGAGAGAAGTTCTTCATCTTCAAAGATTGTTCCAACTACTTAATTCCAAGGATTCTAGGGCAAAGATTCAACATCCCCAATCTTTTCAAGGTAAAAACCCTAACTATTTTCTTTGATTTTCAGTTTTAATTGGGTAAAGAGAGGTTTGCATATAATAGCTTTTAAAAATAGAATTTTTACACTCATGCATGATTATTTAACTTGATTTCTAGTAAAAAGAAGTGAGTAGAAGTAAGAGTCTTCAAGAACAAGGTTGGCAAGAGTAGGATATCTTGTGTAAGCATAAAGTAGGAGGAAAAATCATCACCAGGTATGTATGGCTAATTTTGATTCTTGTGAAATCGCCTATATGTGTGAAGTTTGTTTGTTTCGTGTTAAATTGACAAATTGTGTGAAATTCTTGATGTTGTTGTTGGATATTCAAAGTTTGTTGTCGAGCTATGAGTGATGTAAAATGAGAGTTAAATTTGGCAAAAGAATTGTGAATAATGACTATGATGGCCTATATGGCACCTTGTGGAAAACAAACGAAATACTTGAGAATTGGTTTATTGTGGAAAGAGATGAAACACTTGAATTGTGGAAATATTGTAACATGGTTGTGATATTGAATTGAGAAGAAATTGAGAACATGAACCAATGTGTAAGTTACTTATTTGAACTTGTTGAAATTGTGTGTAGTACCTTATCTGCTGTTTGAAATTGTTGTGTTTTCAACTGTAAGGCGGGGTCGTGTTGCGCGCCGCAACGTAGTGAAATAAGGTGTGGGTTGGGGTGATAAGGGTGGCCGAGGTAATAAGGGTGGTCAGGGGCAATAAGGATGGAAAGCGATCGAAATCGCTATTGAAAATTGATACAAAAATCAATAATGTGAAATTGTGAAAGGAGACGACAGGAGAGTTTGCAACCTGTGGGGCACTGATTGTCCCTTTGTTTGACTACTTGTGCTTTACGTGATTGATTGGTTATTGTTAAATTGGTTGATTGTAGAAAGTGCTTTGTGTGAGAATTATTTGAAATGAGGAAAATGTGGAAACATGGTTGGTGGCTTAATTAATTGTTGATGTAATTTAATGGCTTGAGTTTACTTGGGACAAAGTTTGTCCATACATACCGGTACAATTCAAGTGTACTGACGTCCCTTTTGCCGGGGGCGCTACATTCGTGTCATGATTGTAGGTGGATCAGTAGCAGGCACTTCAGCTCATCGGCAGTAGTATCCTTCATCCTCTACTGCCCGTTTTTGGTGAGCCCCTTTCTTTCTCGGGGCCTTGTGTGGTTCATGCCACTTCGGTTTAGATTTCATTTTGGTTTTGTAAGGTATAGCCGGAGCCTTGTTACCGGCAAGTATTGTATTTCCCTTTTTGTATCCTAGAGGCTCCATAGACATGTAAACTGTGGGATTCCAGTATTATGTATACATTATGTTATGTCGGGCGTTGTAAAAATTGCAATCTTGTTAATGAATCACTCGTATCATTTTATTTGTTTAATGTGAAATCATTCATGGTTAGTAATATATTTGGTTAATAAGAAACAGTCAACACAGGGTTAACGCGTGGGAATGAAAGGCACCCAGGTCCGCTTGACTGGGGCAACCCGGTCAGTCTGTTTAGTTACTCATTTTGTTTTACTAACTAATTTCCAGCTTGGTTTGTAGTTAACCCACGATAACTCCATTGCTTGATATCTTGGACACAGCTTTAAAACTAAGTCAGTAAATAGAGAAATTTGAGCTAGATTAGGGATAAACTAATAATCGATGGTAGGTTGTCTTATAATCAGTTTTTTCCTAATTCTTGGGACATTATTTGCACAAAATTAAGGAGCTAACTGCTAAGATAAAAGTTAGACAACTTTCTCAAAGTTAGATTGGTTTCATTGCTCAAAAATCATTTTCTCCTTTAAAGTTATTTTTTAACGTCAACGAGATCTGGTTTGGTTAATGTCTTTGACCTATTTTTTAACAAAAAAAAAATAAATCAGTTTTAGAATTGAATTCTTTTGGTTCCATACTCAAATAATTTTCTTTATCTCAAATATCATTTAAGAATTCAAGCTCACTATTTTTTTTTCTTTCAAATACAAGTTTAACGACACCATACATATTTCTTTCATTAATATTTTATCTCCACCTTAAATTTTGTGGGTCTTAATGTATTCATTTTTTGCATTAAGTTTGATCGGTTAACCGTAATTAACGGATCATATAGGGTGTTTTAACAACCTTCCCTATAAGATTAATTAGAACCCTTACCCATAATCTTTAAGGTTAAGTAAACCATAATATAGAGTTAACTTTAAGCACTATTTAGCTAAAATTGGTGTCCTAATTCACCGTTAAAATAATTAGGTGGCGACTCTCTTTAATTAATTAAACTTTCAGAATTACCAATATGTTATACTCTAGTTTGACCCGTGTTAAAATGGGGTATAACAATAAGAAGACCTTCTGGATCTACTGATGCAGCAGATGCGTACCTCGAGTCTCCTGAAAATACTCCTAGATCACCAGTGGCGCGCCGACCACTTATATATTAAAGAATTGGGATCGTGTGGCACGCCGACCACTTTCATATTGAAGAGTTAGGATCGTGTGGCGCGCCGACCACTTATATGATAAGAAATGGGATCGTGTGGCACGCCGACCACAAAGTGATTGGAATCTTGGCATTGGCCATAGTTGCCGGTAGCCTATTGTTAAATTTGGGAGCAAGTGGTACGCCTACCACAAGATATGAAATGAAAAATGAATTGAGACATGAAAGTAAGATTTGTTCCATTGATCAGATTACTCCGGATATTGTGAGTTATTGATTTTTATCTCCCCCACAACATGCTCCCCCTTCCATTTCGAGTGGCTATTCCTACATTTCTTTTCCAGAGTATGTATTTGAACTGCAAAGGTTTATGTGGTAGTCTGATCTAGCCTAGTCACTATCTCACCGATGTTAGGCTAGACACTTACCAGCATATGGGGTCGGTTATGCCGATACTACACTCTGTACTCATTTGTGTAAATCCCAATGCTGTTGACTTCGGACCATTGTTTGGATGCCACCTTCAGTCCACGTGGAGATCCAAGGTAGTCTTGCAGGCATCCGCAGGCCCTGGCGTCTCCTCTATCTTTATTTCCTATTTCATTTTTCTTTATATTCAGAAACAGTGTATTGACGATTATGTGTATTATTCTTAGAAGTTCGTGAGTATTGTGACACCAGTCTTGGTAGTGTATCATGTTTGAGTTTTCTGTATCATATTTGATAAAATTGACTAAGTCTTCCGCTAAGTTTAATTATTCCGCTGTAATTACATGATTTTTATTTAAAGTCTTAAGAAGAGAGTTGTAACTAATGAAAAATAAGTAACAGTTGGCTTGCCTAGCTTCCATTAAAACAGATGATTAGAGAAAAAAGAGAAAGAACCATAGTGAATGAAGATGGAATGTATACAGTTCTTTGTTCAACGGAGTAAGCCTCATATTTAAAGAAAGGGGATGGCAGTTTGGCGACACTAATGGCCGACGTGACATTTTCGGTCACTTCAAGCACCTACACCATGGGCATGACGTTATCATGAGAACCTCGTGGAAGTCGATGTGCAAATCGTTTCTTATCATCTTATTCTAAGAAATGCGGGGACTATCTGTATACGATCAAATCGTACCCCCGATATATAGGCTCAAGATTCCGTCCTAGGCCTGAGTCCGGACGAGGTCAAGTTCGAAACCGATGGACCAGACTCGAGCCTGAAGATGGAGTGCGATGCCGGAGACAGGAGTTCGAGGAATACCGAGCCCAAGTATGTTCGACCCCGAAATACTACCGGTATGGATTTGTACCAGAGCAAGCTAGATTCCTGCCACATCCTAAATATAATGGCGCAAATCTAAAAATAGGATTGTACAATTCCATACTAGACGGTTAGGCGGTTGTACCAAGAATATTCCCTACTGTAAATGAAAATATTCCTTATAGGTTCTCCTCCCAATATATAAGAGGGACCCCAATCATTTGTAAGACCATATTTTATGCATTAGCTCTATTGTTCTTACTTTATTGCTCTTAGCCTGTCTCGAGGTCACTACTGTCAGGTAATATCGGTTTGATTCACTTGTCTTTTTCCTTTCTACTTCACATTTTCTATTATTAACTGGTAATAAATTAAATTATTTATCTTTAAAATTATAAATTAAATTTAATTGTTATTTATATTTTTGAGAAAAATAATATCTATATATAATATATAGAATACTATACTAACACCAGGTAACAACCATCCAAACAAGATGTTATCAAGATGAGTATGGCGTTGATTATCTAATTTGTGACGGTCAACCGTCAAAAAAAGAGAGAAACAATAATAAGGCGAGCGCTGAATAAGGGTACGACCCCTTGCATGTCGAACACGCGTCCAGACAGATCCCTAAGAACCGAAACCCCTCCCTCTTCTCCTCAGCCTTGAGCATTCATCACCATTTATTGAACTGTATTTTCCTAGAGGAGTTGAATTTCTAAAACTTATCTAATTAGCATTAAAAATATAAAAAACTGAAATTTTAGTAAAAAGCAAAAGGGGACGAGAGTGGTCTATCCTTAAACATGGAAAAGAAGCATCTTTCTTCCATTGCCAATGACGTCCTACAGGGATGTTCTTTGTTAGTTTCCTCTCCCTTTCTATCTGATTCATTGTTCTTCTTTTGTGATTATTGAATGGATAAGGTAATTCTGATTTATAAGGATTAAAGGCGTATTCAGGATTTATGTTTTATGAGTTCTAACTTTTAAGTTTTAGAATTTTGAATATATACTGTCACTAATAAGGAATCTTGTGTTCAGTCTTATCAGTCACTTTTGCTTTGTTGTATTTATAGGTTTCTTTTCCTTTTATGGGGACAATGTTGAGGTTGTTATTCTAGTAATTATTTCAAGAAAATTGTAGATGATTGTCGTCAACACTCTTAACTAATTTCGAAATACATAAATTTATATAAAACCGTATAATTAACGCATATTTACTATTTAATGAAGTTCTTTAATCTCGGCTTATTAACCACGGGAAACCTAAACCATGAGGTTCTTGTCCGCCATGATGCTTGGTTTTGAACGGTGTAATTCCTTAGGGTCAGGGGTGAAGGGTGACAGGTTTGGCCGAATTCAGTAGCTTTGGTCCGAACCTTAAGAAATTCATTGAATGTTTACAAATTATTAACTTAGAACTCAGTAACTTAAAGTTTAGAATTCCGAATCCATAAGTTTCAAATCCTGGCTCCGCTTCTACGTTGCCACTTTAGGTTGTACGACTTGGTTTCCTGTTGTTTTTGTGGAATTTTCAGCTGGCATATTTACTATTTAGACCAGATTTCTCACGAGTTAAGTTAAGCCTATGTTGACTCTAGTGCCTTATTATTGTGCAATGCATAATGTGTATTTGGGCATGCAACTATTATTGTAGTCTTTCCCGTTGTAGCCTATTATACACCCAATATTCAGAAATTGCGAAAAGTAACCTCACGGACTACGAATTTGTAAAAGTTAATGATAGATATTTCTTCGCAGGAGGTTGGACACCTCAGTGGAGGAACTGGTTCATGAATTTGAGGCCGGATGGGAGCCTAAGATGGAGGGTTATTCAAGGAAGTTAGTGGAGTTTTGCTGCTCTAAGGCCCTTACCGACATATGCAGTAAGTTGGAGGAGACGTTAGTCGATGGTTCTTTCAGCCGGATCACGTTTGATATGATGCTAGCATGGGAAACGCCTAGTTCAGCTGATGAAGAGAGGCATACAGTTAGTTTCCTTGCTTGATTTTTATCCAATTGCTCTCTCTTAATTATAGCCTTGATTTTTGTTGTATGCTCTTTAGTTCACTCGCTGACTTAAGCTCGTTTGAAATACTTTGTTCTGATTGAGGTCATGAGCGGAAGGTCTCTCTTTATAATAATCTTGTATATAATGTTTTGAATGGATGGTCTAAATTTGAAAACTTTTGGTCCAGAGAGGATCAGTCTTGAAACAAAAAATATCTCAGCCCAATCCTGGGGAAAATATAGGCTGCATTATTGAAATTTAGATTTATTCTTCTGGCATTCCTCTATAAGTTGAGGAAATTAAAGAATTTGTGACCTTATTTCCATCAAGAGGTTCTTATTTATAGCATTCTATTTGTCGGATGAACCCTTTAAATACGAGTTTATAGTACACGCTGCCACATTCCTTGGTCTATGCGGATCGTAATCCATTTTTCTCTCATACTTGGTCTTAATGTGCTTGGCATCATCCAACTTTTGCTTGTAGTATAGTAGGACATTGTGATTCTGCTTATGATTCTGTTTTTTCAGCAAACCGAACGATAAGGTTTTGGCTGTTACCTTACGGACATTCCAATTTGAAATTTGACAAGCTTTCTTTTCCCGATGAATGTGCTTATTATGTGCTGTGTTTTCTTTATAATACAGGAATGCGTGGCAAAAGAAAAAGAAGAGAGGAAAGTAACTTGTAAAATGCCCCAAGAACAAGATGATATTCCTTTGTTCTACTCAGACGTCATGCCGCTCCTTGTAAGGGATCTCTATCTTAACTTGGAATTGGCTTTTGTCACATTATGCTACTCAACTTAAAGTAGGAATTCTGAACAATTGTTTCTTCAAATATTTCCTCTGGTTTGCCGCCTTTTACTCACTTCCTGATAAGTGATTTTCCTTCCTTCTCTGTACCATTCGATTCAAAATGATAGTTAGAAAAATGAAAAGCTAATAGCTACTTACACGAAATCTTCACGTTGCAGTGCATTTTCATCTTCTAATTGGGAGTTACTGTTTTGACAGGTTGACAATGAGCCAAGTGTAGGAGAGGATGCATTCTTGTGGCTGGGAGCACTTGTACATTTAGTAGCAGATATTGTTAATGGACGATTTACTTTCGAGACGCTGACAGCAGCTACAGAAAATCGACTTCATTTTCCTGCTTATGACTTGTTCTTGAAAGAGATTGAAAAGTAAATTTTTGTACTTGTTTGTTTTTCTCGTAGTTGGAAGCTATTACATTACGGAATAAATTGATTCATCACAAAATGATTTTCAGGAAACATAGCTTATATATAGCTGCTTAGCTGCAAGTGATAAATGCTAGGTCTTCTGTTTTATGTTTTTGCCTTATTGTTTGGTGTGTGTGTTTGGGGTGGGGGTTGAATTGTGGGGGGGGGGGGGGGGGGGGGGGGGGGGCAGGGGCGGACCCAAGTGGAGAGAAGTGGGTTCAACTGAACCCGCTTCGCCAAAAATAATATATGTATAAATTATGGCTAAAGCAAGGTAAATTTTGTATAGAAAATATTTTTGAACCCGCTTATACTACCTATACCGCTTATGTTAGTTATGGACTTCACTGAATCCGCTTGCACAAAATCCCATTGGGTTGGGGGTGGATATCATGTGAAAATTTTCAAACCAACTGAAATCAACATGCATAAATTAAAGATTTCTCTTAGTATATAGAAGCCTTTGCTTCTAAGATTGTTACCTTATTTATTGAAGGTCATTTTCGTTCCAAGTCGAAGGTTCAATTCCCTGCCTGATCTTTTCTTGTTGTAATTCTACTTTCTCGGGATTTACACGAGTAGTTTGTGGTTAAGGCATAGCTCTTTCATTGACCAAGTGATTGTACTTTGGCTTGCATTAATTAGATGTGTGAAGCATTTGCAAAAACAAGCAACCCCAACTGGCATGGAAATGGCAGACGATGAGTTTATACTACACGTTGAAGGAACTGCAACCTCACAAAGAGTAGTGCGCCATATCGGAGGCACTAGTTGGCCTGGTATCTCTTTCCTTTTGTTTTGTTTCGTTTTGTGTTGCCACACGGCCTTGTATTCGTAGCTAGCTATAGTTGCTAATGGTCTTCTATTTCTAGGTAGGCTGACGCTAACAAACTATGCCCTCTACTTTGAGGCATCTGGAGTTCTCTCTTATAAAGATGCTATTAAGCTTGACCTTTCTAAAGACGCTGAACAGAGCGTCAAGCCAGCAGCCACGGGTCCATGGGGCGCTCCTCTCTTTGACAAAGCCATAGTTTATGAATCTTCTGAACTGTAAGTACTCAGAATGCGTTCTAAATATGATTGAGCTGGTTATGTAAGCACTTAGTACATTTCGCAAATAGTAGGCTGCTCACACGGCTTTTTCATGATCTTGCGTGCATGGCAATGGACAATAGGCAAGAGATCTTATTATGACTTCTTGTGTTTTCCAATTAGGCAAGAAGGGGTTGTCTTTGAATTTCCAGAAATGACGAGCTCAACAAGACGCGACCACTGGCTTTCTCTTGTGAAGGAAATTATGCTATTGCATAGGTTTTTACAAAAATTCAAAGTGGACTCACCGTTGGAGTCGTGGGAGATGCATGCAAGAACAATACTAGGAATCATAAGGCTACATGCAGCTAGAGAAATGCTTAGGATATCACCTCCAGTTCCCAAGAATTTCCTAACTTTTGACTTGCTTGATGAGTTGCCGAAGGGAGATTATGTGCTTAAAGAGCTTGCTGAGAGTTTGAAGAAAGTTGACACCGGGCACCCGTGTAGTGCTAGCTCGATCTTGAGGAGCCTGAATGTCGCCCAACTGTTTGTTCCCAGTGTAGAGGTAAAAGAAATCAATGACAATGTCAGGAGTAAGGAAATCAATGACAACATCAGAAGTAAGGAAATCAGTGACAACATCACTTCCCCGGTACAAGTCGACAATGTCTCTTCATTGGAGAGCGCTATTGAGCAATCAAGGGAGGAAGCAAAGGAAATTGAATTGGCTAAAGCTACAGTTGAGGAGCTGAAAGAGGAAGGAATTGGCGATAGCGTCCAGGTTCTTATGGTAGGTTGCTACTCCGTTTTTTGAGGAAAATACATATTTATCATTTCTGAAAATGAATCAAAGTTACACAAATCTGAAAAAAGTGGATTAATAGCCAGCATTTAGAGCTTTATAATCCTTGTTCATTAGTAGCATGCATTGCTTAATCTTAATTGAAGATCTCTCAACATGTGTATGTCAGTGGCGGAGCCAGGAATTTCCCGGGGTGTTCAAACTAGAAAGAAATGAAAAAAAAAATCTGCGGCAAAGGGTGTTCCACATATGTTATATACTTCTAAAACCTAATATTTTATCTATTAATTTTTTGACGATAGGCCTGACAATGTAGATTTGGTGTTTTGTCTTTGCCTAGGGTCTCCTCAAACCATTGAAAAGGTTAGTTCCCTATGTTCAAGAGGCTTTTACATGGGAAAGGCCATTATACAGTTCCATTCTTGTGATGACGACAATGGTAGTTATTTACAAGTGAGTTTCTCCTTCCCTGCTGTAAATTAGTTGTCTGTATTTGATGTCAAACACTGAACTTCAGTTGTTTAGTGGGTACCGAAAAGAAGTAATGGATGCTTATTATGTAGAGAGTGGGTTGGCAAGGCAATAGCAGGTCTTTTATTGGGAATTGTCGCTACAATGATATGGGCTAGACGAAGAAGGATACCCGATAAGGTACATAGAATAGTTGTCTACACCGGATCCGATCAGACAACAATGGAAAGCATAGTGTCAGCTCAACAGGGATTGAGAAGTGTGTATGACTTGATTCAGACGATGAACATAGTAATATTGAAAATTTGGTCAATATTGGTTTCAAAAGCTCCAAAGGTACTCCTGCTATATTTTGGTTTTTTTGGCACCGTGTGTCCCGTACTAACTTTGATAGGTAATTGCAGCATGCTGATATGGTAATGGTAGCATTGGGCGTCGCAGCGGTGATTTTAGTAGTGGTTCCTTTTAAGTTTATTCTTATGGCCCTGGCGTCGTATGGCTTTGTAGCAGCATCAAAGTTAGGGAAAAGCAAAAAGCAAAATGAAAAAGGAAATAGGAGACTACAAGAGTGGTGGGACTCTATTCCAGTTGTTCCTGTTGATATGGTAGACAAAATCGACCCTCATTCATAACTTTGGATATCGCTATAATTCGTTCTGGTTTTTTGATCTCTTGGCAAACTGTGTTCATGTTGTGTTATCGAAGAGGCTTCATCACTAGAAATGAATAATTTAATTACCTATGTCAGAGAGAAATATAGTTTAATAGAGTGGTGTTTTTAATGTGTAATACTTGCATAGTTTGTAACACGTACATTAAATGTGTATTACATACGTATAGAGTTTTTTGGAATAACAGTATATGCGCTTATGGGTTTGGATTCTAATAGTTTGAAGTTATTTGGTTCTAAATTAATAATTTATACATATTTTGTGCATGTTGTAGTTGCATCAAATTATGTTTATCAGATAACTTGTGCAGGTTGTAGTTGCATCAAACTATGTTTATCATCATCAACCACTAGGCATTTTTACTGCATCTTTTCGTCACTTAAAGCACATCTATACAAGTTGGTGGACATAACGAACGACTAATACTGTGTTTCGTTATAGCAGTCCTTTGAATATGTTTGTTTTCAGCGAGTATTTTAGATACAGATGATAAGCAAAATATTGATTACTCTTATAATATCCCAGTCTCAATCTTTTTGCCCGAATAAAATATATTGGAGCTTACAAGATATATATTTTTTTCTATTTACCAACTTTACATACTGTCCCAACGCCTAGTGGTTCATAAAACAACAGTTACTTTTAGATATTATCTACTAAAATTTGTTGAATAATGAGATTTATATTATTCACGTTCTGCTCTGAAATAACAGCCAATAACTCATAATATCCAGATTAATCTAATCAACATAATTAAGTCTTACTTTCGTGTCTCAATTCTTTACTTTTCTTTTCTTATCTCGTGGTAGGCGTACCACCCGTTCCCAAATATATCAATAGGCTACCGGCAACTATGGCCAATGCCAAGATTCAAATCACTTTGTGGTCGGCGTGCCACACGATCCCATTTCTTATCATAAAAGTGGTCGGCGCGCCACACGATCCCAATTCTTTAATATATATATTACCACAATTAACAAGAATTAACCAAGTAATAACACAATAAGGAATATCTCAAAAGAACTCAACAATTAACAACGGTTAATAAGTTCACAAGGAAAACAAAGTATAATGGAAACACAAGTAATATCAAGTCAAGGAATAGCAAATAGTTGCACGGCATCACCCAAATAAAATATAATGGAAAAACAAGTAATATCAAGTCAAGGAATAGCAAATAGTTGCACGACATCACCCAAATAAAATATAATGGAAAAACAAGTAATATCAAGTCAAGAAATGGCAAATAGTTGCACGGCATCACCCTTCGTGCTTTTACTCTCATCCTCACCAAATAAGCAAATAAAGTGCACGGCATCACCCTTCGTGCTTTTACTCTCATCCTCACATCCATAGTACGGCATGATCCTTCGTACATGGTTCAATAATAAGGCACGGCATGATCCTTCGTGCATAATCAATAAAACATGGCACGACATTAACCTTCGTGCATAAATAATAAAACATGGCACGGCATCACCCTTCGTGCATTATCACTCTTCCTCAACCAAATAACAATCACAGTTAAGGGCAGAGAAAGAAAACAACAAATCATGAACCGTTCCTGCAAGGGACACAATAATCATTTCAACAAAGTCCCTGCAAGGGCAATCAATATCTCACTTCACAACAAGTCCCGACAAGGGAGAACAATAACAATTATACAACCCGGCAAGGGTTCAACAATTTATCTTCAAAATATCTCACAACAAATATCAACAACGACTCACGGTCATGCTAGACGCCGGTGTATGGATGCTCGTCACCACAGCCCATACACCGCACTCGATCACATAGCACATAATCCTATTCCCTCAAGCTAGGATAGAACAAACACTTACCTCGAATGTTTATGAACAATTCAATCCGTGGCAATGCCTTTTCCTTTCAAATTTGGCTCCAATCCAATCGTATCTATACACAATTGATTTAATATCATCAATACTACTCAACAAACTAATTCATAAGGCTAATTACAACTTTTACAACATTCTGCCCGGAATAGTGAATGTCGATCTCGGGCCCACATGGTCGGAACTCGGGGTTAGGACCAAAATCCGGTTACCCATCCCCCACGAGTTCAAGTATATGATTTGTTTCAAAATCGGACCTCAATTCGAGGTCCAATTTCCCAATTTATGAAAAACCCTATATTCTATCAAAAACAAGAAATTCTACCATGAAAACCTTTGATTTCTATTGAAAAACATGTTTAATGATGTTAGGAATTGAAAGAATTAAGTAAAAAGTGACTTACAATTGTTTTGATGAAGAAGGAATCTATGAAGAATCTCAAATGGGTGTTTTTGGTTTGTAAAAAGTGAAGAAATGAACTGAAAATCGTGTTTTACAGGTCTCTGTGTTCGCATTTGCGAACATGGGTTCGCAATTGCGAACCCCGACCAATTTCTAGAGTTTGAAAAATAAGCTAAGGCTGGGAAGTTCGCATTTGCGAATATTTGTTCGCATTTGCGAAGTCTAGGCAGTTACTGGGGATTTCGCATTTGCGAAATAAGGTTCGCATTTGCGAACCAGCAGGCTTCCGGGCTTTGTCGCAATTGCGACACATTCTTCGCAATTGCGAAGACAGGCAATTACTGAAGGCCTCGCATTTGCGAGGTTAAGTTCGCAATTGCGAACTCTGGTCCAGGTGTACCGGTGTCGCATTTGCGACACTTTGTTCGCATTTGCGAACTTGGCTGGTTCTGGCAGGCATCGCATTTGCGATAATGGGTTCGCATTTGCGAACCCAGCCTTGAACTGCCTTCTTCGCATTTGCGAGAAATTCTTCGCAAATGCGAAGCCAACAACTGGGTGAAAAACCAGCAGTGCATAAATTCAGAAATTGATCCTACGGCCTATCAAATCTTTACCCGAGCCCCCCGGGCTCCAAACCAAACATGTACACAACCTCAAAAACACATTATGAACTTGTTTTGTGCGATCACATTGCCAATATCACATCGTTTTCATCAAATCAAGCCTCAAATTCATGATTTTCATACTTTTGGTTTTCAAAACTTTCAAACATGGAACTCAAGGTCCAAAACATCTCAAACGACATCCGAATGTCACCAAACTTTACAGAAATCACATATATAATATTTAAGACTTGTACCGGGCGTCGGAACCAAAATACGAGCCCGATACCAAGGTCAATTAATTTATTTCCTTTAACAATTACATCAAAAATAATTTCACATAAAAATTCATAACTTGGGCTCTAGGCCTCAGGAATTCGACTCCGGACGCATGTCCAAGTCCCATATTTTCCTACGGACCTCTCGGGACCACCCAATCTCGGGTCCGGATCCGTTTACCAAAAATGTTGACCGAAGTCAACCATATCAATATTAATATCATTTTTATCCACATTTCTCATAGAATTCATATTTTCTATCACAAAATCTTTCCGGCTACATGCTCGGATTGTGCACGTAAATCGAGGCAGCATGGAATGAGGTTTTCAAGGCCTCAGAAGCTCGAAATGATTAATAAAATAAGTGATGACCCTTTGGGTCGTCACAATCTCCACCTCTAAAACAACCGTTCGTCCTCGAACGGACAAAAGAAAGCAGTACCTGAGTCAGGAAACAAGTGTGGGTAGCGGCTCCGCATATCAGACTCGGACTCCCAGGTCGATGCCTCAGGAGGCTGACCTCTCCACTGAACACGCACAGAAGGATAACTCTTCGACCTCAACTGTCGAACCTGCCGGTCTAAGAATAGCCACGGGCTCCTCCTCGTAAGATAGATCATTGTCCAATTGGACAGTATGAAGTCTAACACATGTGTGGGATCGCCGTGGTATCTCCGAAGCATAGATACGTGAAAAACTGGATGCACGGCTAATAAGTTAGGCGGCAAAGCTAATCTGTAAGCCACCCCTCCCACTCTGTCTAAAATCTCAAATGGACCAATATACCTAGGGCCGAGCTTGCCCTTCTTTCCGAACCTCATCACGCCCTTCATAGGCGATACTCGGAGCAATACTCGTTCACCAACCATGAAATCTACATTTCGAACCTTACGATCTGCATAGCTCTTTTGTCTAGATTGAGCTGTGCGAAGCCTATCTTGAATAATCTTGACCTTATCTAAGGCCTCTTGGAATAAATCTGTACCGAATAACCGAGTTCCTCCCGGTTCAAACCATCCAACCGGAGAACGACACCGCCTACCATAAAACGCTTCATAAGGAGCCATCTGGATGCTCGATTGATAACTATTATTATAAGCAAACTCTGTCAAAGGTAGGAATTGATCCCATCAACATCTAAGGTGACCTGATTAGCACCTCCTCGCTGGACCGTGTCTCTAAGGTCACATAAATAGGAATCATTATATTGTTGATCGCGGATACGCTCCAATAATGAAGAGCGAGCGATCGCACAAGCTAGTGCTCGACTAGGCTCAGAAATATCCAACCTCACAAATCGATTGGCCAAGGACTGAACATCCAAAGCAATTGGCCTCTGATTGACTGGAATATAAACAAGACTGCCCATACTGGCCGACTTCCTACTCAAAGCGTCAGCCACCACGTTTGCTTTTTCCCCGATGATATAAAAAGGTGACATCATAATCTTTCCGCAATACCAGCCACCTTCTCTGCCTCAAATTCAACTCTTTTGTTTAAACAAATACTGAAGACTCTTATGATCGGTGTATACTTCACATACTACACCATACAATTAATGCCTCCAGATCTTCAATGCGTGAATAATCGCCGCAAATTCTACATCATGCACTGGGTAATTCTTTTCATGCATCTTCAACTGCCTCGAAGCATAGGCAATAACCTTGCCATCCTGCATTAACACTGCACCAAGCCCAATACGGGAAGCATCACAATAATCAGTATAAGGTCCCGTACCCGTGGGTAAAATCAATACCGGTGCTGTGGCCATGGCTGTCTTGAGCTTTTGAAAGCTCGCCTCACATTCATCTGACCATTCAAATTGAACACCTTTCTATGTCAATCTGGTCAGTGGGGTTGCAATAGATGAAAACCCCTCCACGAATCGCCGATAATAACCCGCTAATCCCAAGAAACTCCAAATCTCCGTGGCTGATGTCAGTCTAGGTCAGTCCTTGACTGCCTCAATCTTCTTCGGATCAACCTGAATACCTGCTGCCGTCACAATATGACCCAGGAATGCAACTGAACTTAGCCAAAATTCACACTTCGAAATTTTTGCATATAGTTGGCTATCTTTCAGAGTCTGCAAAGTCACTCTGAGATGTTGTGCATGCTCCTCATGACTGCAGGAGTATGTCAATATGGAAACAATGAAGACTACAACGAACAAGTCTAAATAAGGCACAAACACACTCATGCGTATGCACATATCCATGACTCTGAAGTCTGGCCATAAGAGTTATTCTTAAATTACAACATTGTCAATTAACCCTGTTATCAAATACCTTATTCTACAAATCCCACTTTACTCAGAATGAGGTATGGTGACCTCGTGATTATTTCCCCGAATTAATGCGTCATATTTATCCTTACCTGGTGCTCGTCTCAAAGGCTAAGCTCAACGGTTTCAAAATAGAAATGGCTAAATATGAATAGAAACTATACAAGAATTGTCAAATAGTCCTAACGGACACGACTCTTATTTATGAATGCGATACGAAAATATTAATTCATAAAAGAAGAATTTTAAACACATAAACTCTTACTACCAGGACCCAGTCCTCATATGATATCCACCGCAGCTTGAATCTCGGCTTAGAAATATTTCACATTATGCCAAAAATTGGAGGATCTCATCCTCAACTCTGAATCACAGTGCTTGCACATCATATAATCTGAAATTTTTCATTTCCTTTCTTTCTTCCTTTCAATAATTGTCCGTCAAAGATAATCACGACATAAAATGAACCCTCATACCGATAGGGCACACAATTAACGATTAAAATTAGTTATTCCGAGAATTATATCAAAACATACTGTAATAAGTAATATAAAGCCACTCTTAGTCTCATGGATATTTAGTGACTAACACCTAATAATAGGGATGTCTATCCTCATGTAATATCTCAACAGGAGTATTTCCCTAAGTAGTATGATTACGATGCTCGCTCATGAATGGAGCATGTGAAACAGACTCGCCTAAATTTTCTTTCAAAAACCAAATCAAATTAAGGAAAAATTATTCTGTTTATAACAATCTGAATTATACACGTGATGACACCATCCGGTGTAATGACCTCCCTCATACCATAAAAAGTATATCAATGGTTGGGTCTCCACCTCTAGGATTTTCACCTCCACCTCTAACATCCCGACCTATACATCTGGCTGGCCATGTAGGATAAATATTAACTGCAATGGAGCGTGTAGCCTGAGTGCTTTCCTAAAATTATATTTCTCCAAAAATTCCACATTCACAGCAATTCCTTTAAGGCTCGGTTAACTTGTTGTTCATGACAATATATATTCGGACACAGTCATTGTGACCTGGTACAACCGTTCGGATCGCATATACTACATATTGCAGAGAATCTCGGGGTGACGTCTTCATAACATTTTCTAAAATAGAGTTTAGTAGATAGCGTTGCATTGGCCGGCTTGCCCTCTTGGTAATCTTGTCACAAACATTGATGGCCAATTTCCTCTTTTGCTATGTTGGCTTAACACTGCTGAGCTACCCCGTTTACTCACAAACTCTTCGTTATTCTCTGGGGCGATTTCTTACCCCATGAAAAGAACCAACCTTAAATATGTATAAATTATTTAGAGGACCTTTCTATACCATATATATACAGTCCAATAACTCACCATATTTGTCCTTCACAACTCCAACACATCGACCGGACGTCAAGGTCCGTTGAAACCCAACACGATTTATTAGGTGATCTCCTCATATAATTGCACCTTCCGTTGGGACCATAACTGGTGTGGTAAATACATTATCTTCCCACTATTTCTGTGTGCCTTCTGTAGCACAGTAAAATGAACTCCTCGCATTCGACTATTCCCACGTTATGTAATTCCTCATAAGAACTGTCAAGCACAATCTCGTGGGTTCTCAAAAGATGCACCGCTGAAGGTGGCAGCGAAGACTTTGGTGAAACCTATCTGTCCTCCGTAAAACTTTTGAAGGCATAGTTGATCTATCACCGGCCTGTGCCATTGTTCGGCTGGATAAGCAGTACGTGACTACGCCATTCGTGGGAAGACAAGAGTGGAAATTTAACTTAACACTTGAAGAACAAATTCGCACGATAAGAAAGAACAAATGAGAGACTCTTTCCTAACTCAATAGACTCTGGAGGACAAGTACAGGACGTCTCCGTACCTACCTCTCAAACTCTACTAAGCTTGTTCGTGAGTGGTGAGACCTATGTAACCTAGAGCTTTGATACCAACTTGTCACGACCCGGATTTTTCCCCAACATCGGGATCGTGATGGCGCCTACTCGTGGTAGCTAGGCAAGCCACTGTATTCATATTATCCTGTTTTTAACACAATTTTAATTAAATCAATGCGGAATACTTTATCAAAATAGAAATAACTAATTACAAGATGAAAATCATACTGAAATCCTCTACCCAAGACGTGGAGTCACCAACTCACGAACTACTACTGAAAACTACACATAAGAGTTTGAAAGAAATATAACATAATTCTGTTTGTCTCGGAACAAAGAGACTACAGCTAGTAACATAAGTAAAGAGAGAGACGTCGGGCCTGCGGACGTCTGCAAGCTACCTCGGTCTCAAATATGATCAACTCCCACGCAAAATATCTACTGCTGCTGCTTCTGATCGAAACCTGGACCTGTGCAAAAACGCACAGAAGTGCAGTATCAGCACAACCGACCCCATATGCTGGTAAGTGCCTGGCCTATCCCGACGAAGTAGTGACAAGCCTAAGACTAGACACCCACATAAACCTGTGCAGTTGCATATATATATATATATATATGTACATAAACATTTATAAGGAAATACTCTGCTCTGCAATAACAGCCAATAACTCATAATATCCAAATTAATCTAATCAACATAATTAAGTCTTACTTTCGTGTCTCAATTCTTTACTTTTCTTTTCTTATCTCGTGGTAGGCGTACCACCCGCTCCCAAATATATCAATAGGCTACCGGCAACTATGGCCAATGCCAAGATTCAAATCACTTTGTGGTCGGCGTGCCACACGATCCCATTTCTTATCATAAAAGTGGTCGGCGCGCCACACGATCCCAATTCTTTAATATATATATTACCACAATTAAGAAGAATTAACCAAGTAATAACACAATAAGGAATATCTCAAAAGAACTCAACAATTAACAACGGTTAATAAGTTCACAAGGAAAACAAAGTATAATGGAAACACAAGTAATATCAAGTCAAGGAATAGCAAATAGTTGCACGGCATCACCCAAATAAAATATAATGGAAAAACAAGTAATATCAAGTCAAGGAATAGCAAATAGTTGCACGACATCACCCAAATAAAATATAATGGAAAAACAAGTAATATCAAGTCAAGAAATGGCAAATAGTTGCACGGCATCACCCTTCGTGCTTTTACTCTCATCCTCACCAAATAAGCAAATAAAGTGCACGGCATCACCCTTCGTGCTTTTACTCTCATCCTCACATCCATAGTACGGCATGATCCTTCGTACATGGTTCAATAATAAGGCACGGCATGATCCTTCGTGCATAATCAATAAAACATGGCACGACATTAACCTTCGTGCATAAATAATAAAACATGGCACGGCATCACCCTTCGTGCATTATCACTCTTCCTCACCCAAATAACAATCACAGTTAAGGGCAGAGAAAGAAAACAACAAATCATGAACCGTTCCGGCAAGGGACACAATAATCATTTCAACAAAGTCCCTGCAAGGGCAATCAATATCTCACTTCACAACAAGTCCCGACAAGGGAGAACAATAACAATTATACAACCCGGCAAGGGTTCAACAATTTATCTTCAAAATATCTCACAACAAATATCAACAACGACTCACGGTCATGCTAGACGCCGGTGTATGGATGCTCGTCACCACAGCCCATACACCGCACTCGATCACATAGCACATAATCCTATTCCCTCAAGCTAGGATAGAACAAACACTTACCTCGAATGTTTATGAACAATTCAATCCGTGGCAATGCATTTTCCTTTCAAATTTGGCTCCAATCCAATCGTATCTATACACAATTGATTTAATATCATCAATACTACTCAACAAACTAATTCATAAGGCTAATTACAACTTTTACAACATTCTGCCCGGAATAGTGAATTTCGATCCCGGGCCCACATGGTCGGAACTCGGGGTTAGGACCAAAATCCGGTTACCCATCCCCCCACGAGTTCAAGTATATGATTTGTTTCAAAATCGGACCTCAATTCGAGGTCCAATTTCCCAATTTATGAAAAACCCTATATTCTATCAAAAACAAGAAATTCTACCATGAAAACCTTTGATTTCTATTGAAAAACATGTTTAATGATGTTAGGAATTGAAAGAATTAAGTAAAAAGTGACTTACAATTGTTTTGATGAAGAAGGAATCCGTGAAGAATCGCAAATGGGTGTTTTTGGTTTGTAAAAAGTGAAGAAATGAACTGAAAATCGTGTTTTACAGGTCTCGGTGTTCGCATTTGCGAACATGGGTTCGCAATTGCGAACCCCGACCAATTTCTGGAGTTTGAAAAATAAGCAAAGGCTGGGAAGTTCGCATTTGCGAACATTTATTTGCATTTGCGAAGTTTAGGCAGTTACTGGGGATTTCGCATTTGCGAAATAAGGTTCGCATTTGCGAACCAGCAGGCTTCTGGGCTTCTTCGCAATTGCGACACATTCTTCGCAATTGCGAAGACAGTCAATTACTGAAGGCCTCGCATTTGCGAGGTTAAGTTCGCAATTGCGAACTATGGTCCAGGTGTGCCAGTGTCGCATTTGCGACACTTTGTTCGCATTTGCGAACTTGGCTGGTTCTGGCAGGCATCGCATTTGCGATAATGGGTTCGCATTTGCGAACCCAGCCTTGAATTGCCTTCTTCGCATTTGCGAGAAATTCTTCGCAAATGCGAAGCCAACAGCTGGGTGAAAAACCAGCAGTGCATAAATTCAGGAAATTGATCCTACGGCCTATCAAATCTTTACCCGAGCCCCCCGGGCTCCAAACCAAACATGTACACAACTTCAAAAACACATTATGAACTTGTTCGTGCGATCACATCGCCAATATCACATCGTTTTCATCAAATCAAGCCTCAAATTCATGATTTTCATACTTTTGGTTTTCAAAAACTTTCAAACTTGGAACTCAAGGTCCAAAACATCTCAAACGACATCCGAATGTCACCAAACTTTACAGAAATCACATATATAATATTTAAGACTTGTACCGGGCGTCGGAACCAAAATACGAGCCCGATACCAAGGTCAATTAATTTATTTCCTTTAACAATTACATCAAAAACAATTTCACATAAAAATTCATAACTTGGGCTCTAGGCCTCAGAATTCGACTCCGGACGCATGTCCAAGTCCCATATTTTCCTACGGACCTCTCGGGACCACCCAATCTCGAGTCCGGATCCGTTTACCAAAAATGTTGACCGAAGTCAACCATATCAATATTAATATCATTTTTATCCACATTTCTCATAGAATTCATATTTTCTATCACAAAATCTTTCCGCCTACATGCTCGAATTGTGCACGTAAATCGAGGCAACATGGAATGAGGTTTTCAAGGCCTCAGAAGCTCGAAATGATTAATAAAATAAGTGATGACCTTTTGGGTCGTCACAACCACTACCTTCAGCGGTGCCACATCGGAGGAACCTCAGGATTTCTTATTTAGTTGCCATGAGATCCTCAAGACTATGGGGATAGTGGAGTCCAATGGAGTGGACTTCTGTACATTCAGGATTTCAGGATCCGCCAAGACTTGGTGGAGAGATTATTGTTTGACTCGACCATCTTTGGCGAACTACGCCGATTTGATTCTCACCGGATGTGAGATACGTAGGCAAACCCCATCGGGTCCAATCTCTTTTTTACAAAAAAAAACAATCATTAAAAATGTGTCAAAGATTTTCGGTCATAAATAAGTCTGTAATTTGTTTCATTTAAGGAAATATGCTTTCATAAAGAGTTTAAGAGTCACCCCTGAAACCTTGAATCTCCAGGATCAGATGGATGCTATCCAAGAATCACCTCAGGTTATCATGGAAAGAGCTCGGATACAACTACAAGAATGGTGGAATGATCTAGAGGAAGATGGTCGAGTGTGGGTGAAAAAATATTTGGGCCCTCTGCTAGACATACTGTATGTCAAGCCACGGGATGACTTGATCAAAGCTTTGGTGACCTTCTGGGATCCTGTTAATAATGTGTTCCATTTCTCCGATTTCGAACTCACTCCTACCTTAGAAGAAATGGCCGGTTACATTGCTTTCGGCCATGAGTTAAAGGAGCAGAAGCTCATATTTCCCAGGGCCCCATCGGTGCATAAATTCTTTGATATCTTGAAGATCAGCAAGAAAACAAGCAACGATCGCGTACAAAACGGGAGTTGCAAGTTCTACTTCTTGTATTACAGATTCGGAAATTCAGACGGATTTGAAACACATGAAAAGGGATTGAATAACCAACAGAACAAAGGCCTATGGGAGATTCATCGCCGATTCGCTTTTATTGTGGCATTTCTAGGAATCATGGTGTTTCCGAACTCAGAAGGTTCCATAGACACCCGCATGGCAAGAATTGCACAGGTTCTTATGGATAAAAAAGACCACACCATTGTCCCGCTGGTATTATCCGATATGTACCGGGCTTTGACCTTATGCAAATCTGGAAGCCCGCTTTTTGAAGGCTGCAGCATTCTCCTGCAAATGTGGATGATCGAACATGTTCGGCACCACCCTAAATTCTTAAAACATGCTTCAGATGGAACCAACTTCATCGTTAAATACGAAGAAAGGGTGGAAGATTTTATAACACCCAAGGGATTTGAAGCATGGATTTTCTATCTAAGAAAATTGAGAGCGGATCAAGTCGAATGGACTATAGGGTGGCTCCCGATAAAGGAGATCATTTACATGACTGCTTCAAAGGGCTACTTGATGATAATAGGGGCAAGAAGTATACAACCCTATGCGCCTCAAAGAGTTTTGAGACAACTTGGGAGATATCAGGTGATACGAGAGAAGATGGACTTGAGCAACATAGCCATCGAATTGCATCCAGAAGCAGCTATCCCTGAGAAGATGGTGAATGAAGATTGGCATTGTTGCCGGTATTTAAAGAGTAACACCATAGTGCCAGACCCAATAAAAGGCGAGTTCGATCCCGAGTATGTTGCTTGGTTTCAAAGAAGTTTTCACGTGAGCCCTGGGCCCGAGCTTGAGGCAATCAGACCTACCAAAAGGCCTCACGTTCGAGCTTTCGATGATAAAATCCAAGAAAGATTAGCTTGGCTGGCTAAAGAACGTGAATACAAAGATCGTATTGGAGAACTAGAGAAACGTGTACAGAATCTCCAATATGAAAATGGCTTACAGATGGCAGCCGACGAAGGGGTCAAAAAGAAGTTGACTTAAGAAAAGGACACTCTCAAAGCTCGAATCTGGTGAATCAGAAAAGAAGCCAACAGCCAAACAAGAAGCCGAGCTTATCAAAGGTTGATAGATGAGCTAAACCAACAGCTCAGAGAAAGCCAAGAAAGGTTGGAGAAGTCCGAGGCTAGCAAGGAAGGGATGCAGGCTAGATGGGCAAGAGGCGCAGCAGAGCGAAGAGAATACTTGCGGCAGGTCAAAAGGAATTGTGAGATGAGCGTCGGGGTATTGAGAGAGACAATTTTCACTCTCCAAGAACAGATCCACAGACAGGCTCTTGAAGCTAGAGAAGACAAGGAACGGTGCTACGAGATGATGGCCCTAATGAAAGGACAAATGAAAACATTCCAAGATCGACTTATGGACGAGGCGCGAATACTGGGATTAAAAAACCGACAGATAGAGCAGTTATTCAGAGAAAGGGATAACATTCGGAGAAGGATTGACGAGATTGGACGCTACATTCACATGAGGTGCCTATCATGTGAAAGGATGCCCCGAGATGTCCTTTTTTCCTCTATCATGGATTATGTCCGTCGGATCATGGAAGAATTGAAAGATCTGCAAAGAAGTCTTGCACCAAGGACCACAGCCAGGCCAAATAGGGCCCCACCGGTGCAAAAGCTCAAAATCTTAGAACTTTCCTAGTTATGAACTTGTATTTCCTTTTGGGCCTAGTCATGAGACTTTTGTATAAAAGGGCCGAATATATTTTGACCATCTTTTGTAAGTTTGACTGTCGTAAATCCAGTTTGTTTTTGGAAAAACCTTTTGAAAAATTATTATGTGTATTGTATTCACATGAACTAGGCTAGGGTCTGATTCATGCGGGGACATGATACGTAGGCAATCTACATAAGATTTGACCATTACTTATAGTAAAAAAGGGGAAAATAAATAAGAGAAGTAAGAGAAATAATGGATAGGCGTAGATGATAAGTTGGGATGACGCATGCGGTCTGAGCAAAAGCATAATAGAAATGGTTCATTGCATAGGAACATTGCATCCCCAATGTACTTTTACCATATCTGTTAAAATTTCAACACTAACAAGTTTGTTGTTTTTCTGTTCAGTTAGTGTTAGAGTGTACTGGCATCACACAGATATCATACAAGATCGAAAGGACCTATCCCTAAAAGTATGACTGGGTCAGACCACAGAGTCAGAAAAATCAATGAGCCGGACGCTCAAAGAAACTGTAGAAAAAATGGAACAAATGCAGTTGACAATCAGCGAAATGCAGACGGCGTTGGCCATAGCGAAAAAGAGTACTAACGCACCCACTACTCCTACTTTCCCACCAGGTTTTACCCCAGAATACGTTTCTCCCGGTCCCTCGACAAGAGTCCCAGACCTTCATTACCAACAGGGAAGGGATGCTTACGACCACCCAGCTCCACCACCAAATCAAAACCTTCCTCCACCAAAGGGCCCTGTCTTTGTGGCACCTCCCCTAGATCCATTGCATAGATCATCAAGTGAGCCATTATTTCAGGTTCACGACAATTAGTATTACCCCCTGGAACCCACGTTCAGGGCACCCGAACCATCCACCTATACTCCTCCCTTTGAAGTCCCATTGGAAAAACCCGCCAAGAGCTTAGAACAAGATGAGATGCTACGGAAGTTCAAGAGCCTGGAGCAGTCCTTAAGGAACATGCATGGAATGGGGAATCAAGTCAGTGTGGCTTATAAAGACTTATGCCCTTTCCCCGATGTACAACTGCCAGCTGGGTTCAAAATGCCCAAGTTTGATCTGTATGAAGGGCACGGTGATCCCATGTCTCATCTGCGAGGATTTTGCAGCAAGATGAGGGGTGCAGGCAGAAAAGATGAGCTGCTGATAGCTTATTTTGGACAAAGTTTGAGCGGACCTGCCTTAGATTGGTACACAAGGCATGATCCAAGTAGATGGTATACTTGGGATGACTTGGCGCAAGCGTTCGCCGGGCACTTTCAATATAATCTAGAGATAGTGCCTGATTGTCTCACACTATTGAAGCTGGAGAAGAAACCACGGGAGAGCTTCCGGGAATTTGGATTTCGTTGGAGAGAACAGGCGGCTAGAGTTGATCCTCCTATGAGATAGGGGGAGATGGTAGATTACTTTCTGCAAACTCTCGAGCCAACCTACTACGGTCATTTGGTGACATCAGTGGGAAAATCCTTCAATAAAGTGGTCAAAATGGGAGGCATGATAGAAGAAGGTCTCAAGACCAACAAAATCTTGAGTTATTCAGCGATCAAGGCGACAACACAGGCTATTCAGAGCGGCACAGGAGGTGCGCTCGGAAAGAAGAAAAGAGAGGATGTCACAACGACAAAGGCTGGTAATTGGTCCCGATCCAAAGGTCCCTACCCCCATCACCAATTCAGAACCCCTCACCCAAATTACCCCCACATTCCGAATTATCCTGCACAATCCTAATACCCCCTCAAGAACAACATTTTTCTGTCCATCAAGCACAAGCATACACCCAACCTCCAGCGCGCCCGCAATGGCGCGCGCCAACCCCACATAATACCTACCCAGCTCCCCATAACAACTACCCACCACCAAGGGCCTACAGAAATCCCATAGGGCCAGGTTTCCGGGGGAATCCAACTTTCAAGAACGAAAGGGTTCAGAGGTAGAGAACATTCACAGAATTAGGACAAGCATATACTGCTTTATTCCACAAATTGAAGCAGATACGTTTGTTGAGTCCTATTGAGCCCAGATTACCAAATCCCTTACCTCAAAATTTGGACCACTCAGTGAAATGTGAATATTGTTCGGGGGCTCCCGGGCATACTACCGAGAGATGTTGGAAACTGAAGCATGCAATCCAAGATCTTATTGATGCTAATAAGATTGAGGTTCAGGCACCCGAGGTACCCAACATTAACCAAAACCCACTACCAACCCACCATGAAACCCGTATGATCGAGATTATGCAAGGAGAGGGAGAACCCAAGAAGCCATCACATATAGTGATGACGATCAGGGACAGTACCAAAGAGAAATCGACCAGTGTGGAAGTGGAGGTACCAATTAAAAGGGAGGTTGTCAAGCCAGTAGTAATATTGGGGAAAAGCCCATCTGCCACTACGGAGAAACCAAAAACAACAGGTTGGTTGTGTCTGGAGCATCGTCCGCACCAGTAGTGATCGTGAAAGGATTCTGTAGGGAACCGGTCATCATAAAGCCGGTAGCTCAGTTGCCAGTAATGGATAGCAAGGCCGTGCCTTGGAAATATGAAAAGGCAACAGTGATGTACAAAGGGAAGTCAGTGGAGGAAGTTAGTTGTGAGGCCCAGGGTTTGACTCGATCGGGACGGTGTTTTGCTCCCGTAGAGTTGAGGAGATCTAATCCCGCAGTGGTGAAGAAGCCAGTAACGGAAGAGGAAGCAGAGGAGTTCTTGAAGAAGATGAAAGCCCAAGACTACTCTATTGTGGAGCAGTTAAGGAAAACCCCAGCCCAAATTTCATTACTATCCTTGTTAATCCATTCCAGTGATCATTGCCAGGCTTTGTTAAAGATCTTGAATGAAGCCCATGTTCCAGAAAAACTTTCTGTAAATCACTTGGAGAAGATAGTGCATAAAATCTTCGAAGTCAACCGAGTGACATTTTCTGATGATGAATTGCCAAAAGAGGGCACGGAACATAACAAAGCCTTATACTTGATCGTGAAGTGTGAAGACTCGGTGGTCACCCGAGTATTGGTGGATAATGGTTCAAGTGCCAATATTTGTACTTTGGCTACTCTGAACAAACTGAAGATTGATCAGGACAAAGTCCGTAAGAATGGCGTCTGCATCAGAGGTTTTGATGGAGGGAGTACTAGCTCAGTGGGTGATATCATACTGGAACTAACCATTGGTTTAGTAGATTTCACCATGGAGTTCCAAGTGGTGGACGTGGCCATATCATACACTCTGCTATTGGGACAACCCTAGATTCATGCTGCCAAAGCAGTACCTTCTTCATTGCACCAGATGGAAAAGTTTGAGTGGGACAGGCAGGAAATAACGATGCACGGGGATGATGGCACATGCATTATGAGTGATGACGTGGTGCCATTCATAGAAACAGAGAATGACAAGGGACCATGGGTATACCAAGTCTTCGAAGGGGATTCAGTGGACAAGGTTTCCGAAGGCGAGGACCTTGCTTTTCCCAGGATCTCAGCTTCAACCTTCATGATCGCCTCAGAAATGATGAACTGTGGGTTCATACCAGGAAAAGGTTTGGGAGCCAAACTCCAAGGTATCATTCAACCCGTTTCTTTGCCTGAAAATTTGGAGACATTCGGTTTAGGGTTCAAGCCGACGGTAGCAGATGTGAAGAGAGCTCACAAAATGAAGAAGAAAGTTTGGGTCCTTCCAAAGCCAGTTCCACGCCTCTCCCGGTCTTTTGTGAAAGCAGGTTTCATGAGGATGTCAAACCCAAAGATCCTCAGACCGTCAATTGGGCCAGATGGAGATCTGGATAAGAGTTTTGAAAGGTTGTTTGCTGATGTCAACATGATCGAAGCTGGAGAAGGTTCCAGTAAAGCGGACATACAGTATGTGGGGCCCAAGGCCAAAACCAACAATTGGATGGCTATTCCTCTTCCCATCTAGAAGGAGTCTTGGTAGTAGGCTCTGGATTTTCTTTTTGTTTCCTAGATTATTCCAGAGTTGTAATCCAGTTTTGATTTTATTTGTAGTGTGAAACTCTGTTATACCTCATTTTCAATAAAAACGAATTTTTCCTTTCTTTTCTTGATTTTTGATTTTTGTTTCTTTTCATTTCTGAACAGTTCTCTTTTTGTCGGTACCAATGGCATGGCATGCACAACGGATCTTCAACCTAGTCTAGGAAGTCAATCTGAATCCGAATTAATTGTGCACAAGGTCGACTTTAAGGATGATTCAGAATATGAGGAAGATGAGGCTTTTGAAGAGATAAACAGGGAATTAACTAATTTTGAAGAAAAACCTAAGCCTAATTTAAACGATACTGAATCTGTCAACTTAGGAGATGAGGATAATGTTAGGGAAACCAAAATCAGCATTCACATTGAGCCGAGTATCAGGGAAGAGCTAATCAAAACACTCATTGAATTTAAAGATATTTTTGCATGGTCGTATGATGACATGCCAGGTTTAAGCACAGATCTAGTGGTGCATAAATTGCCCACTGATCCGGCATGTCCTCCCGTCAAGCAGAAATTGAGAAAGTTCAAAATGGATATGAGCGTAAAGATTAAAGAAGAAGTAACCAAGAAGTTGCTAGCAAAGGTTATTCGGGTTACTCGATATCCCCGAATGGTTGGCCAATGTGGTGCCAGTGCCGAAGAAAGATGGGAAAATTCGGGTATGTATCGATTATCGCAATCTGAACAGGGCAAGCCCGAAAGATAACTTCCCACTACCCAACATCCATATCTTGATAGAAAACTGCGCGGGGCGAAAGATTGGATCCTTTGTGGATTGCTATGCAGGATACCATCAGATCCTAATGGATGAAGAAGATGCAGAAAAGACAACTTTCATCACTCCTTGGGGAACTTATTGCTACAGGGTAATGCCGTTTGGTTTGAAGAATGCCGGGGCGACATACATGAGAGCAATGACTACTGTGTTTCATGACATGATACACAAAGAGATTGAGGTGTATGTAGACGATGTGATCATAAAATCCAGGCGTCAAGAGGACCATGTAGCAGATCTGAGGAAGTTTTTTCAAAGACTTCGGAGGTATGACATTAAGCTCAACCCAACCAAATGTGCATTTGGGGTTCCTCGGGAAAAATGTTAGGATTCATTGTCAGTCGGCAAGGTATTGAGTTGGATCCATCAAAGATCAAATCCATACAAGAATTGCCAGGACCAAAGAACAAAACTGAAGTAATGAGTCTTTTGGGAAGATTGAATTACATCAGCCGATTCATTGCTCAGCTCACATCAACATGTGAACCTATTTTTAGGCTGTTAAAGAAGGATGTTGCAGTCAAGTGGACTGAAGAATGCCAAGAGGCTTTTGATAAGATAAAGGAGTATTTGTCAAACCCACCTGTGTCGGTTCCACCTGAACCCGGGAGGCCTCTGATTCTTTATCTAACAGTTTTGGACAATTCTTTTGGCTGCGTATTAGGGCAACATGACATCACCGGCAGAAAGGAACAGACCATCTATTATCTCAGTAAGAAGTTCACAACATATGAAGTTAAGTACACTCATCTTGAGAAGACATGTTGCGCCCTAACTTGGGTGGCACAGAAGTTGAAGCATTATTTGTCTTCTTACACTACTTATCTCATTTCACGTTTGGATCCATTGAAGTATATTTTCCAGAAACCTATGCCTACGGGAAGGTTAGCAAAATGGCAAATATTACTTACAGAATTTGACATCATCTATGTGACGAGGACGACCATGAAAGCCCAAGCACTAGCCGATCACTTAGCTGAGAATCCTGTTGATAATGAATACGAACCTTTAAGGACGTATTTTCCAGATGAAGAAGTGTTGCAAATTGATGAGTTAGAACTAACCAAGGAGCCGGGGTGGAAGCTTTTCTTTGACGGAGCTGCAAATGCAAAGGGAGTCGGAATAGGAGCAGTACTTATTTCTGAAACAGGACATCATTATCCTGTTACGGCTCAGTTGCGCTTCTATTGTACCAACAATATGGCTGAATACGAAGCATGCATTTTGGGGTTACGATTAGCTGTGGACATGGATGTCCGGGACGTCTTGGTCTTGGGAGACTCGAACCTTCTGGTACATCAGGTTCAAGGCGAGTGGGAAATAAGAGATTTGAAGCTTATCCCGTATCGCCAATGTTTGCATGACCTGACGAAGCGTTTCCGGTCAATAGAATTCAGACATATCCCAAGAATGCATAATGAGGTCGCCGATGCTTTGGCTACTCTAGCATCAATGTTGCATCACCCGGACAAGATTCATGTTGATCCGTTATATATTCAAGTTCGGGATCAACATGCCTATTGCAATGTGGTGGAGGAAGAAATGGATGGCGAGCCATGGTTTCATGATGTCAAAGAATACCTCAGGATGGAAATATACCCAGAGCAGGCAACTGGAGATCAAAAGAGAGCTATTCGGCGATTGGCAAATGAATTTTTCCTTAGTGGAGGAGTGCTATACAAAAGAACCCCGGATTTGGGATTGCTAAGATGTATAGATGCAGGTCAAGCCACAACAGTGATGACAGAGGTGCATGCCGGAGTTTGTGGGCCACATATGAGCGGATATGTATTGGCGAAGAAGATTATTCGAGCAGGATATTATTGGCTCACCATGGAGCGTGATTGTATAAATTTTGTGCGAAAGGGCCATCAGTGTCAGGTGCACGTAGATTCTGATTCATTCTCCGCCGACAGAATTGCATACAATGTCAGTGCCATGGCCATTTGTTGCTTGGGGTATGGATGTTACTGGATCTATAGAACCTGGAGCTTCCAATGGTCATAGGTTCATTCTGGTAGCCATTGACTATTTCACCAAATGGGTGGAAGCTAAAACTTTCAAGTCAGTGACCAAGAAGGCAGTGGTGGATTTTGTTCATTCCCATATCATCTGTAGATTTGGGATTCCGAAAATGATCATCACGGATAACGGCGCTAATCGTAACAGTGGTTTGATGAAAGAATTATGTCAAAAGTTCAAGATTACACACCGTAATTCCACCCCATATCATCCCAAAGCAAATGGCGCGGTTGAGGCAACAAACAAGAATATAAAGAAGATACTGAGAAAAATGGTAGAAGGATCTAGGCAATGGCATGAAAAGCTACCATTTGCATTGTTGGGTTATCGCACTACGGTTCGCACTTCAGTAGGTACAACTCCTTACTTGCTGGTATACGGAACTGAAGCAGTAATACTAGCAGAAGTTGAGATTCCATCCCTCCGAATTGTCACTGAACCTGAGATTGATGATGACGAATGGGTCAAAACTCGATTAGAGCAGTTGAGTTTAATTGATGAAAAGAGATTGGCAGCAGTATGTCATGGCCAATTGTATCAGAAGAGAATGGCAAGTGCTTACAATAAGAAGGTACGCCCTAGAAAATTTGAAGTAGGGCAACAAGTACTGAAACGGATCCTCCCACATCAAGCCGAAGCAAAGGGCAAGTTCGCCCCGAATTGGCAAGGGCCGCTTATTGTAACCAGAGTATTATCCAATGGAGCTTTATATCTGACCGATATTGAGGGAAGATGCACCGACACGGCTATCATTCTGATGCGGTCAAGAGATATTACATGTAATTTCTTTATGATTTTGGTTCATTTTGTTTGTTTGTACTGGGTATTTATCGGATAATGAAATGACGGAGGCAATTTTTTCTTCTATCCAAACACTTTTAACCCTTGTTTCCCCCTTTGAGCCTTATTTATTCTTTCATATCCCTCTCTTGGAATCAATAACGGAAATAGAAAAGAAAAGAAAAAAAAATAGATAAAAGAAAGTCACAAGAGATTTAAATGAATCCAAGGAACTACGTTTGACCTGATTCCTCAAATAGGATACGTAGGCGCCTCACGGCTCGGTCATAGAGTAAATAAAAGTTAATCCTTCCCCAAACAAGAAATTGGGGCAGAAGTTATGTTGTTTTATGAAAAGAGTTTTGATTCCGAGAGTTGTAATATTTCACCCATTCAGAGTTATTTTGAATTTTTTGATACTCTTTTCGACCCACACAAAAACAACCCATATGAGATATCCGAAAAAGACCTCCCGATCAGTATCTAGGAAATGCCCAGTCAGGCAAGTAAAGACCAAGAGTAACACACTGATCCCCAACAGAAAGGGAATAAGCTGAAGGAATTGATAGCCAAAAGAATCCCCAGTGAAGAGAACCTTATCGGTGCCTTTCCAATCTCCAGCAAAGAAAAAATAAAATGAGAGAGTCTTAGCGGTAACGTCCTCAATCCCCAGCTGAAGAGTAATACAAATGAGAGAGTCTTATCGGTGAAAACCTTCACGGGCACTATAAGGCGATGAAAGCTGAGAGAAAAATCGAAATGAGAGAGGCTTGATAGTAAAACCCTTCGGGCATTACAAGTCGAATAAAGATTAAGAGTCAGATGGAAATCACCAGACAGAAATCTTGTGCACCTGTTCATACTCAGCAAATGAGGCAATCAGAAAGATTGATGGATACAAATAGACTAGGTTGATTAATCCGGAATGCATGACGTGATCGTTGGGACCGGTTATACCATTCAGATAAGTTCCTTTTTTGTTTTTCTCAATATTTGTTCAGAAAACTTCCTTCTTTATCTATCTTTTCATTTTCTTTGTTTAAAGATTTTGTCCAAGTTTATTTTGAGAAAGACTTTTCAGAGCTTACTATCAGTTGCCGAATTGGTGCAAAGCAAAATAAGGGTAGGACAGACCAAAATGGTTTGAATTGTCAGAAATGGAGAATACCTGAAAGACGCAGTCGAGAAAATCACGGACCAAGTTCCAAAAGAATCTCCAGCGGATTTTCAAGATACGCAAATAACTCCGACAGATTATTAACCGAGTCCCAAGATGTTCGGACAACACCAAGCATTGTAATCTCCAGCAGTATTGAAGGAAAATGAAACCTTTTGAAAAAAGTGATTTTTGAGTTTCACCAGCAAGTTTTGAAACACAGAAATGGAAAGGGATAAATGGAAAAACCACCCCAGCAGAAATATCATTCCCAGCAAATAACATCATCCCTGACAAGTTTCGAGAATTTAGAACAGGAAGAAGGAAAAGCCATCCCCGACAAGTTTTAAACTAACAAATTTTCTTTGATTTGAATCAGGTGAGGAAATGTCAATGATAGAAGAAAGACATGCCGCAAGGAATATTACCAAAACTGGGGCAGAAAATTTTCGCCATTGTCGAAACTTTTCTCAAAGAAAACAAGGAAATCAATTCGAGAGATTTTAATTGGAAGAAGTCAGGAGCCCGCATATAGAATGGAGGTGTTATTTTTAAGTTGAAGAAGTCAGGAGCCCGCCTGTAGAACGGAGGTTGTTATTTCAAATTGAAGAAGTCAGGAACCCACTCTTCCATATATTACGTGGTCTCTTACCTTAGGTATTTCATCCGGCTCACCTCTTAACTCTTATTAGTATATCCGTAGCAAAGTTTGTTCGTCTGCATATCACTTAACACTTATCTATTTGTAAGATTCTTTAGAAGCTTTCCATCATGCCCAAATACCCTCTTGGGTTATTGTTGTCACGACCCGAATTTTCCCCCAACATCGGGATCGTGATGGCGCCTACTCGTGGTAGCTAGGCAAGCCACTGTATTCATACTATCCTGTTTTTAATGCAATTTCATAATTTATTTATCAACAAACCATAACTTTAATTAAATAAGTGCGGAATACTTTATCGAATTAGAAATAACTAGTTACAAGGTAAAAAAAATACTGAAATCCTCTACCCAAGACGTGGAGTCACCAACTCATGAACTACTACCGAATACTACACATAAAAGTTTGAAAGAAATATAACATAATTCTGTTTGTCTCGGAACAAAGAGACTACAGCTAGTAACATAAATAAAGAGAGAGACGCCGGGCTTGCGGACGTCTGCAAGCTACCTCGGTCTCAAATGTGATCAACTCCCACGCAATCGATTTACTGCTCCTGCTCCTGATCGTAACTCGGACTCGTGCAAAAACGCACGGAAGTGTAGTATCGGCACAACCGACCCCATGTGTCTGGTAAGTGCCTAGGCTATCCCGGCGAAGTAGTGACAAGCCTAGGACACATAAACCTGTGGAGTTCAATATATATGTATACCATAGAATAACAAGAATATAACCAAGTACTAACACAATAAGGAATATCTCAAAGAACTCAACAATTAACAACAGAGTTAATAAGTTCACAAGGAAAACAAAGTAAAATGGAAACACAAGTAATATCAAGTCAAGGAATAGCAAGCAGATTGCACGGCATCACCCTTCGTGCTTTTACTCTCATCCTCACCAAATAAGCAAATAAAGTACACGACATCACCCTTCGTGCTTTTACATCTCATCCTCACCAAATAAGCAAATAAAGTACACGGCATCACCTTTCGTGCTTTTACTCTCATCCTCACATCCATGGTACGGCATGATCCTTCGTACATGGTTCAATAATAGGCACGGCATGATCCTTCGTGCATAATCAATAAAACATGGCACGGCATTAACCTTCGTGCATAAATAATAAAACATGTCACGGCATTAACCTTCGTGCATAAATAATAAATCAAGGCACGGCGTCACCCTTCGTGCATTATCACTCTTCCTCACCCAAATAACAATCACAGTTAAGGGCAAAGAATAAAACAAGTAAATCATAAACCGTCCCAACAAGGGCAATCAATAATCATCTTCACAACAAGTTCCGACAAGGGAGAACAATAACAATTCTACAACCCGGCAAAAGTTCAACAATTTATCTTCAAATATGTCTCGCAACAAGTATTAACAATGACTCACGGCCATGCTAGACGCCAGTGTATGGATGCTCGTCACCACAGCCCATACACCACACTCGATCACATAACACATAGCACATAATCCTATTCCCTCAAGCTAGGATAGAACAAACACTTACCTCGAATGTTTATGAACAATTCAATCCGTGGCAATGTCTTTTTCTTTCAAATTTGGCTCCAATCCAATCGTATCTATACACAATTGATTTAATATCATCAATACTACTCAACAAACTAATTCCTAAGACCAATTACAACTTTTACAACATTCTGCCTGGAATAGTGAATTTCGACCCCGGGCCCACATGGTCGGAACTCGGGGTTCGGACCAAAATCCGGTTACCCATCCCCCCACGAGTTCATGTATATGATTTGTTTCAAAATCGGACCTCGATTCGAGGTCCAATTTCCCAATTTATGAAAAACCCTATATTCTAACAAAAACAAGAAATTCTACCATGAAAACCTTTGATTTCTATTGAAAAACATGTTTAATGATGTTAGGAATTGAAAGAATAAAGTAAAAAGTGACTTACAATTGTTTTGAAGAAGAAGGAATCCGTGAAGAATCGCAAATGGGTGTTTTTGGGTTGTGAAAAGTGAAGAAATGAACTGAAAATCGTGATTTACAGGTCTCTGTGTTCGCATTTGCGAACATGGGTTCGCAATTGCGAACCCCGACCAATTTCGGGAGTTTGAAAAATAAGCTAAGGCTAGGAAGTTCGCATTTGCGAACATTAGTTCGCATTTGCGAACACTGGCAGACAAAGGGGTGTTCGCATTTGCGAACTAATGTTCGCATTTGCGAACACAGGCTGTATAAGGCAGTGTTCGCATTTGCGAACAATGGTTCGCATTTGCGAAACAGGCAATATACTGAAGGCCTCGCATTTGCGAGGTTAAGTTCGCAATTGCGAACTCTGGTCCAGGTGTGCCAGCTTCGCATTTGCGAACAATTGTTCGCATTTGCGAACAAGGCTGGGTCATGAGGGGCTTCGCATTTGCGATCAGGGTTCGCATTTGCGAGCCCTGCCTTGATCTGCCCCCTTCGCAATTGCGAGAAATGCTTCGCAATTGCGAAGCCAACAGCTGGGTGAAAAACCAGCAGTGCAAAAATTCAGAATTTAATCCAACGGCCTATCAAATCTTTACCCGAGCCCCCGGGCTCCAAACCAAACATGTACACAACATCAAAAACACATTATGAACTTGTTCGTGCGATCACATCGCCAATAACACATCGTTTTCATCAAATCAAGCCTCAAGTTCATGATTTTCATACTTTTGGTTTTCAAAACTTTCAAACTTGGAACTCAATGTCCAAAACATATCAAACGACATCCAAATGTCACCAAACTTTGCAGAAAGCACATATATAATATTTAAGACTTGTACCGGGCGTCGGAACCAGAATACGAGCCCGATACCAAGGTCAATTAATTCATTTCCTTTAACAATTACATCAAAAACAATTTCATAGAAAAATTCATAACTTGGGCTCTAGGCCTCGGAATTCGACTCCGGACGTATGTCCAAGTCCCATATTTTCCTACGGACCTCTCGGGACCATCCAATCTCGGGTTCGGATCCGTTTACCAAAAATGTTGACCGAAGTCAACCATATCAATATTAATATCATTTTTATCCAAATTTCTCATAGAATTCATATTTTCTATCACAAAATCTTTCCGGCTACATGCTCGGATCGTGCACGTAAATCGAGGCAACATAGAATGAGGTTTTCAAGGCCTCGGAAGCTCGAAATGATTAATAAAATAAGTGATGACCCTTTGGGTCGTCACAATCTCCACCTCTAAAACAACCGTTCGTCCTCGAACGGACAAAAGAAAGAAGTACCGGAGTCAGGAAACAAGTGTGGGTAGCGGCTCCGCATATCGGACTCGGACTCCCAGGTCGATGCCTCAGGAGGCTGACCTCTCCACTGAACACGCACAGAAAGATAACTCTTCGACCTCAACTGTCGAACCTGCCGGTCTAGAATGGCCACCGGCTCCTCCTCGTAAGATAGATCATTGTCCAATTGGACAGTACTGAAGTCTAACACATGTGTGGGATCGCCGTGGTACCTCCGAAGCATAGATACGTGAAAAATTGGATGCACGGCTGATAAGCTAGGCGGCAAAGCTAATCTGTAAGCCACCCCTCCCACTCTGTCTAGAATCTCAAATGGACCAATATACCTAGGGCTGAGCTTGCCCTTCTTCCCGAACCTCATCACGCCTTTCATAGGCGACACTCGGAGCAATACTCGTTCACCAACCATGAAATCTACATCTCGAACCTTACGATCCGCATAAGTCTTCTGCCTGGACTGAGCTGAACGCAATCTCTCCTGAATAGTCTTGACCTTATCCAAGGCCTCCCGAACTAAGTCTATACCCAACAACCGAGCCTCTCCCGGCTCAAACCATCCGACTGGGGACCGACACCGCCTACCATACAACGCCTCATACGGGGCCATCTGAATGCTAGACTAGTAGCTATTGTTGTAGGCGAACTTTGCTAATGGCAAAAACTGGTCCCACGAGCCTCCAAAATCAATGACACAAGCTCGAAGCATGTCCTCTAGGGTCTGAATAGTCCTCTCGGACTGGCCGTCCGTCAGAGGATGAAAAGTTGTACTCAACTAGACCTGGGTGCCTAACTCTTGCTAGACCGCTCTCCAAAAATGTAACGTAAACTGCGTACCCCGATCTGAGATAATAGACATCGGCACCCCATGAAGACGAACAATCTCCCTGATGTAAATCTCTGCTAACCTATTCGATGAGTAAGAGACAGATACTGGGATGAAGTGTTCTGACTTGGTCAGTCTATCAACAATGACCCAAATAACATCAAATTTCCTCCGAGTCAAAGGAAGTCCAATAATGAAGTCCATTGTGATCCGCGCCCATTTCCACTCGGGAATTTCGATTTTCTGGAATACACCACCAAGCCTATGTTGCTCACATTTCACCTGCTGACAATTTAGACACCGAACGACATACGCAATGATGTCCTTCTTCATCCTGCACCACCAATAGTGCTGCCGTAAATACTGATACATCTTCGTGGCGCTCGGATCAATAGAATACCGCGAACCGTAGGCCTCCGCTAAGATCAACTCTGGAATCCCCTCGACATTGGGCACACAAACGCACCCCTGCAATCTCAATAATCCGTCATCATCTACAGTTATCTTCGTGGCACCTCCCCGCTGGACAGTATCTCTCAAGTCACGCAGATGAGGATCATCAAATTGCCTCTCACGGATACGCTCTAATAGAGATGAACGAGCGACCGTGCAGGCTAACACCCTGCTAGGCTCAGAAATGTCTAATCTCACGAACCGGTTGGCTAAGGCCTGGACATCTAGAGCTAATGGTCTCTGACTGACCGGAATGTATGCAAGACTACCCATGCTGGCATACTTTCTACTCAATGCATCGGCCACCACATTGGCCTTACCTAGGTGATATAAGATAGTAACATCATAGTCTTTTAGCAACTCTAACCATCTCCGCTGTCGTAGATTCAACTCCTTTTGCTTTATCAAGTACTGTAGGCTTTTTTGATCAATGTACACCTCACATGTCACACCATATAGATAATGCCTCCGGATCTTTAAGGCATGAACCACCGCTGCCAACTCAAGATCATGAACTAGATAATTATTCTCATGTATTTTCAACTGCCTCGAAGCATACGCAATAACCTTACCATCGTGCATCAATACCGCTCCAAGCCCTGTACGAGATGCGTCACAACATACTGTATAAGGTCCTGCACCCGTAGGTAGTATCAACACTGGTGCGGTGGTCAAGGCTGTCTTGAGCTTCTGAAAGCTCGCCTCACATCCTCTGACCACTGGAACTGGACACCCTTCTGGGTCAACCTGGTCATTGGGGCTCCAATAGAAGAAAACCCCTCTACAAATCGACGGTAGTAACCTGCTAATCCCAAGAAACTCTGGATCTCAGTCACTGAAGCTGGTCGAGGCCAATTCTGGACTGCCTCAATCTTCTTTGGGTCTACCTGAATACCTTCCACCGATACAATGTGACCCGGAAATGCTACCGAACTCAGCCAGAACTCACATTTAGAAAATTTGGCATATAGCTGGTTATCTTTCAGAGTCTGAAGAACCACTCTGAGGTGCTGCTCGTGCTCTTCCTGGCTGCGGGAGTACACCGGGATGTCATCTATGAAGACTATCATGAACAGATCCAAGTAAGGCCTGAATACCCGATTCATCAACTCCATGAATGCTGCTGGGGCATTGGTCAACCCGAAGTACATGACCAAGAACTCATAATGCCCATATCTAGAGCGAAAAGCTGTCTTAGGAATGTCAGCCACCCTGATCTTCAGCTGATCGTAGCCTGACCTCAAGTCTATCTTAGAGAATACCCACGCTCCCTGGAGCTGGTCAAACAAATCATCAATCCTCGGCGGTGGATACTTATTCTTTATTGTCACTTTGTTTAATTGCCGGTAATCAATACACATCCGCATCGAGCCATCTTTCTTCTTTACAAATAATACAGGTGCTCCCCAGGGGGAAACACTGGGCCTGATAAAGCCCTTCTCAAGAATGTCTTGCAACTGATCTTTCAACTCCTTTCAGTTCCGGCGGGGCCATACGATAGGGTGGAATAGAGATGGGCTGAGTGCCCGGTGCCAAATCAATACAGAAATCAATATCCCTGTCGGGTGGCATGCCCGGCAGGTCTGAAGGAAAAACCTCCTGAAACTCCCGTGCAATAGGGACCGACTCAATGGAAGGAACTTCTGCGCTGGAATCACGAACATAAGCCAGATAAGCTAGACACCCCTTCTCGACCATGCGTCGAGCCTTAACATAGGAAATAACAGTGCGAACGGAGTGGCTTGAGGTACCTTTCCACTCTAATTGGGGTGATTCTGGCAAGGCTAAGGTCACAGTCTTAGCATGACAATCTAGAATAGCATGGTATGGGGACAACCAGTCCATCCCCAATATGACATCAAAATCCACCATATCCAAAAACAACAGATCAACACGGGTCTCAAGACCCCCAAATATAACTACGCACGAACGATGCACTCGGTCGACTACAATGGAGTCACCCACCGGTGTAGACACATAAACTGGAATATCCAGAGCATAGCTGGGCACAGCCAAATACGGTGCAAAGTAGGAAGACACGTATGAATATGTAGATCCAGGGTCAAATAATACTGAAGCACCTCTGCCACACACAAGAATAGTACCTGTAATCACGGCATCTGATGCCTCTGCCTCTGGCCTGGCTGGTAAAGCATAGAATCGGGGATCTGCACCTCCCCTCTGAACTGCGTCTCTAGGACGACCATCAACTGGCTGACCTCTACCTCTGGCTGGACGGTCTCCACCTCTACGGTCTCGACCTCCACCTCTATAATCTCTACCCCCGCCTCTGGCTGGCTGGGCAGGCTGAGGGTCAGCTGGGGCCTGAATCATGGGACAAGGACCCCGCTGCTGAGTGTTGCCCGTCGCTCGAGGGCAGAACCTGACAAAATGACCTGGGTCACCACAACCGTAGCACTCCTAGGCTGATGGGGGTGCTGGCCCTGACGACCTGAATGGCCTCCACGAACACTCTGAAGAGGCTGAGCACTAATAGGGGGCTGATCTGAATACTGCCCACGAAACCCACGATCACCTGGTCCACCCTGTGAAGCCTGAAGGGTGGAATGGAAAGGCCTGGAAGACTGGCCTTTGTCAAAAGATTCTCTGCCACCAGAAGAAGAACCACTAAACCTGCTTGAATGACGAGGCCTCTTGTCTGAAGGATAACCATCTCCCCGAGCAAGAGCCATCTCAACTCTACGAGCTGCATTAGCTGCCTTCTGAAAAGATATATCACTCCCAACTCGCATGGCCATCTGAAGTCTATTCAGCTGATTTAGCCCATCTATAAACCCTGCGGACCCTCTCCCGCTCTGTGGGGAGTATCACCACCGCATGACGTGCCAGATCAATAAATCTCGTCTCATACTGAGTGACAGTCATAGTACCCTGCTGGAGGCACTCAAACTGCCTCCGAAGTGCATCCTGCTGAGTAACAGGGAGAAACTTCTCCAGAAATAACTCTGCAAACTGATCCCATGATAAAGTCGGGGACCCTACTGGTCGAGTCAAGCAATAATCTCTCCACCAAGTCTTGGCAGATCCTGAAAGCCTGAATGTACAGAAGTCAACTCCATTGGACTCCACTATCCCCATAGTCTTGAGAATCTCGTGGCAACTGAATAAGAAATCCTGAGGATCCTCTGATGTGGCACCGCTGAAAGTAGTGGTAAACAGCTTGGAGAACCGATCAAGTCTCCATAAAGAATCAGAAGTCATGGCCGCTCCATCTCCGGCATGAGCCGTGGTACCTGACTGAGTGGCCACAGCTGGCTGAACCACTGGTGCCTGAGGCTGAGGAGCTACTGGCTCCGGAGTACGAGCAATAGGAGTCTGGGCCCCTCCTCCAGCCTGAGAAGCGGCTGGTGCAACTGATAATAAGCCCGCTCTGGCAACGCTGTCCATAAACCCCGCTATTCCGACCAAAGCCTCCCGAAGATTCGGGGTAAATAAAGCCTCTCCCGGGACCTGAGCTGGGCCCACTAGAGCTGCTGGGACTGGAACCTCCTCGTCAATCTCTAGTTACAAGGTAAAAATCATACCGAAATCCTCTACCCAAGACGTGGAGTCACCAACTCACGAACTACTACCGAATACTACACATAAAAGTTTGAAAGAAATATAACATAATTTTGTTTGTCTCGGAACAAAGAGACTACAACTAGTAACATAAATAAAGAGAGAGACGCCGGGCCTGCGGACGTCTGCAAGCTACCTCGGTCTCAAATGTGATCAACTCCCACGCAATCGATTTACTGCTGCTGCTCCTGATCATAACCTGGACCTGTGCAAAAACGCACAGAAGTGTAGTATCAGCACAACCGACCCCATGTGCTGGTAAGTGCCTGGCCTATCCCGGCGAAGTAGTGACAAGCCTAGGACCGGACACCCACATAAACCTGTGCAATTCAATATATATGTATACCACAGAATAACAAGAAATAACCAGGTAATAACACAATAAGGAATATCTCAAAGAATTCAACAATTAACAACAGTTAATAAGTTCACAAGGAAAACAAAGTATAATGGAAACACAAGTAATATCAAGTCAAGGAATAGCAAGCAGTTGCACCGCATCACCCTTCGTGCTTTTACTCTCATCCTCACCAAATAAGCAAATAAAGTACACGGCATCACCCTTCGTGCTTTTACTCTCATCCTCACATCCATAAGAAAATAAAGTACACGGCATCACCCTTCGTGCTTTTACTCTCATCCTCACATCCATAGTACGGCATGATCCTTCGTACATGGTTCAATAACATGGCACGGCATGATCCTTCGTGCATAATCAATAAAACATGGCACGACATTAACCTTCGTGCATAAATAATAAAACATGGCACGACATTAACCTTCGTGCATAAATAATAAATCAAGGCACGGCATCACCCTTCGTGCATTATCACTCTTCCTCACCCAAATAACAATCACAGTTAAGGGCAAAGAATAAAACAGTAATTCATAAACCGTCCCAACAAGGGCAATCAATAATCATCTTCACGACAAGTCCCGGCAAGGGAGAACAATATCAGTTCTACAACCTGGCAAAGGTTCAACAATTCATCTACAAATATGTCTCACAATAAGCGTTATCAACGACTCACGGTCATACTAGACGCCAGTGTATGGATGCTCGTCACCACAGCCCATACACCGCACTCGATCACATAACACATAGCACATAATCCTATTCCGTCAAGCTAGGATAGAACAAACACTTACCTCGAATGTTTATGAACAATTCAATCCGTGGAAATGTCTTTTTCTTTCAAATTTGGCTCCAATCCGATCGTATCTATACACAATTGATTTAATATCATCAATACTACTCAACAAACTAATTCTTAAGACCAAATACAACTTTTACAACATTCTGCCCGGAATAGTGAATTTCGACCCCGGGCCCACATGGTCGGAACTCGGGGTTCGGACCAAAATCCGGTTACCCATCCCCCCACGAGTTTATGTATATGATTTGTTTCAAAATCGGACCTCAATTCGAGGTCCAATTTCCCAATTTATGAAAAACCCTATATTCTAACAAAAACAAGAAATTCTACCATGAAAACCTTTGATTTCTATTGAAAAACATGTTTAATGATGTTAGGAATTGAAAGAATTAAGTAAAAAGTGACTTATAATTGTTTTGAAGAAGAAGGAATCCGTGAAGAATCGCAAATGGGTGTTTTTGGGTTGTGAAAAGTGAAGAAATGAACTAAAAATCGTGATTTACAGGTCTCTGTGTTCGCAACCCCGACAAATTTCTGGAGTTTGAAAAATAAGCTATGGCTGGGAAGTTTGCATTTGCAAACTTTTGTTCGCATTTGCGAACACTGGCAGGATAGGGGAATGCTCGCATTTGCGAACTAATGTTTGCATTTGCGAACAAGCTGGCTTCTGGGCTTTGTCGCAATTGCGACACATTCTTCGCACTTGCGAAGACAGGCAATATACAGAAGGCCTCGCATTTGCGAGGTTAAGTTCGCAATTGCGAACTATGGTCCAGGTGTGCCAGTGTCGCATTTGCGACACTTTGTTCGCATTTGCGAACTTGGTTGGTTCTGGCAAGCATCGCATTTGCGATAATGGGTTCGCATTTGCGAACCCAGCCTTGAACTGCCTTCTTCGCATTTGCGAGAAATTCTTCGCAAATGCGAAGCCAACAGCTGGTTGAAAAACCAGCAGTGCATAAACTCAGAAATTGATCCTACGGCCTATCAAATCTTTACCCGAGCCCCCCGGGCTCCAAACCAAACATGTACACAACATCAAAAACACATTATGAACTTGTTTGTGCGATCACATCGCCAATAACACATCGTTTTCATCAAATCAAGCCTCAAGTTCATGATTTTCATACTTTTGGTTTTCAAAACCTTCAAACTTGGAACTCAAGGTCCAAAACATCTCAAACGAAATCCGAATGTCACCAAACTTTACGTAAATCACATATATAATATTTAAGACTTGTACCGGGCGTCGGAACCAAAATACGAGCCCGATACCAAGGTCAATTAATTCATTTCCTTTAACAATTACATCAAAAATAATTTCATAGAAAAATTCATAACTTGGGCTCTAGGCCTCAGAATTTGACTCCGGACGCATGTCCAAGTCCCATATTTTCCTACGGACCTCTCGGGACCATCCAATCTCGGGTCCGGATCCGTTTACCAAAAATGTTGATTGAAGTCAACCATATCAATATTAATATCATTTTTAACCAAATTTCTCATAGAATTCATATTTTTCTATCACAAAATCTTTCCAGCTACATGCTCGGATCGTGCACGTAAATCGAGGCAACATAGAATAAGGTTTTCAAGGCCTCAGAAGCTCGAAATGATTAATAAAATAAGTGATGACCCTTTGGGTCGTCGCACTGTGGGGGTTCAGAGACACCGCCTGTAGAATGGAGGTGTTATTTTGAAGAAATCAGGAGCCCGCCTGTAGAATGGAGGTGTTATTTTGAAGAAATCAGGAGCCCGCCTATAGAACAGAGGTGTTATTTTCAAATCGAAGGAGTCAGGATGCCCGCCTGTAGAATGGAGGTTGTTATTTTGAAGTTGAAGAAGTCAGGATGCCCGCCTGCAGAATAGAGGTGTTATTTTCAAATTGAAGAAGTCGGGATGCCCGCCTGTAGAACGGAGGTGTTAATTGCAAGTTATCACAATCAGGAGCCCGCCTGTAAAACAGAGGAATACATTTCAAGGTCGAAACAGAATTCCCTGCCTGTAGAACGGAGGTTGTTATTTTCAAATTGAAGAAATCAGGAGCCCACCTGTAGAATGGAGGTGTTATTGTTTAGTTGAAGAAGTCAGGAGCCCGCCTGTAGAATGGAGGTTGTTATTTCAAGTTGAAGAAGTCAGGATACCCGCCTGTAGAATGGAGGTGTTATTTTTAAGTGGAAAAATCAGGAGCCCGCCTGTAGAATGGAGGTTGTTATTTCAAGTTGAAAAAGCAGGATGCTCGCCTGTAGAATAGAGGTGTTATTTTATCGAAAAAATCAGGAGCCCGCCTGTAGAATGGAGGTGTCATTGTTAAGTTGAGGAAGTCGGGAGCCCGCCTGTAGAATGGAGGCTGTTATTTCAAGTTGAAAAAGTGAGGATGCCCGCCTGTAAAACAGAGGTTGTTATTTTTAAGTTGGAAAAATCAGGAGCCCGCCTGTAGAACAGAGGTTGTTATTTTTCAAATTGAAAAAATCAGGAGCCCGCCGGTAGAACAGAGGTGTTATTTTCAAATTAAAGAAGTCGGGAGCCCGCTTGTAAAATGGAGGTTGTTATTTTTAGTTGAAGAAGTCAGGAACCCGCCTGTAGAACAGAGGAATACATTTCAAGGTCAAAGCGGAATGCAATAATACCAAAGAAGAAATCAAGAACCCCCTGCGTATCAAGCTTTAAATCAAGGAAGTCGTGTCCCAAGCAGCAAGAATAAATTGAAGATATAGATAAGGGTTTACAGTTCATAGATCATAATTTAGTCTAGCTTCTTATTTTGCTTTTGCATGGTGTAATAAGGAGGTCAGCAAGCAGTAACCGCAACAACAGCAACAGTAACAACATTCCCAGCTACCAAAACTTCCCGAACTACATTGACCTGATTCCTGTTTAGCCCAGGATATGTAGGAGGCTTCCCGAAGCAAAGGCTCGGTCAAAATCTTTTAAAAATGCTTCACATGGAGTTCTCAAGCGGGCAAAAATCACTCGTATCCGCTCACTTATCTTTGCACAAAAACTCTTCGTGTTTACGCGCAAAGAGAGGCAGCTGTGAGCACGTGATTTTTGCCCTATGAGAGAAATACTCCCAAAGATTCAAAATAAAATAAATTCAGTTTTCTTACAATTGTTGTGAATTTTGTGTTATTTTTTTGTATTATTTCTTTTATACATATAATATTCGTTGGTTTGGTTCCGGTTTAAATTATTTTTAGTTAAAATCAAATCAAATATGACCAGCTTTTTTCTCAACCCTAAACCAAATCAAATCAAATTATTGGGGTGTTTTTTCTTGGTTCGACTTGGATTGTTGGGTTGTTATAGTTTGTCGATTTCGCTGGAACACACAATAATATAGATATTCAAATTATTTGCAGGTTAATCTATCTTTTTGTATTAAATATGGGTCAGATTGAATAATTTATTCATTTTTATATTATTTGTTTTTAATATGCTCATATCCGATCTGATACGCCTATGGTAATAGATATTACAAACTAAAAAATTTCTCTGTAAAAAATATAATTTATATTGTTGGAAGTCTTTAAAAATATTACTAATTTGTGTATGGATCCTTTTAAGGTAGTATATTGTTAGAGAATCCTATACTAGTGTAAAAGTCAGCAAGCAGAACAAATGTGTACACACAAGACAACCATTATACCAATGAATGTTCATACTCCGTTGTAAATAAGCTTCCTGGAGAAGCTTATCCGTATGTGACTTCGTCGTAAATATGTTTATCTATTTAGTACTTTATTGGAAATAAGCCTCCCGAAGAAGCTTATCATTTCGGTACCCGGTTATGGATAAACATTACCCTCGGTAGAATATTATCCATGCCGGGTATAATAAGTTTATCCTTTCAGTATCCGGTTATGGATAAATATTATCCCCGATAGAAGATTATCCATAGAGGAGCTTGTAGTAGCTTACACAACAGCTTGAAATAGCTTACACAAGCAGCTTGTAGTAGCAGCTTACACAACAACTTGTAGTAGCTTACACAGCAGCTTGCAGTAGCAGCTTACACAGCAGCTTCCTTTCTTCTATAAATAGAAGGGTTTTCATTTCATTATGTACATCAGTTTGAATTCGAATAATATATCACACTCTCTCTCTATATACTTGTCTTTACTTTAGAGTCTTTATTTTATAACACGTTATCAGCACGAGACTCTGCCATATCGAGCAAATATTTTGAAAGTATATAAGGTAAGAACTTTTTTTTATTAAATAATGTCAAATCTTTCTAAACTTGAATTTGTAGCCTTGGATATATTGGGCAAAAGTTATATGTCTTGGGTGCTTGATACTGAAATTCATCTTGATGCGATGGGTCTGGCAGACACCATCCGTGATAAAAATCAGGCATCAAACCAAGACCGTGCCAAAGCAATGATATTCCTACGCCATCACCTTGATGAAGGCCTGAAAATGGAATATCTTATTGTTAAAGATCCAGTCATACTGTGGAATAATTTGAAAGATAGATATGACCACCTGAAGATGGTCGTTCTTCCACAGGCACGATATGATTGGACTCATCTAAGGCTACAAGATTTTAAATCTATTAGTGAGTATAATTCCGCTATGTTCAGAATTATTTCCCAACTAAAATTATGTGGTGATAATATTATTGATTATGATATGTTGGAGAAAACTTTCACCACTTTTCATGCCTCGAATATGCTCCTGTAGCAGCAATATCGAGAGATGGGATTTAAAAGGTATTCTGAACTTATCTCACATCTTCTTATAGCCGAACAACATAATGGGCTATTAGTTAATAAACATTACCCCGATAGAAGATTATCTATACCGGGTATAATAAGTTTATCCTTTCCGTATCCGGTTATGGATAAACATAACCCTCGGTAGAAGATTATCCATATCGGATATTGTAGCAGCTTACACACCAGCTTGTAGTAGCTTACACAGCAGCTTGGAATAGCAGCTTACACAGCAGCTTGCAGTAGCAGCTTACACAGCAGCTTGTAGTAGCTTACACAACAGCTATGCCAAAGCACCTGGTTGAGCTTTATCAAAGCCTCCTTGAAAAAGACAGAGAAAAATGTTGAAGCACATTTTATCTCTGAAGATAATTTTGACTTCATGCATTTAGATATAGCTGATTACTTTGCACTCCCAGAAGGAGAAACAAGTCATGTAATCGGCAGTGAGTCTGTAGAAATATAAATATTTTGAATTTTTGTTGTTTGAAATAAGTAGTATGGTTATGTAATTATACATAAATAAAAGTTATGATTTGATAATGATGTTTACTATAATATATCTTATTTATGTCATTTTGAAGAATATGGATATTATTATTAGATCAACTTAAACTCTAGCAGAGTTTGCAAGAAATATACAACTACCAGAAGTGGTTATTTTCGTATATCTCATTGTAATTATATTTTATTAACCACCAGAAGTGGTATATGCCTATGATCACTAGAAGTGATAATTTAGACTTTCTATGGTTACAATTGAAGATAAGATACATAAATATTCTCTACACGCCTCGATTTGCTCCCGAAGTAGTAAATATTTTAAAAGAGGTTGAGGCATCACAATTTATTGTGATTAATGCGCGTTCAGATAATCATGTTCGGTTTTCCTGAAGGATGAGAACTTTTGATAATAATAATCCATTCCCTGAAGTGAATGTGGCAATATTAATAAATTTGGTAAATATGAACGCGCTTTTGATGTAAATATATTTACCTCCAGAAGAGGTAATATAATTGAGAGAATATATATTCAATATTTCGTATTTTAAATCTGCTCCTGAAGAAGTAATACAATTGGAATTGCCTCCTGAAGTAGGAAAATATTATGAATAGGAGTTTTCTTGTGCTTAAACAATTGTTTACTTGGTTGTGATTTTCTCTTATGGTACCATAAGTATCAGAGCAATATTTGATAGTACAAATGTATTAACAACTCATGAAGAGCTAATTGTTTGCATAGAAGACACGTGACACCCGTAGTGTCCGATAAATATTAGATTGTGGATAATAAATGAAGGCTCTCGAAGAGATTATTTACAAATATGTCATTCATATTATATGATTGTGGTCAAAACATAGGTTGTAGTAAACCCGAAGTTTACTAAAATAAATGGCTATCATATTGAGATTATAAATGATTGAAAGATTGAAAAATCTTCATTTTTCCACAATCATAGGGGGTAAAATAATATGTATATGAGAAGTTACTCGCCTTATTCTTCGATTTGTACTTCATCATGTATCACGATAAACGAGAAGTTTACTAATACAAAAGTAGCCATAGTAAACCAAAAGTTTACTAATGCAAAAGTTTATGTCATAGTAAACCAGAAGTTTACTAAGAGATAGCACATGTCATGATAATCTAGAAGTTTTCATTTCCCATTTTTAAATGAGCTATTTGAGAATTTAGATAAGCATATACCGAAGAACTAGAAGATTCTTCAAGAATTCTCATGTGTTGCTTGTTCTCATAATAAATTGATTATACCAGCTAAAGTTGGGACTAAGACCCCTGATTTTGAAATATATATAAGGTGAATACGGGTTCATTCACCTATCATGTGAACCACTTATAGATGCATATATAAGATGGTTACATATATGTTTCTTGTCAACCTGCAGTTTGGCATTTGAAATTGCTTTTCTCACTTAAGAGCATAATTTTCAGATTATGAAATCAAGACAATTCATCTTGATAATGCTGGTTTATGTACAAGCTAGTTTAGCAATGAATACCTCCTATTAATGGCTAAACTATTGTTTATGAGAACAAAGCTTCATGTGTTGGTCTAAGATTTTCTAAATTGCATACAGCAGCACTTGTATGCATCAGACCAACAAATGATAAGTCCTCCCCTCATAATTGGTTTAGGATTAGAAATCAAATATTTTACTATCTTTTGATGTATGGTATATGATTAATTTCTCTACCACAATGCATAAAGATATGTTTCCCAAAGAAGATTGGGGATATATGTTAGTTTTTCTAACATCTGGGAATGGAATAAATAGTTGAAAAATATGCTATATGAATGGAATTATCATGATCCTCACTTAGAAGATAATTCAAGTCAAATGCCAGAAGCATTTGCTGATCCAAAATCAAATATCATATTTCAGCTGCAAATGCTCCTATTTAAATTTAAAGTCCCTGAAGGATAGATTTTACCGTACGCATGAAGCGTGGTAGACCTATCGGTTCCAAAGGTAACAATCATTAGAAAATTATAAGGAGCTAATGATCAAAATGATCATAATGAGGAGGAAATAAGCTCTAGAAGAGACCACGACATAACATTTCATGAAACTCTAGAAGAAGTTGAGGTACCTAAAAATAAAGAAAGCGATGAGATCTCAACAAGTTATGTCGCTTAGGAACCGACACAAAATGATCGTCGACGATATATTTGATACAATATAGTGCACAATACTGTGAAATATTGTGAGGATCGGACCAGTAGTCCAGACACCTGAAGATGTCATGCCATTTAAATGCGAGTCATAACCTATATGTCTCATTTGATTAAATCTCTATAAAGATCCCCGAAGGATTTAAAATGCCTGAAGCATATAAGTTCAAAGTCTCGGGAAATGTACTCGATCAAATTATAAAGATCTTGTACGATTTAAATCAACCTGGACGCAAGTGATTTAATCGCCTTAGTGAATATTTGCTGAAAGAGAGTTACATAAATAATGTTATTTGTCCATGTAAAGAAAATGTCATCAGAATTTGTTACACTTGCTATATACGTTGATGACATAAATCTTGTTGGAACTCCAGAAGAGCTCTAAAGGCAATTGAATATCTTAAGAAAGAATTTTAGATGAAAGATCTTGGAAAAATAAAATCTTGGTATGCAAATTAAATATTTAGCAGACGGGATCTTTATCTATCAATTTGCCTATATAGAAAGGGTCTTTAAACGCTTTTACATGGACAAAGTGCACCCATTAAGTACACCAATGGGTGTTCGATCACTTGAAGTGAATAAGGATTCGTTCCGACCTCCAGAAGAGGATGAGGAACTCATTGGTCCTGAAATACTCTATTTCAGTGCAATTGCTATGCACTTATGTATCTTGCTAATGCTAGCAAAAGTGGTGCAAATCGTATTGGTTATGCAGATACAAGGTTAGAATGCAGAGACTTCAAATATTTGAAACAAGGTTTTCATCAGGGGGAGTAAATATGCGATGCACTCTTTTTTCCTTATTAAGGTTTTCTCCCACAGGGTTTTCCTTATAAGGTTTTTAATGAGGCACCTAGCAATGCGTATTACTAAATATATGTACTCTTTTTCCTTCACTAGGATTTTTCCCACGTGGTTTTTCCTAGTAAGGTTTTAATGAGGCACATTATCTTTTAATGAACATCCAAGGGGGAGTGTTATAAATCAATTGTCACGACCCTAGTTCACCAATTGTGAACATGTCGTGATGGCACCCAGTCCCCACGACTAGGTAAGCCTAACACGTTGCGGAATCTATAAGTTATAAATACTTAAATAAGAAACAGCGGAAAATAACATAAAAGATATGTAATCCGTGCCGCTTGGCACATACATCCGTCACACAATAAATAAAACACTACCAAGATCCGGAACCCCACGGTAACATAGACTAAAAGAGAAATACAACTGTGGCTCTATGTGTAAAGAGTATCTAACAACGAAATGAAGAAAAATGTCAACTAGTAATACTAGAATAGAAGGGAAGCCTCCGGATCCGCGGACGTAGCAGATCATACCTCGAAGTCTCCCAGAGAAAGCTGCAGAATCACCTAGTACGAGCCTGCTCTGATGTACCTGGATCTGCACAACAAAAGTGTGCAGAAGAGTAGCATGAGTACACCACGGCGGTACTCGGTAAGTGCCAAGCCTAACCTCGATGGAGTAGTGACGAGGAAGGTCAGGGCCCTACTGAGAAACAATAATAATATGATGATAACAAAATAAACAGTATAACAGTATAAATGATAATAATTTCCGAAATAACAACAATAAGATGATTACTGCAACTGTCTACAATTAAGCTAACAACAAATAACCAACTCAATAAAACAAATCCAGGACCTGTGGGAATTGAACCCACAGTCCCATTCTCAGTACCTTTGGGTCTCCGGGAATCGAACCCGCAGCCCATGTCTCAATAATATCTCAATAACTCGGGATCTCCGAGAATCGAACCCGCAGTCCCTACCAATAAGTCAGGATCTCGGGAATCGAACCCGTAGTCCACATTTCAAAAATCTCAGGATCTCGGGAATCGAACCCGTAGTCCACATTTCAATAATCTCGGGATCTCGGGAATCGAACCCGTAGTCCACATTTCAATAATCTCGGGATCTCGGGAATCGAACCCGTAGTCCACATTTCAATAATCTCGGGATCTCGGGAATCGAACCCGTAGTCCACATTTCAATAATCAGGATCTCGGGAATCGAACCCGTAGTCCACATTTCAATAATATCAGGATCTCGGGAATCGAACCCGTAGTCCATAACCACAGCAAGTAAAGGAATTACACAGAGAGAAGTATAATATGCCTAATGATCACTTCGCCGATGAACAGCGCCAGCGATTACCAAGAAAACTCAAGTAAGTCAATTAAGCAACTAGACAGTTAGATTCTATCTAATCATGCTTTTCTAACTACTACCGGGTAGGAATATCGAATTTAACAACTAAAAACAGTAATATCACTCATTGAACATTTTGAGTAAAGTATGTGTTCAACAACCAGCGCATGTACACGCCCGTCATCTCGCGTACAAGGCATTTAAAGTATCACAATAATATCCTAGGGGTGAAAGTCCCCCACGCGAAGTTAGACAAGCCACTTACCTCAATTCCGGTATGAAACCACTAAGAAATAACCTTCTTGCCGCGAATGTCGGCCTCCACAAGTGTAGAATCTGATAAAAATCAATAGAATCACATCAAAATAGGCCAATTGGGCATTACCCAATCAAATTAACTCAGAATTCACCAAAACCCACAAGTTGCCAAAACCCGACTTTCGGTACGCTTATCGAAAAATCACGAAAGTTATATATTCGGAATCCTTGTCTCAATACGAGTCTAAGCATATAAAGTTTATCAAATTCGGACTCCATTTGCCCACTCAAAACCTTGATTTTCTAAAGGTTTTGGTCTAGGGTGAAAACCCCGATTAATTACCCCAAATTCCTCCATTTTCATGAAAAACTTGCATAATATTATCAACAACAATCATAATTGGAGTCCATAATTGATTACCTGAAGAAACCCCTTGAATCTCCCTTCAAAATCGCCCAAATCGCCCCTTAAGCCGAGCCCTCAAAGTTTGGAAATGTTTCTGAAATTTCTAACTTCGAATATAATTAACTCTCTGCGATTTCCGCTTCTGCGGACAAAATTCCGCTTCTGCGGATCCGCTTCCGCGACATTTTGTTGCTTCTGCGAAGCCCAGGCCTGGCGGGCCCATTTCGCTTCTGCGAGAAGAGGACCGCTTCCGCGCGTCCGCTTCCGCGATTGGACAACCGCTCCTGCGAGCCTTCCCGCTTCTGCGATCAGTGGTCCGCTTCTGCGGACTCGCTTAAGCGGATTTCCCCTCCGCTCCTGCGGTTCTCACTCCCCGACCCAAGGTCGCTTCTGCGACGAGTCTTCCGCACCCGCGACTCCGCCTCAGCGGAAAGGGATCCGCCTCTGCGAACCCAGGCGCTCCTGCGCCCCAAGTTCCGCTCCTGCGGGCTCGCCTCTGCGGTCCCATTTCCGCAGGGGCGAAAACGACAGAACAGAAGGCCCAACCTGCAATTTTCCATGTTTTCCTTCCGTTTAACCATCCGAAACCACCCCGAGGCCCCCGGGACCTCATCCAAACACACCAACACATCCTAATACCTTATTCGAACTTGTTCCAATCCTTAAAACGCGTCTAACAACATCAAAACCCATAATTCACATCGAATTCAAGCCTAAATTTCTTAAAACTTTCCGAATTGCACATTCGATCTAAAACCCGACCAAACGACGTCCGAATGACCTGAAAATTTGCGGACATATCCAAAATCACATAACGAAGCTACAGAAATTGTCGGAATTCCATTCCGACCCTCGAATCAAAATCTCACCTATCGTTCGGATTCGCCAAAATTTCAACCTTCGGCATTTCAAGCCTAATTGAGCTACGGACCTCGAAAATACATTCCGAACGCGCTCCCAACCCCGAAATCACCTAACGGAGCTAATGGAACCATCGTATTTCCGTTCCGAGATCGTCTTAACACTGTTCCGGCTACGGACCGTTTTCTAGCTTCAAAGCTCTTATTTAGGGACTAAGTGTCCCAAAATGCTCAAATTTTCGAAACCGACTCTCCCGGCAACCCACAATAGCAGAAATGAACTTAGGGGAACAGTTAAATTAGGGATTGGGGCGTAATTTTCTAAAACGACCGGTCGGGTCGTTACATCTTCCACACTTAAAGATTCGTTCGTCCTCGAACGAGCATAGAAAACATACCTGAAGTAGTGAAAAGATGAGGGTACCGGCTGCGCATATCCTGCTCGGTCTCCCAAGTCGCCTCCTCGACCGGCTGGCCCCGCCACTGAACCTTTACCGAAGCGATGTTCTTTGACCTTAGCTTTCTGACTTGCCTGTCTAGAATGGCTATTGGCTCCTCAACATAAGACAGATCTTTGTCTAGCTGAACGGATGTGAAATCCAACACATGCGACGGGTCACCATGGTATCTCCGGAGCATGGAGACATGAAATACGGGGTGAACTCCGGCTAGGCTGGGAGGTAAGGCCAACTCATAAGCAACCTCCCCAACACGCCTCAAAATCTCAAAAGGGCCAATAAATCTAGGACTCGGCTTTCCTTTCTTCCCAAACCTCATAACGCCCTTCATGGGCGAGACTCGAAGCAGAACCCATTCACCAACCATAAAAGCCACATCGCGAACCTTCTTGTCCGCATAACTCTTCTCTCTAGGCTGGGCTGCACGAAGTCTGTCCTGGATCACCTTGACCTTGTCCATTGCATCCTGAACCATATCAGTACCTAGCAACCTGGCCTCGCCCGGCTCAAACCAACCCACGGGAGACCTGCACCTCCTACCATATAGGGCCTCGTACGGTGCCATCTGAATACTGGACTGGTAGCTATTGTTATAAGCAAACTCCGCCAGTGGCAGAAGTGATCCCATGAACCTCCAAACTCAATCACGCACGCACGGAGCATATCCTCCAAAAAACTGAATAGTGTGCTCGGACTGACCATCAGTCTGGGGGTGAAACATTGTGCTCAGCTCTACCCGAGTACCTAACTCCTGCTGTACGGCTCTCCACCCGGACGCTGATGCTCGTACTTCACTTGTTGACAGTTGAGGCATACCATCCAGCCGAACTATCTCCCTGATATAGATCTCCGCCAGTCGCTCCGATGAATAAGTAGTGCTCACCGGTATAAAATGGGCGGACTTGGTCAGCCGATCCATAATAACCCAAATGGAATCAAACTTCCTAACCGTCCGTGGAAGCCCGGATACAAAGTCCATGGTGATGCGCTCCCATTTCCACTCTGGAATCTCAATCTGCTGCAGCAATCCACCCGGACGCTGATGCTCATACTTCACCTGCTGGCAGTTGAGGCATCTAGAAACATAATCAACTATATCCCTCTTCATCCGCCTCCACCGGTAATGCTGTTTCAAGTCCTGATACATCTTCGCGGCACCCGGATGGATGGAATACCGCGAACTATGGGCCTCTGCTAGAATCGGCTCTCGAAGATCATCTACATTGGGCACACAGATACGCCCCTGCATCCTCATAACTCCATCATCCCCGATGGTAACATCTCGAGCATCACCACGCCGAACTCTATCCTGAAGGACAAGCAAATGAGGGTCGTCGAACTGACGCTCCCTGATGCGGTCAAATAGAGAAGACCGAGAAACCACACAAGCTAGAACCCGGTTGGGCTCCGAAAGATCCAGTCTAACAAACTGCCTGGCCAAAGCCTGTACATCCATCGCCATAGGCCTCTCCGAGACTGGTAGATATGCTAAACTCCCCAAACTCTCTGCCCGACGACTCAAGGCATCAGCAACCACATTAGCCTTGCCCGGATGATAGAGAATAGTAATATCATAGTCCTTCGGTAGTTCCAACCATCTCCTCTGACGCATATTCAGGTCCTTCTGCTTAAGCAAGTGCTGCAAGCTCCGGTGATCAGTGTAGATCTCAGAAGGAACCCCATATAAATAATGACGCCAAATTTTCAAGGCGTGAACAATGGCAGCTAGCTCCAAATCATGAACAGGGTAGTTCTTCTCATGCACCTTCAGTTGTCTCGACGCGTAGGCAATCACCCTACCGTCCTGCATCAATACCGCACCGAGTCCCACTCGTGAGGCATCACAATATACAGTATAGGACCCCGAACCTGTAGGCAACATCAATATAGGGGCCGAAGTCAAAGCTGTCTTGAGCTTCTGAAAGCTCGCCTCACACTCGTCCGTCCACTGAAAAGGGGCACCCTTTTGGGTCAATCTAGTCATAGGTGCTGCAATCGAAGAGAACCCTCTACGAAACGACGGTAATAGCCCGCCAAACCAAGGAAACTGCGAATCTCAGTAGCGGAGGAGGGTCTGGGCCAACTCTGCACGGCCTCCACCTTCCTCGGATCTACTCGAATACCATCACTCGATACCACGTGGCCCAAAAATGCCACTGAACTCAACCAGAATTCACATTTAGAGAACTTGGCATAAAACTGCTTCTCCCTCAGGATCTGAAGCACTATCCTCAAATGCTGCTCGTGCTCTTCCCGGCTCCGAGAATATACTAGAATATCATCAATGAAGACAATCACGAACGAGTCCAGATAAGGCCTGAACACACTGTGCATCAAATGCATAAAGGCTGCTGGGGCATTAGTCAGCCCAAAAGACATCACGAGGAACTCATAGTGACCATACCGGGTCCTGAAGGCAGTCTTCGGGATATCTGGCTCCCGAATCTTCAACTGGTGATACCCAGAGCGCAAATCAATCTTAGAAAACACATGTGCGCCCTGTAGTTGGTCAAATAAATCATCAATACGGGGCAAAGGATACCGGTTCTTCACTGTAACCTTGTTCGGCTGACGATAGTCAATACACATACGCATAGAACCGTCCTTTTTCTTCACAAACAATACAGGAGCACCCCAAGGCGAAACACTGGGTCGAATAAAACCCTTGCCCAATAACTCCTGTAACCGATCCTTCAACTCCTTTAACTCAGGAGGAGACATACGGTACGGTGGAATAGAAATGGGCTGAGTGCCCGGCAACAAGTCAATAGCAAAGTCAATATCTCTGTCGGGCGGCATGCCCGGAAGATCAGCTGGAAATACATCAGCAAAGTCACGTACCACATGAACAGAATCAATAGAGGAAGTGTCAATACTGACGTCCCGCACATAGGCTAGATAATCAGCACACCCCTTCTCAACCATACGCTGAGCTCTGAGAAAAGAAATAACACGGCTAGGGGTGTGATCTAGAGTACCACTCCACTCAATACGTGGAATGCTTGGCATAGCCAGGCGTCACGGTCTTGGCGTGACAATCAAGAATAGCATAATGGGGCGACAACCGGTCCATGCCCAGAATAATATCAAAATCGACCATCCCAAGCAGCAATAGATCCGCTCCGGTCTCAAAATCACAAATGGTAATCAAACACGACCGATATACGCGGTCCACAGCCAAAGAATCACCCACCGGAGTGGAAACATAAATGGGGGCACTCAAAGAATTCCGAGGCACACCCGGATGAGAAGCAAAGTAAGAAGACACATATGAAAAAGTGGAACCGGGGTCGAATAGAACCGATGCCTCCCTGTGACTAACCAGAATAATACCTGTGATAACAGAATCAGATGCAATAGCCGCAGCGCAATCAGGAATAGCATAGAATCTGGCTTGTCCCCCCTCTCGAGGGCGGCCTCTGGCACCCTGACCCCCACCCCTGGCTGGCTGGGCAGGTGGAGTGGCAGCTAGAGCTAGAATGATAGCCTGCTGGCCCTGAGAACCATGCTGAGGCTGCGAAGACTGATGAGGTGCTCCCCTCCTACGCCTGGGGCACTCCCTAACCAGATGGAGAGTATCCCCGCACTCAAAGCAAGCTCTGGGAGGACGCGGTGGCTGTGACTGACCGGCCTCACCCCCACTAGTCTGACCCTGGAAGGACCCCGCGCATGAGGTGCACTGGAAACTGGGGGAGCATAATAAGGCTCCTGAGGTGCTGGAAGAGCTGGAGTGCTACCAGCTGCTGGTAAAGCTGAGTGAACTGGTCGACCGAAATAACCCCTGCCAAAACGACCGGCTGCTGAAGTGCGGGCACCAGAGAAATGGCCCGACTCACGAGACCTCTTGGCCTCTCTCTCTCCCCCCGCTCTCTAGGGAGCATACTCTCGATCCTCCTGGCAATGCTCACTGCCTGCTGATAAGATATATCTGTCTCCAACTCTCTGGCCATGCTGGATCGGATCGGTGGAATCTGGCCCTCAATAAATCTCTGCACCCTCTCCCGGACCGTGGATACCAAGGCCAGTGCATGCCTGGCGAGACGGGTGAAATTGATAGCATACTCCGATACTGACATGGAGCCTTGTCGCAACCGCTCAAACTCCGAGCGCCAAGAATCCCTAAGGCTACGAGGAACAAACTCTCTCAAAAACAGATCTGAAAACTGCGTCCAGGTCAATGAAGAAGACTCCCCTGGACTATCCAACTCGTACGTGTGCCACCAATCGTAAGCGGCCCCACGAAACTGAAAAGCGGTGAAGGAAACCCCGCTGGTCTCCACAATCCCCATAGTGCGAAGAATACGATGACACTCCTCCAGAAAACCCAATGCATCATCCGAAGCCAAACCAACTAAACACTGGAGGGTCATATTTCTTGAACCTCTCCAATCTACGTTGCTCGTCCTCGGAGGCAGCTGGTCCACCTCCGGGCTGTGTCGGGGCGGCAGGAGGCATAACCAAAACATCCGGAACATGTCCCACTGGCACACGTGCTGCTCGGTGTAACGGCTGCGGGAGTCCGAGCCCCTCCCCCGGCCTCTGAGATGTGGCTGCAACAAGAGGAAGCAATCCGGCGTCAGGCTAAAGTGGTATACATACTCATGAGCTGAGCCAGGGTCTCCTGTAGTGCTTGGAGTAGTAGCAGTGTAGTCGGTGTACCGAGTGCCTGCGCTCCAACCTGGTCTACCTGTGGCACCTCAGCGGCCGCGCGCGAGGGTGCTGTGGCTGCACCTCGGGCGCGTCCTCGTCCTCTACCTCGGCCCGGCCTCTGACGGCGGCAACAGGGGGCGCGGGTACCTGATCATCGCGGGTAGCTCGTGTCCTCACCATCCGTGAGAGAATAGAAAGCAGATAGTTTAGATTTTTGATGCCAAAAATGTCGCACGACAAGGAATCCAAAAGAAATGAAGAGTTTCCTAAACGGTTACATAGCCCCTCGTAGATAAATACAGACGTCTCCGTATCGATCAGCGAGACTCTAAGCAACCGGTCCGTGTCCCGTGACTCCTATGAACCTAGAGCTCTGATACCAACTTGTCACGACCCTAGTTCACCAATTGTGAACATGTCGTGATGGCACCCAGTTCCCACGACTAGGTAAGCCTAACACGTTGCGGAATCTATAAGTTATAAATACTTAAATAAGAAACAGCGGAAAATAACATAAAAGATATGTAATCCGTGCCGCTTGGCACATACATCCGTCACACAATAAATAAAACACTACCAAGATCCAGAACCCCACGGTAACACAGACTAAAAGAGAAATACAACTGTGGCTCTATGTGTAAAGAGTATCTAACAACGAAATGAAGAAAAATGTCAACTAGTAATACTAGAATAGAAGGGAAGCCTCCGGATCCGCGGACGTAGCGGATCATACCTCGAAGTCTCCCAGAAAGCTGCAGAATCACCTAGTACGAGCCTGCTCTGATGTACCTGGATCCGCACAACAAAAGTGTGCAGAAGAGTAGCATGAGTACACCACGGCGGTACTCAGTAAGTGCCAAGCCTAACCTCGATGGAGTAGTGACGAGGAAGGTCAGGGCCCTACTGAGAAACAATAATAATATAATGATAACAAAATAAACAGTTTAACAGATAATAACAATAATTTTCGAAATAACAACATTACGATGTTTACTGAAACTGTCTACAATCAAGCTAATAACAAGTAACCAACTCAAATAAACAAATCCAGGACCTGTGGGAATTGAACCCGCAGTCCCATTCTCGGTACCTCTAGGTCTCCGGGAATCGAACCCGCAGCCCATGTCTCAATAATATCTCAATAACTCAGGATCTCCGGGAATCGAACCCGCAGTCCCTACCAATAAGTCGGGATCTCGGGAATCGAACCCGTAGTCCTCATTTCAATAATCTCAGGATCTCGGGAATCGAACCCGTAGTCTACATTTCAATAATCTCGGGATCTCGGGAATCGAACCCGTAGTCCACATTTCAATAATCTCGGGATCTCGGGAATCGAACCCGTAGTCCACATTTCAATAATCTCGGGATCTCGGGAATCGAACCCGTAGTCCACATTTCAATAATCTCAGGATCTCGGGAATCGAACCCGTAGTCCATAACCACGGCAAGTAAAGGAATACACAGAGAGAAGTATAATATGCTTAATGATAACTTCGCCGATGAACAGCGCCAGCGATTACCAAGAAAACTCAAGTAAGTCAATTAAGCAACTAGACAATTAGATTCTATCTAATCATGCTTTTCTAACTACTACCGGGGAATATCGAATTTAACAGCTAAAAACAGTAATATCACTCATTGAACATTTTGAGTAAAGTATGTGTTCAACAACGAGCGCATGTACACGCCCGTCACCTCGCGTACAAGGCATTTAAAGTATCACAATAATATCCTAGGGGTGAAAGTCCCCCACACGAAGTTAGACAAGCCACTTACCTCAATTCCGGTACGAAACCGCTAAGAAATAACCCTCTTGCCGCGAATGCCGGCCTCCACAAGTGTAGAATCTGATAAAAATCAATAGAATCACATCAAAATAGGCCAATTGGGCATTACCCAATCAAATTAACTCAGAATTCACCAAAACCCACAAGTTGCCAAAACCCGACTTTCGGTACGCTTATCGAAAAATCACGAAAGTTATATATTCGGAATCCTTGTCTCAATACGAGTCTAAGCATATAAAGTTTATCAAATTCGGACTCCATTTGCCCACTAAAAACTTTGATTTTCTAAAGGTTTTAGTCTAGGGTGAAAACCCCCATTAATTACCCCAAATTCCTCCATTTTCATGAAAAACTTGCATAATATTATCAACAACAATCATAATTGGAGTCCATAATTGATTACCTGAAGAAACCCCTTGAATCTCCCTTCAAAATCGCCCAAATCGCCCCTTAAGCCGAGCCCTCAAAGTTTGGAAATGTTTCTGAAATTTCTAACTTCGAATATAATTAACTCTCTGCGATTTCCGCTTCTGCGGACAAAATTCCGCTTCTGCGGATCCGCTTCCGCGACAAAATGTCGCTTTTGCGAAGTCTAGGCCTGGCTGGCCCAATCCGCTTCTGCGAGAAAAGGACCGCTTCCGCGCGTCCGCTTCCGCGGTTGGACAACCGCTCCTGCGATCCTTCCCGCTTCTGCGATCAGCGGTCCGCTTCTGCGGACTCGCTTAAGCGGATTTCCCCTCCGCTCCTGCGTTTCTCACTCCCCGACCCAAGGTCGCTTCTGCGACGAGGCTTCCGCACCCGCGACTCCGCCTCAGCGGAATGGGATCCGCCTCTGCGAACCCAGGCGCTCCTGCGCCCCAAGTTCCGCTCCTGCGGCCTCGCCTCTGCGGTCCCATTTCCGCAGGGGCGAAAATGACAGAACAGAAGGCCCAACCTGAAATTTTCCATGTTTTCCTTCCGTTTAACCATCCGAAACCACCCCGAGGCCCCCGAGACCTCATCCAAACACACCAACACATCCTAATACCTTATTCGAACTTGTTCCAATCCTTAAAACGCGTCTAACAACATCAAAACCCATAATTCACATCGAATTCAAGCCTAAATTTCTTAAAACTTTCCGAATTGCACATTCGATCTAAAACCCGACCAAACGACGTCCGAATGACCTGAAAATTTGCGGACATATCCAAAATCACATAACGAAGCTACAGAAATTGTCGGAATTCCATTCCGACCCTCGGATCAAAATCTCACCTATCGTTCGGATTCGCCAAAATTTCAACCTTCGGCATTTCAAGCCTAATTGAGCTACGGACCTCCAAAATACATTCCGAACGCGCTCCCAACCCCGAAATCACCTAACGGAGCTAATGGAACCATCGGATTTCCGTTCCGAGATCGTCTTAACACTGTTCCGGCTACGGACCGTTTTCTAGCTTCAAAGCTCTTATTTAGGGACTAAGTGTCCCAAAATGCTCAAATTTTCAGAACCGACTCTCCCGGCAACCCACAATAGCGAAATGAACTTAGGGGAAAAGTTAAATTAGGGATTGGGGCATAATTTTCTAAAATGACCGGTCGGGTCGTTACACACGTTTATAGATGTTCATACTCCGTTGTAAGTAAGCTTCCTGAAGAAGCTTATCCGTATATGACTCCGACGAAAATATATTTATCTATTTAGTACTCTATTGGAAATAAGCCTCCTCAAGAAGCTTATTATTTCGGTACCCGGTTATGGATAAACATTATCCCCGGTAAAAGATTATCCATACCGGATATAATAAGTTTATCTTTTCAGTATCCGGTTATGGATAAACATTACCCTCGGTAGAAGATTATCCATATCGGATATAATAGCAGCTTTATTTTTTTTTATACGAATTAAAAAGGAAATAAGTTCACATAAATTGAAACGGAGAGAATACTAATTTGTGTATGGATCCTCTAAGATAGTATATTTATTGTTAGAGAATCCAACAACCATTATATACCAAAGAACAACAACAAGATAATTATTACAAAAAGAAAAGAAAAAAAAGAAGCTGAAGATAAGCATCAACGTGGCAGCAACAATCTCCTGTAGAACACGAAATTACTGGAAAAATATCTAAAATCTTCATCAAGTTTCAAGAAGCTGCTGTATTACTGGAAAAGGACAACAACCATATCTGCATAAATTATTGCTCATCCCTACGTGGCAAATGATAAAACAAGGAACACAGCTCTGACGACCACGTGGCAATGAAATATAATTTACTTCTTTTTTGCATATAAATAAGATAGAAGAACACACATATATATTATATACATACACATACAATATTTGAGTAAATAATTATAAGGAGGAGATATTGTTGAGTAAATAATAGAAATGGAAGAAGGTGGAAGTAGTGTTAGAGAGGAAAAAAAGAAGAAAGTGATGGTAGCAATAGATGAAAGTGAGTGCAGTTTCTATGCATTAGAATGGGCACTTAACTATCTTTACAATTCTTTACTGAATTCAGAGATTGTGTTATTCACTGGCCAACCTATTGCTGATTATAGCTATATCTATGCTTCTTCTTTTGGTGTTACCTGTAAGTAATTTATTAAGTATTTAATAGTATTTTTTTTCTTTATTAAGATGATTAATTTTATGTTCTTTTTTATTTTGATATTGCAGCGCCAGAATTAATAACAAGTATACAAGAAAATTCAAGGAAAGTAACTAATGCTGTCCTGAAGAAAGCTAAGGATGTTTGTGGTCAACATGGGGTATTGTCTTGTAGTTTTACTTGCATTTTCATACTATAGTAAGAGTAGAATTATTTAATTTATAAACGCTAATGGTATAACTTTTAAATTTTGATTAACTTATTGCAGCAAGTTTACCTTACTAATCCCAGCTTTTTCTGGATAGTTATATACACCGTCAAATCTATTTATAACAGTTTTTCATATTTTTTAGATGAAAAATTGGCTCCAAAGAATAAATGGTTGTTAGAGTGAAATCTTGTTACAGAGGATCTCAGTTTGAAGGGGAGTCTTAGAGCAATCATAAAGTTACTTATAGATAACATGTTTGAATCGTAGAAGCAGTCACTAGTAGTAGGGTAAGCTATGTACGTGATACCCTTGGGTGCTGGCTCTTTCTTGAACTCTGTGTCGGATTGTTGACACAAGTGTTTGTAATGAATGGTACTTTCGTTAGTACTTTAAATAAGCTTTATTTCACCTGGCCAATTCACCACTTCACTTCACTTCACTTGACTTACTTCCTTTTTTTCTGTATCGGTGACGAGGTGAGCAAAGAGAAAGTAGGGGATATTCTTCTCTTTTTTGGTATTTTGGCATCGGTATGCCACTCAGCAAGCACACGAGCAGAGTGAAAGCAGGGGAATTCTTCTCTCTTTTTTTGATTGCGTATAGAATCTTTATGTATATTAATATAAATTTAATAGATTTTTTTAATGCAAATATAAGTTTTACCCAAAACTATGAACGTCAGAATAACAACTTGTATACTACAACATGACCACTAGAGGAAGAAATAGGGAGAAAAGGTATAGAATCTTTATGTATATTAATATAAATTTAATAGATTTTTTTAATGCAAATATAAGTTTTACCCAAAACTATGTCGAGCGGTGCTTGTTATTCAAGTATATACAGAAGCTTAATTGAAATGTGCAGATAGTTGGTGAGACAATGACACAAGTGGGCGATCCAAAGGAAACTATATGTGAAGCAGCTGAGAAGCTTCATGTAGATTTGCTTGTGTTAGGTAGCCATAACAAGGGTGCTATACAAAGGTCAGTTTTTGAATTTGCTGATTTTCAGACTCTGGACATCTTAAAAATGCATAAGATTTAATTTGGCTTTATTATATTTTATTTTATTTTGTAAATTGAGAAATAATGTTGTTTTTCTTTTTAAACATATGTAAAACAGGGCATTTCTAGGAAGTGTTAGCAACTATTGTGTTCACAATGCCAAGTGTCCGGTTCTTGTTGTGAGGAAAACACCATGAAAGAAAGGAGAAAGGACTTAGCATTAGATCTGTCTCAAATCTTGTATTTATGCTATGAAATTTACGAAATATGTATAAATTTTAAATTTAGAGCCCAACTTTTACATCTTTAAGTCATTAGAATCCATAAAGTTAGAATTCGCCATCTCGAGAAGGTTGTGTAGTGTCTTTATATGTTTGCTCTTGTGAAGTTTTTATGTGATCTGTATTAAATGACCAACTGTTTTTCAGAATAATCGTTCATATTTTGTTTGGAAAATAACAAGGGTTCTCAGAATAATCATTCAAGATTATATTTTTAATCGAAAAATTATTAGGTACGAATTAATCGTGTGCCTCAAGATCTATTGACAAATGTTGAGCTGAGCCGTATGAATATCGTGATAAAGTTGACAGAGGCGGATTCAGGATTTAAAAGTAGCGGGTGTATTGTAACAGTATTTTAATAATATTTGTAGGCAGTAGGGTTAGGACGAAAATAATTACTCGATGATTTTAGGGGGATTAATAATTGGTGGTTGCATGTGGGCTTTGAAAATTAAGAAAGAATTTTTTTTTTGTGGAGAGAGAATTGGAGAAGAAGCTTTTGATGTAGGTATTTAACTAAAAGTAAAAAGGTATGTTCACTTCCAACCGAGAGGTTGTGAGTTCGAATCTCCCTAAGAGCAAGATGGGTAGTTCTTGGAGGGAAGGATGCTAGGGGTTTTTGGAAACAGCTTCTCTACCTCAGGGTAGGGGTAAGGTCTGCATACACACTACCTATCCCAGACTTCACTAAGTGGGATTATACTGAGTTGTTGTTGTTGTTGTTGTAAAAAGGTAGGTCCATTGAATAAATTAAATCAAATACACTAAGAAAGTACTACATCTTTCAACGACTTTCAAATGTATCACTAAGTATAATTTTTAAAAATTTTGAAATTCTCTCAAAGAGAGGAAATAGGCATGTTGAAATTATCTTAAAGAGAGAGAAAAGGTTACTAGTAGGTCGGTACCGGTTGAAATTATCAAATGAGACCCAATCAAAAATATCTTTTTATTGTTTGAACCTGAGATTTGAACTTGGGTCTTAAAGAATCCAATTACTCCAAAATCAACTCTTTCATCCAATCTTTGTGATTAAGGGTGCAGCATAATATATTTATAGGGGTCTTTCCTGTATTAACTTATATATACAATATTTTTATTGTGGTCAACGGGTGCTCGTGCCCCCCACCCCAAGCGTAGGTCCGCCCATGAAAATTGATGCAAATTTTTTTATAAAGATGATATTTTTGAAAGCCTTGCTAATATTACTTATATTACTTATTTAGAAGATGCAGATTTATTTGACAACGTAATCGAAGACATTTATTAGGAAAAGTATAACAATAATTAATCTTTTTATTTTATGAAGTTAATATTTTGAATCATTTTTTTTATGTTGTTAGTATTTACTTCCTAAATATAGTTTATTTGTAAGTATATTTTCTTTATGAAGAATATGACAACTTTCTGTCTTTGGCCGTATGAATAATATGAAAGAAATATGTGTTCTTGATAGTGCTACGACACAAATCATATTGAAAGATAAGAGATAATTTTTTTATTTAATTATGAAAGAAGCTAATTATAATAATATTTGGTAGTATAAAATTAATTGAGAGATGTGGAAGGACGATTGTATTATTATTATGAGGAACTATATTGGTTAATGATGCATTATATTGTAGTAGGTTTCAAAGAAATTTGTGGAGTTTTAAATATATTCGTCAAAATAGCTATCTACTAGGACCATCAATCAAGGAAAATTTGAATATTTTTATATTACTAGGTAAAGAAGTATGTTAAAGTTGAATATTTTTATATTACTAGGTCAAGAAGTATGTTCTTTGAAAGCTATTCGCATTTTTCTTGGGATATTCATTATTATTAATGTAGTCGAATCACATGCCTTGGTAAATAAGGATCTACGAATGATTTTATTATTTGACATGACCGATTGAGTTATTTCAGTTATAATATGATGCGCATAATAATTGAGAACTTACATGGTTATCCATTGAAGAACTAGAACATTACTCAAATTAGAGAATTATTTTGTGCTGGATGTTCTCAAGACAAACTGATTATTAGACCATCACTAATTAAAGTTGGAATTGAATTTCCTGTATTTTTTATTAGAATTTGTTTTTTCTCTCTGTTAAAAGTTTATTATTTATTTTTATTTATTTAATTAGTTTAGAATCAAATACTTCTAGATCAAATTCTTGTATAGATAATTAGGATAGTCTAATTTAGTTAATACTTAATTACAAGTCCTTGTGGGATCGATATCCGATTTTTACTCACTTTATTACTTGATGACCGTGTGTGCTTGTGTGTGCATTTGGCTGCAACAAGTTTTTGGAGCACTCTTCTCAATATTGGCATCCTCAAGAAAAATATGGTCTAGTGTTTGGTATTCTCGTTTTAGCTCCTCAATGTGATCTAGAAGATTTTTTTCAGCTTCACACAACTCACTATTAGATTCTTGGGCGTTACACGCATCAATCTTTGCATTCAAATCTGCATCTAAGTTATGTATAACCAAGCCAAAATTATTAATTTTATGTGCAAGTTCATCTCTCTCCTTAGACCAATCATTCACCAACGTTGTTAGAAGACAACGTCGTTTCGCATATTTGCCTAATCGAGAATATCCATCCCAATATCAACTTTTACTCCCATATTCAAATTCAGACCCCGAGAGTTCAGGTCATGACAAGCCCAAAAACCCAAAAACACGGGCCATAAATATCTTTCGCCAACCAAGCATCTTTATCAATATCCGAATATTTTATCCCCTAATGTCATGTTGAGAGAACTAGAAACACGCTAAGAGAAAAATCAAATAGTTCTAAAAAATAAAAATATTTAAAAAAGAGAGGAAAAATTATCAAAATTTGTAAAGATAAAAGTAAAAGTCTAATATAGAAAAATAGTTCATTTCTAAGTTCCCGGCAACGGCACCAAAAATTTATTGCGATCAAACGCACACGCAAGCACACACGGTCGTCAAGTAATAAAGTGATTAAAAGTCGCTTGTCGATCGCACGAGGACTTGTGATTAACTATTAACTTGTGACGACCCGACCAGTCGTCTAAGGTATTACCGCCCCGTTTCTCCATTATTGTATTGCATTATGTTTCATTATCGATATTGGATGCGTTAGAATGTAATTGGAATGATTTTATTAAGAAATGAGAAATTTAGTCTCTTTTAAGAAGGCTTAAGTTGGAAAAGTCAACCGGATATTGACTTATGAGTTAGAGGGCTCGGAATCGAATTTTGATGATTCGGTTTGCTCCAAATGATGAAATGTGACTTAGGAGCGCAATCGTAAGTAATTTTGGAGGTCCGGTGAAGAAGTTAGTATTTTGGCGATTTCTGGTGATAGGTGATATATTCATTCGGGAGTCGGAATGGAATTCCGAGAGTTTCAATATCTTCTTAGGTGATTTTGGATATGTTCGCAAATTTTCAGGTTGTTCGGACGACGTTTGGTCAGGTTTTAGATTGAATGAGAATTTTGAATGTTTTAGTTTAACTTAATTTTTGATTTGATGAAAATGGACGATTTTGATGTTAATGTTAGTGATTTTATGGTTTGAGCAAGTTTGAATGAGGTAATGGAACATGTCTGTACTTTTGGTTTAGGTTCCGGGGACCTCGGGTGTGTTTCGGATGCCCAACGAGTCATTTTTTTAAAGATGTTTTTTGCCGTTTTGAGCATAAATGTAATGATCTAAAGGTTCATTTTTAGTTATGGAGATCCAAATTTGATTTCGAGACTTCCAGAATTTAAATCATCAATTATAGGTGAATAGTGACCCACGCTCATGAACAGTTCCACGCGTAAATAGTACCGAAAATTTCTGGACAGATTTTATGTCCAACAGTCTGAGTTTTGGCCCTTTTTTTTACTTCCAAGCTCCGATTTTTGGCGATTTTTAGCAAGAAATCATGGGAAATCTTGAGGTAAGTCACTTTTGATTAATTCAATTCCATATTACTGAATTATCATCGAAATATTCGACTAGATTACATGTTTTTGAGGAGTAAATTGAGGATTTAGGCCTAGGGATTTGAAAATAAGAAAGGAGGATTTGAAGGGCCATTTATTGTCCGAATTGGGAGTTCTTGGTATGTACGGACTCGTGGCGAGATGAAGATTCCGTAAATGTAAATTCGTAATTTTTCGGAATGTGGGCTTGGGGCTCGGGTTTTGCCAATTTCGTGTGTTTGAGTATTTTTCGAGTTCTTTTGATTGGGTTATGTCCCATTAGCATATTATGATGTATTACTTATGATTTTGGATAGATTGGACGTGCGTGTAGGCTAATTTGAGGGGCAAAGGTGTCGCGGGCTAGAATTCTCGCCGGTTCGAGGTGGGTAGTATTTGTAAATGATATCCTGAGGGTTTAAAACCCCGAACTTGCACATTATAGTGCTATATTGAGGTGACTTAAACGTCGGATAACGGGCATGGGGTAGAGCACCATTGGGGATTGCGACTTGGTCCGTCCAGCTTAATAAAATCATTACTAAATTGTTTGATTAAATTGATATCTGTTGAAGGTGGTAACTATCATGATTTGGACTGAAGGTCATGTTTTGGGCTTCGTGCCAAATATTTGAATCCTTTAGGGATTAAGTCACTATTTTTGCATTATTGAGTATGCTTATGTCTCGAACCAAGGTTTAAAAATATTATTTTGCAAACTCAGCCATCTTTCCAAGATTTGAAAACTTAATTGATATTTTACTGATAGTTGCTGAGAATTGCCACGTGACTAGTGCTCGAGGGGCTTATGTGCATTCATGACTATGCATGGATCGGGCTGCACGCCGCAGCGGGAGTGATATTGATATTGCGTTTGGGCTGTAGGAGCCCCTCCGGAGTATGAAACTCCACAGTGAGCGCGGGGTATACGTGGATCGGACTACACACCGTAGTGGTCATGTGCATTGCATTGCATTCATGCATTGTTTGTTGTTTGTACTACGTGGCATGACATTTCGCACTCATATATATTATTGGCATGGATATATTACTTGCTTTGTTGATCAGACACTGGTGTAAATTACTGAGCGGGGGGCTGATTGTGTGCGGACTCGCACTACTTGATATTGATGTCACATGCTTAAATGTTAAAAAGGAAAGAAAGAGATGTTTTCAAAAAGGGTTTTCAACTGAGCTACATGTTTTATAAAGGATTTTCATGGAAAAATATTGTTGTCTAATATGTGTTGTACTGTATTTTATTGTGACGACCCGGCCCGTCGTCACGGGAATTGCCACCCCGTTATGTTGTAATTTCATGTTTTATGCTTGTATATCAGTGTTAGAGTCTATCGGGTGAGTTAGGAGTGATTTGGATTGAAAATGAGGCATATAGCCTTTTTGAAGGAAACTTGAATATGGAAAGTCAACCCGGAGTTGACTATTTAGTTAGAGGGCTCGGAATCGGATTCTGATGATTCGGTTAGTTCCGGGAGGTGATTTGTGACTTAGGAGAGCGATCGGAATTGAATTTGGAGGCCCGGTGTAGAAATATGCTTGAATTGGCTAAGGTTGAATTTTGGCGAAATCCGAACGGTAGGTGAGATTTTGATCCGGGGGTCGGAATGGAATTCCGACAGTTGCAGTAGCTCCGTTTGGTGATTTTGGATATGTCCGCAAAATTTCAGGTCATTCGGACGTCGTTTGGTCGGGTTTTTGATCGAATGTTAGTTTCGGAAATTTTGAAGAAACTTAGGCTTGAATCCGTGTGTAATTGGTGATTTTGATGTTTAGGATGGTGTTTTTATGCTTGGAATAAGTTCGTATCATGTTTTGGAGTATGTTGGTGGTTTTCGTTGGGGTCCCGGGGGCCTCGGGGTGAATCCGGACCATCATCCAGCATTTTTGGAACTTGGAAGTGTGCTGTAAAATTGCAGATCACTGGGCATAAAATAAGCCTTCGCGTTCGCGAAGGCAAGTTCCGCGTTCGCGTAGGCCGGGGTCAGTGGTCATCGCGTTCGCGAGGGATGGTGCCGAGTTCGCGTAAGACAAAGCTGGGAAGCATCGCGTTCGCGATGGTTTGGGTCGCGTTCGCGTATAAGGAATTCATAAGGCATCGCGAACGCGTGAGGTATGTCGCGTTCGCGTAGAGGAAAAATCCGGGCTGGGGAGAATGGTCTTCGCGGACGCGTGACTGTGTGTCGCGTTCGCGATGAAGGACTGGAATAAGGCATCGCGTTCGCGTGAGAGGCGTCGCGAACACGATGAAGAAATTAGGCTGGCAGTGAAGTTAAAACCAGAACATAACCAGTCGCGGGTTTCATACCCAAAACCTCCATTTTTGAGTTCCAAGAGAAGAAATTGACGGGAGATTGCTGGGAAATCATCGGGGTTTCGTTGGAGGTAAGTTTTGTGGATTAATTACATCATTTTAACATGAAATCCTTGGTTAAATCCCCGTAAATGGAAGATTAAAGGTGGGTTTGAGCCCTAGGCCTAAATTGAAGAAAAACACTAATTTGAGTGGGCAAATGGAGTCCGATTTTGGTAAATTTTATATGCCTAGACTCGTATCGAGATGAGGATTCCGAATATATGACTTTTGTAATTTTTGGAGAAGCGTACCGAAAGTCGGGTTTTGGCAACTTTGCAATTTTTGGTGTAAATCGAGTTGTATTGATTGGGTGTCGTCCCATTGGCCTAATTTGTTGTATTTCTACTGTATTTGATCAGATTCTACGCGTGCTGAGCTTGATTCTCGTGGCAAGGGCATTGCAGAGCAGCCGTCGCGCGGTTTTGAGGTGAGTAATAGATGTGGGTGATGACCAGCGGGTTCGAAACCCCGGTATACCACTTTGTGACGCTGTATAGCGGCGAGACACGTACTCTCATGTGAGTGCGGGGTCGATTGTGATTGGGGACTATGGCTTAGTCCGACTTGTTGGCACTGTGTTATGATATTGGCTATTCTTGAGCCGTCGAACCTCCTTCTCGGATGGTTGCATACTATATATTGTGATATTGGCCACTCTTGAGTCGTGGAACCCCCTTCTTGGGCGGTTGAGTATACTTGTGGGCCGTGAGCCAGTTATTGGATCCCGCGAGGATCGTTGTCATTGTCTTATCATATTGACATGTTAGTTACTACCAGTCCGTAGCTATTTCTGTTATCATGCTATTTCCAATCTCTGGAACTTGGTATTACTCTTTTCCAACTGAAAAATGATAAAATGGTTTTCAAAACTACTTTTGAGCCTTGCGAGGCTGTATTTGCATATTAGCTGACTGGTAGTGGATTGGGCTGCGCGCCGCAGCAGTATATATGTTGGATCGGACTGCACGCCGCAGTGATATTGTGCTTGGGCTGTAGGAGCCCCTCCGGAGTCTGAACCCCCATAGTGAGCACGGGTACCCAAATTGGATCGGGCTACGCGCCGTAGCGGTCATATCATGCATTGCATTGCATTTAGCTACATCTGCTAGTTGTTATACTGTTTTGCTGGTACTTGTTGGTACATGTACAATTGATATTGATTCGGACAGGGTACTTGATTACAACTTTACATAGTGATTTATTGCGGATTTCTTATCTGCGTTGTCTTACCCTTGTTTATTACCACTAAGTCTGGCAGTACTCATTTTACTCCCTGCACCTTGTGTGCAGATCCAGGTACCTCTCAGCAGTGATCCAGTAGCTGTTCGAGGCGACATCTGTAGGATATTCGAGGTAGCTGCAGAGTCCGCAGGACCCGATATTCCTTTTTACTGTCTTTTGATTATGTATTGATATTTCTTTCCGTACTTGGTATTTTGTAAACCATTATACACTTATGTTCAGTAGAGGCTCATGACTCTTGACCCTGCGGTCTATGGGAGTTGGTATATTCTGGGACTTGGTTCCCCGTTTTCGATATATGTATCTCTGTTGTTTCGTATTTTGATATGCTTAAATGGGATAAAGCGAGCTTCTAGTTTCGTTGATGTTATTGATTGGTCAGGCTGGCCTAGCAATGTGTTGGGCGCCATCACGACCGGATTTGGGGTCGTGACAAGTTGGTATCGGAGCCTAGGTTTACTAGGCCTCATAAGTCTTGAGCCGGTTAGTAGAGTCTTGTGGATCGGTACGGGGATGCCTGTACTTATCCTCGGGAGGCTGCGAACCTTTAGGAAAACTTCACTTTTCTTGAACTCTGTCGTGCGATCTTGTTGTTCCGAGAACTGAACTTCTATATTCTATTCTCTCGCAGATGGCGAGAACGCGAGCATCAGGGACGAGGTGGACGACCTCCATTGCCGCCTGCTAGAGGCCGTGGGCGCGATCGTGCTAGAGGTAGAGGTAGGGCAGCTGAGGCAGTGCCAGCTGACCCGGTCGTTGTACCAGTTCAGGAGTAGCCCCCAGTGGTTGATGCTCCAGCCACCCCAGTTCAGGGCCAGACTGTATCTATTGCTATTCCTGGTATTCAGGAGACTCTTGCTCAGATATTATCGGTGTGTTCTGGTTTGGCTCAGGTAGTTTCAGCTACCGCTACTGCAGCGACATCTCAGACAGGGGGTGGTCAGCAGACCCCTGCAGCTCGCACACCTGAGCAGGTTGTTCAGGGACTTCAGACGCCAGAGGCGGTCCCCGCTCAGGTGGTTGCACCGGTTATTCCTCCAGCTGAACCAGCTCCAGCTCCAGAGCATATGGTTCAGGTTATGCCCGACGACGAGCAACGTCGTCTTGAGAGATTTGGTAGACTTCAGCCACCCCATTTCGGTGGCGTTGAGGGCGAGGATGCCCAGGGTTTCTTGGACAAGTGTCAGAGGATGTTGCGGACGGCTGGTATTCTTGAGTCCAGTGGAGTTTCATTTACTACCTTTCAGTTCACTGGTCCCACATTTGATTGGTGGGAAGAGTTTGAGAGGCGTAGGCCTGCAGGAGCAGCACCTCTCACATGGCAGCAGTTCTCTACTCTCTTTCTAGAGAAATATGTACCTCAGTCTCGTCGCGAGGAGCTACGTCGCCAGTTCGAGTGGTTGGTTCAGGGCGACATGTCTGTGACCCAGTATGAGCTTAGATTCACACAGTTGGCTAGGCATGCCACATGGATGATCCCTACTGATAGGGAGAGGATCAGGAGGTTCATTGATGGCCTCAACTATTCTATCCGCATTCTTATGACCGGAGAGCGAGTTCTGTCATCATCTTTTGAGCAGGTTGTTGATATGGCACGCTCCATTGAGGCGGATCGTCGCCGAGAGAGGGAGGAGCGGGAGGCCAAGAGGCCTCGTGGTTCTGGTAGTTTCAGTGGTGCTCCATCTAGAGGGCATTCCCAGCAGAGCAGAGGTCGCTCATCTAGACCTTCTCATTCAGGCCGCCCAGAGCAGAGCGGAGGTTCTTATGGCCGTGGTCGACAGGGGTTTCAGCAGGGTCAGTCATCACTTAGTGCCCTTCCAGCCCAGAGTGCAGCACCTACTTCTTCAGCCCAGGGTTCTTCTGCGGCGAGGTGTTCCCTTCAGTCCCCTTCTCCAGCACCGGGTGCATGTTATGAGTGTGGCGAGTTTGGCCACATGAGGAGACAGTGCCCTCGACTCCGTAGGGATAGGACTCAGCAGAGGGATCAGCCCTCATCTTCAGCACCATCTCGGTCTAGTAGAGGTGGAGGTCAGTCTTCTCGTGGTCGCCCCAGGGGCGAAGAGAGATCTGGTGGAGGCCGGGCACGGTTCTATGCACTTCCTGACAGGCGTGATGCAGTTGCCTCCGATGCAGTGATTACAGGTATCATTTCTGTCTGTCACAGAGATGCCTCGTTCTATTTGATCCAGGGTCCACATATTCTTACGTGTCCTCTTATTTTGCACATCATTTGGGTGCGACTCGTGGTAGTCTTGATCTACCTGTTCATGTATCCACCCCCGTGGGTGATACGATTGTTGTGGATCATGTCTATAGATCCTGTGTTATATCTATTGGGGGTCTGGAGACCCAGGCAGATTTGCTATTGTTGGGGATGGTGGACTTTGATGTTATATTGGGTATGGACTGGTTGTCTCCGTACCACGCTATATTGGACTGTTATGCTAAGACAGTTACGTTGGCCATTCCTGGTATTTCTCAAATTGAGTGGCGGGGTTCGACCGATTTCGTCCCTAGCCGTGTCATTTCGTTCTTAAAAGCTCGGAAGATGGTCGAAAAAGGGTGTTTATCATACTTGGCTTTTGTGAGAGATGTGGGAGCTGAGTCTCCTAGCATTGATTCTGTACCTGTTGTGAGGGACTTCCCAGAGGTATTCCCCTCCGACCTGCCGGCATGCCGCCGGACAGGGATATTGATTTTGGCATTGACTTGGTGCCGGGCACTCAACCCATATCCATTCCTCCTTATCGGATGGCATCAGCTGAGTTGAAAGAACTGAAAGAGCAGCTTCAAGAGCTTCTGGATAAGGGTTTCATCCGCCCTAGTGTGTCCCCGTGGGTGCGCCGGTATTATTTGTTAAAAAGAAAGATGGTTCCATGCGAATGTGTATTGATTATAGGCAATTGAACAAAGTGACGGTGAAGAACAAGTACCCTCTACCGCGCATAGATGATTTGTTTGATCAGTTACAGGGTGCGAGGGTGTTTTCTAAGATTGATCTTCGTTCGAGCTATCATCAGCTGAAGATCAGGGACTCGGATATTATGAAGACTGCATTCAGGACCCAATATGGTCACTATGAGTTTCTTGTGATGTCTTTTGGGTTGACCAACGCCCCAGCAGCATTTATGCATTTGATGAACAGTGTGTTCAGGCCCTACTTGGATTCATTTGTGATTGTGTTCATTGACGACATTCTAGTCTACTCCCGTAGTCGGGAGGAGCATGCTCATCATTTGAGTATTGTGTTGCAGAGATTGAGGGAGGAGAAGCTATATGCTAAATTCGCCAAGTGCGAGTTTTGGCTCGAGTACATAGCATTTCTGGGACATGTGGTGTCTCGTGATGGTATTCAGGTTGATCCGAATAAGATAGAGGCGGTGCAGAGCTGGCCTAGACTGTCCTCAGCTACAGAGATCAGGAGTTTTCTTGGCTTGGCGGGGTATTATCGCCGGTTTGTTCAGGGATTTTCATCCATTGCTTCTTCATTGACTAAATTGACCCATAAGGGTGCACCATTCGTGTGGTCGGATGAGTGCGAGGAGAGCTTTCGGAAGCTCAAGACAGCTTTGACCACAGCTCCAGTGTTAGTATTGCCATCAGCTTCAGGTTCATATACCGTTTATTGTGATGCCTCGAGAGTGGGGATAGGTTGTGTGTTGATGCAGGAAGGTAAGGTGATTGCTTATGCTTCTCGGCAGTTGAAGCCACATGAGAAGAACTATCCTGTTCATGATTTGGAGCTAGCCGCCATTGTTCATGCCTTGAAAATTTGGAGGCACTATTTGTACGGCGTGTCTTGTGAGGTGTATACCGACCATCGTAGTCTCCAGGCACTTGTTCAAATAGAAAGATCTTAATTTGAGACAGCGGAGATGGCTTGAGTTGCTTAAGGATTATGACATTACTATTTTATATCATCCGGGGAAGGCCAATGTGGTGGCCGATGCTTTGAGCCGGAAGGCGGTCAGTATGGGGAGCTTGGCATATATTCCAGCTGAGGAGAGACCATTTGCTTATGATGTTCAAGTGCTAGCCAATCGGCTAGTGAGGTTAGATATTTCGGAGCCCAGCAGGGTAATGGCTTGTGTTGTATCTCGGTCATCTCTATATGATCGTATTCGTGAGCGTCAGTATGATGATCCACATTTGGTTGTCCTTAGGGACAGAGTTCAGCATGATGATGCTAGAGATGTCACCATTGATAGTGACGGCGTATTGAGGATGCAGGGCCGGATATGTGTGCCCAATGTTGATGGCCTTCGTGAGTTGATTCTGGAGGAGGCCCATAGCTCACGGTATTCTATCCATCCAGGAGCCGCGAAGATGTATCAAGATTTGAAACAGCACTATTGGTGGAGAAAGATGAAAATGGACATTGTCGGACATGTAGCACGGTGCCTCAACTGTCAGCAGGTTAAGTACGAGCATCAGAGGCCCGGTGGTGTATTTCAGCGCATTGATATTCCTGAGTGGAAATGGGAGAGGATCACTATAGACTTTGTTACTGGACTCCCTCGGACGGCGAGGAAGTTTGATTCTGTATGGGTGATTGTGGATAGACTGACCAAGTCAGCTCACTTCATTCCAGTTAGTACTACCTACTCATCGGAGCGGTTGGCATCGATCTTTATTCGAGAGATTATCCGGTTGCATGGGGTCCCGGTGTCTATCATATCCGACAAGGGTACCCAGTTCACTTCTCAGTTTTGGAGAGCATTTCAGCGAGAGATGGGTATGCGGGTTGAGTTGAGTACATCATTTCACCCCCAGACAGACGGGCAGTCTGAGCGCACTATTCACATTCTGGAGGATATGTTGCGAGCATGTGTGATTGACTTTGGTGGTTCGTGGGATGAGTTCTTACCACTTGCTGAGTTTGCCTACAACAACGATTTTCAGTCGAGTATTCAGATGGCTCCGTACGAGGCATTGTATGGCAGACGGTGTAGATCCCCCGTGGGATGGTTTGAGCCTGGTGAGGATAGATTGATAGGGACCGAGTTAGTTCAGGATGCTCTGGATAGAGCAAAGTTGATCCAGGAGAGGCTTCGTACAGCACAGTCTCGCCAGAAGAGTTATGCAGACCGTAGAGTTCGAGAGTTGTCTTTCATGGTTGGTGACAGAGTATTGTTGAAGGTTTCACCTATGAAGGGTGTCATGAGGTTCGGGAAGAAAGGGAAGTTGAGTCCCAGGTACATTGGTCCTTTTGAGATACTTAGGAGAGTTGGAGAGGTGGCTTATGAGTTGGCCTTGCCGCCCAGCTTATCCAGCGTTCATCCAGTATTCCATGTGTCTATGCTCCGGAAGTACATTGGAGATCCGTCTCATGTATTAGACTTCAGTACCATTCAGCTTGATGGTGATTTATCCTATGATGTGGAGCCTATTGCTATTTTGGGTCGTCAAGTGAGAAAATTGAGGTCCAAGGAGATTGCATCAGTTAAGGTTCAGTGGAGAGGTCGACCCGTGGAGGAGGCCACTTGGGAGATCGAGCGGGAGATGCGGAGCGGATATCCTCACTTGTTTGAGACTTCATGTATGTTTCTTGACCCGCTCGAGGACGAGCGTTTGCTTAAGAGGGGGAGAATGTGACGACCCGACCCGTCGTCATGGGAATTACCACCTCGTTATGTTGCAATTTCATGTTTTATGCTTTTATATCGGTGTTAGAGTCTATCGGGTGAGTTAGGAGTGATTTGGATTGAAAATGAGGCATATAGCCTTTTTGAAGGAAACTTGAATAAGGAAAGTCAACCCGGAGTTGTCTATTTGGTTAGAGGGCTCGGAATCAGGTTCTGATGATTCGGTTAGTTCCGGGAGGTGATTTGTGACTTAGGGGAACGATCGGAATTGAATTTGGAAGCCCGGTGTAGAAATATGCTTGAATTGGCTAAGGTTGAATTTTGGCGAAATCCGAACGGTAGGTGAGATTTTGATCCGGGGGTCGGAATGGAATTTCGACAGTTGCAGTAGCTCCGTTAGGTGATTTTGGATATGTCCGCAAAATTTCAGGTCATTCGGACGTCGTTTGGTCGGGTTTTTGATAGAATGTGTAATTCGGAAATTTTGAAGAAACTTAGGCTTGAATCCGTGTGTAATTGGTGATTTTGATGTTTAGGATGGTGTTTTTATGCTTGGAATAAGTTCGTATCGTGTTTTGGAGTATGTTGGTGGTTTTCGTTGGGGTCCCGGGGGCCTCGGGGTGAATCCGGACCATCATCCGGCATTTTTGGAACTTGGAAGTCTGCTGTAAAATTGCAGATCACTGGGCATAAAATAAGCCTTCGCGTTCGCGAAGGCAAGTTCCGCGTTCGCGTAGGCCGGGGTCAGTGGTCATCGCGTTCGCGAGGGGTGGTGCCGCGTTCGCGTAAGAGGAAGTTGGGAAGCATCGCGTTCGCGATGGTTTGGGTCGCGTTCGCGTATAAGGAATTCATAAGGCATCGCGAACGCGTGAGGTATGTCGCGTTCGCGTAGAGGAAAAATCCGGGCTGGGGAGAATGGTCTTCGCGGACGCGTGACTGTGTGTCGCATTCGCGATGAAGGACTGGAATAAGGCATCGCGTTCGCGTGAGAGGCGTCGCGAACGCGATGAAGAAATTAGACTGGCAGTGAAGTTAAAACCAGAACATAACGAGTCGCGGGTTTCATACCCCAAACCTCCATTTTTGAGTTCCAAGAGAAGAAATTGACGGGAGATTGCTAGGAAATCATCGGGGTTTCGTTGGAGGTAAGTTTTGTGGCTTAATTACATCATTTTAACATGAAATCCTTGGTTAAATCCCTATAAATGGAAGATTAAAGGTGGGTTTGAGCCCTAGGCCTAAATTGAAGAAAAACACCGATTTGAGTGGGCAAATGGAGTCCGATTTTGGTAAATTTTATATGCCTAGACTCGTATCGAGATGAGGATTCCGAATATATGACTTTTGTAATTTTTTGACAATCGTACCGAAAGTCGGGTTTTGGCAACTTTGCCATTTTTGGTGTAAATCGAGTTGTATTGATTGGGTGTCGTCCCATTGGCCTAATTTGTTGTATTTCTGCTGTATTTGATCAGATTCTACGCGTGCGGAGCTTGATTCTCGTGGCAAGGGCATTGCGGAGTAGTCGTCGCGCTGTTTTGAGGTGAGTAATAGATGTGGGTGATGACCAGCGGGTTCGAAACCCCGGTATACCACTTTCTGACGCTGTATAGCGGCGAGACACGTACTCTCATGTGAGTGCGGGGTCGATTGTGATTGGGGACTATGGCTTAGTCCGACTTGTTGATACTGTGTTATGATATTGGCTATTCTTGAGCCGTTGAACCTCCTTCTCGGATGGTTGCATACTATATATTGTGATATTGGCCACTCTTGAGCCGAGGAACCCCCTTCTTGGGCGGTTGAGTATACTTGTGGGCCGTGAGCCAGTTATTGGATCCCGCGAGGATCGTTATCATTGTCTTATCATATTGACATGTTAGTTACTACCAGTTCGTAGCTATTTCTGTTATCATGCTATTTCCAATCTCTGGAACTTGATATTACTGTTTTCCAACTGAAAAATGATAAAAAGGTTTTCAAAACTACTTTTGAGCTTGCGAGGCTGTATTTGCATATTAGCTGACTGGTAGTGGATCGGGCTGCACGCCGCAGCGGTATATGTGTTGGATCGGACTGCACGCCGCAGTAATATTGTGCTTGGGCTGTAGGAGCCCCTCCGGAGTCTGAACCCCCACAGTGAGCACGGGTACCCAAATTGGATCGGGCTACTCGCCGTAGCGGTCATATCATGCATTGCATTGCATTTAGCTACATCTGATAGCTGTTATACTATTTTGCTAGTACTTGTTGGTACAGGTACAGTTGATATTGATTATGTGACAGGGTATTTGATTACAGCTTTACATAGTGCTTTATTGCGGATTTCTTATCTGCGCTGTCTTACCCCTGTTTATTACCACTGAGTCTGGCAGTACTCATTTTACTCCCTGCACCTTGTGTGCAGATCCAGGTACCTCTCAACAGTGATCCAGTAGCTGTTTGAGGCGATATCTGTAGGATATTCGAGGTAGCTGCAGAGTCCGCAGGACCCGATATTCCTTTTTACTGTCTTTTGATTATGTATTGATATTTCTTTCCGTACTTGGTATTTTGTAAACCATTATACACTTATGTTCAGTAGAGGCTCATGACTCTTGACCCTGCGGTCTATGGGAGTTGGTATATTCTGGGACTTGGTTCCCCGTTTTCGATATATGTATCTCTGTTTGTTTCGTATTTTGATATGCTTAAATGGGATAAAGCGAGCTTCTAGTTTCGTTGATGTTATTGATTGGTCAGGCTGGCCTAGCAATGTGCTGGGCGCCATCACGACCGGAATTTGGGGTCGTGACATTTATAGCATGAGGTAGTGCTCTTACATGGTTCTTTCTCCTCAGCATTATTTACTTTTATTACCGCTGAGTTGGAAGTACTCACTTTACTCCTTGTACCATGTGTGCAGATGCAGGTATTTTGGGAGCTTAGTTGAGCTCGTCGCTTATCTATAGTTTTATTGGAGTAGTCTAGGTAGCTGCCTGACAGCCGCAGGACCCGACTCCTTTCCTATTTCTTTGTCATTTTCAGCAGTTTTGATCATTGTATTATTAGAGTTTTATTACTCTGTATTGTTAGAGGCTCTAGACTCATGACACCCATATCTTTGTGTAGCTATTCATTATGATTCTATTTAAATAATATTCAAATTGTTGATTTTGAGCTTCGTGCTCGGGTTGAGTGAGTAAATGGTTGGGCTTGCCTAGCAGTTTTGTTGGGTGCCATCACGATCGGGTTTGGGGTTGTGATAAGTTGGTATTAGAGACTAGGTTACTAGGCCTCATGATTCATGAGGTGGTTAGTACGGTCTCGCGGATCGGTATGGAGATGTCTGTATTTATCCCCGTGTGGCTGCAAAACCTTTAGGAAACACTTCACATTTCTTGGAATTCTTATCGTGCGTACTTGATTCAGTGTGAGATACAATTTTTGGAATTTCTTCCACACGCCTGTGTACACATCGAGCGCTCAGTAGTATGATTGCCTTGATGGCTTAAGATTTCCTGATCGAGGACGAGATATAATCTTCGTGAGTTCATGTTGGGCCAGTCGGGAGGACTTGAGGCCGGATCTTTGCCTATGGATTGAGCACCAAGTTGTTGATTTTGCGAGCTGGTATTATGAACTTATATGTTTAGTATTATCCCTAATTGTAGGAATGGCAACTGGATAGCTATGTAATGACTATGTTAGTACTGTGAGATATATCTGCGTGATCTTGGTAGTGACAAAGGAGTCTACTGGATAATAGAGGCGTTGTTAAGTATTAGTTTCCTATTGCGATTTCTTGTGTAAACCCAAGTTATGGGCGCGTGAATAATATTTTCGTACCTCCTAGTGGGATAGTAAAGTACAATATGTGCGGTAGTATGAGTTGAGACTCAGGATGACTAGATGACTGTGTTTTGTGTGTGATGGTGGAAGGTATGTTGAAATATCCAATTAAGGTGAAGCAGGTGGACTATCTCCTGTGGGGTATCCTTAAGTGGTATGATCCTTATATGTAATTGACAGGTATTTCCTATGTGTTATGATTCGGATAGGTGCAACGCAGGTCCATGTATCAAATTTTGATAATATAATATATGTAGTATTGAGATTAATATTGTTGATATACATCATGATGTCTTGTCAAGTTGTGGTTGTTTTGTTAGGATGATTTTGGTGATTCTCTGGCAGGTGGATAGGCCCAATTACAAAGGAAATTATGCCGAAATTTTTAAAAAATTTGGGACTTGGTAAAAAATTTGTCGCCTAAAGAGTGGACTTGACTTTTAGGTGAGTAAATGCAAGAATTGCAGAGTAAAAATTTCTGATGACTCGTGCCTCCATAAGCTAGTGAAAGAGTGAGTTTAATCTCACCGTGTTATTACGACAACAATAGAGTATATGTGTTGTGATATATATGGCTTCGAGCTAAGTTGGGGAGATTTCCATTGATTAACTGATTGCACTGTTGTGTGCTATGTTGGTTCTGTCTCTAAGTATGCTGGGAAATTCTGATAATGGTTATGGTGCTTCGTAGATGTGAAGAAATACTAGGATGTTTTGAACTGCTGTTGGTAAAAAATGTTCGGTGTATAGAAAAGAAAGATAGCTAATTGTATCTATATGTAATCATGTTCTGCAGTGCCAGAGTTCTAACAAGGCACGAGTGGTTCTGTTTAATAAGACAGTTGAATTATAATTGAATAAGGGTGAATGACGCCCGAGAATAGTTTTGCGGTGTTCAAGATTTTGCTTGTAACAGTCATGTGTATTAAGATTGTGTATATGGCTAAAGATGGTGGTTTCGTTAGAAGAAATTGAGACTTGTGGTATTTTGTGTTAACTACGAGATCCTAAATATTAGTATAAGGAAAGTAGTGGTAACGAATTTAGATTCGCAGGAAGTGTTTCAAAACAAAGTATTCTAGAATTTGATATTTCTGGGAGACATTGGAGAAAGTATTCAATGGCCTACGAGTATTAAACAATGTGGCCTTATGTTTGTATCTCCTGGGGTGATCCTGAATTGAGGCATTGTAGTGCTACAACAAGAAAGAAAATCAAATTAAATGTAAACCAATTATGAAGGTTATGATGGTTGTTCTTGTGCGTTATGAGAAAAATGGGAGTTATTATGAACCTTTGAAAGGTTATCAGACTAGTTCATTGTGATTAGAATCGGCTTGAAGTCGATGGAGATTTAATGTGAATAATGGCTCTATATCAGGCCAAATGCGTGCATCTTTATAACGCGGTCCTCGTGAAGGAGTAGTTAGGTTGATGCTTCATTGTCAGATATCTCGCGTGGTGATGCATTACGTCGTGTGATTTGTGAAACAGCTCGAGAAATTGCTATGTGTTGGGAATCCGCGTAGGAATGATGTTGCTTGAGCAACTTGGCTCTTGAAATTCAGATTTGTACATCGCACCTCTGTTGTGCTTGAATTTTGAAGTTATAACGCTAAATATCCCGCATGGATGATATTATGCACTTAGCATGCTTATGACCGATATTTGGTATTTGGTTATAACGAGCAGATTTGACTCGATGTGTATCTCCTTATGTGAGATATATGTGTGGATCGGGTGGCACGCCGCCACGGGTATGTTATCTGGATCGGGTTGCATGCCGCAACAGTGTGAAATCGAGTATAGTTTTTCTATATACTATTTTGTATGCCTTGCTTCCTGTTTTCTAAGCAAAGTCTGTATTAATGCATGGGATTGATAATTCCTTCCAAGTTTCATTTTCTTTCGTATTGCGTTTGAATTAGTAGCCTATTGGCACATTGGGGCATCATATGAGACTATTAATTATATCTGGAGTGGTTTATTTCCCGAACAGTTCATGTTGGGTAAGACGAGATCATTGAATTTGAGATCAGTGCAATCTGAGTATGTGAGGTAAAATTTTAAAGCTAAGACCATCGTTTGGTTTAGAATGAAGTAATAGTTCTTGTCAAGAGTATAGAACTAATGAATTGTTGTTTTGGTAGTAGTGATGAATGTATTTATGCGTCATCCGTCGTGTCAGTATTGTAAGAATTTGAACAACATATGTGTATGTCATGCAGAGCATGGGATATGTAGTGATTCCTCTTAAATGATTTAATAAAGGATCTTCGGATGATTAGGGGAAAAGTATATTGCTATGTGGAAGTGATTGATGGGAGTATATGTCCCGTGTATTCCACGGTAGAAACTGGGATCAGGTATGATGATTGTGCGTTGTATGGAGTTGGAGACCAGAGTTCTCATATTCTAGCTGAATGGTTGTGTTCCACGGACCAGCGGACGACTGGGAAGGATTTCTTTCTTAAGTTGGCCTTTATGGCGGATGTTAGTATAGCGGTTTCTACCATTGAGTCGTTTCCATTATTTGAAGGACTTTTCAGATGTGTTCCTTGTGGTCGGGCATGTCGTCAGACGAAATTGTGGATTTTGGTATTCATTTGGTGCCGGACATCGTATCGTATAACTGTGCCCTGAGTTATAGTAGTGGAAGAAACAATTTCATGCTCTGTGGTATTGAGTTTGTTGATAAGCTGATTGGCTACGTATTTAGCTTGAGTTAGCTTGGTTAGTCCCGAGTTGTATTGTTGAGGGATAGGTTGATTCGATTGTTTTTGGACTTGTTAATGATTTGGGAAGAGCTATGAGTTGCTTTTCTGTGCTGCAAGATGCCATAAATGGTTGGATATAGGTACATGTGGCATGCTTCTATTGAGTACTCGTAGAGAAAGTCGAGCGGGAAGAGTAAATGAGTGTTGCTAGGCAGATGGAGAATTGATTATGACCTTTCGAGATAGATTCAAGTGTTCTATTTCTATGATGTTAGACGAGATCTCAGCTTCATGTTGTAATGTCACTGTTGAGCTTGGGGTACAACTCTTTCAATTGAGAATGTTCAAACCGCCCGTAACTGGAATGTGGATTATGCAAGTTGTGGTTAGGCCGTATTGATTGTGTCATGTCACCGGGATGGTGTGTTTGGTCAAAGGACATCGTGGGGATCATTAATGAATATAAACAGATGTGATTTTGATTGACTAGAGAGTTGAAATTGAGGGTTGGCTCGAAAAATTGGTTGTGGCATTAGTCGACAGGGAAATAGCCTTATGTATGGGTGACCTGAGGAATGGAAACGGTTATCGTGTGTCTTATTTACCGTTGGCAGTATATGAAAATGTTGGAATAAGACTTTAGCTAATAAAAGGGTCTATATCGATATTTGGTTTTTGTGGGCAGCTGTTGTGAATGAAAGTTATCGCTCAATGTGTTTGAGTTATGTTGTATATCAAAGATTGCGGCTGAGGTGGCAGGTATGGATTAATATAGCTGGTTCGAGTTTATTCTGAGTAAAAATGTGAGGTTGTGATCTTGTGTAAGATTTAGAAGGTGAAATGTAGTTTCGTGTTTTATGGATCAGATGGATTGTGAATATCAACTAAGTTGTGTTGTCGGACCTATATGGGATAGGGTGACGTGGGATCACCGCGGGTTTATACTTGGTAAAATTATCCAGCTATTGGTTGGCTTCTAGAACAACTCTGGGTCCGATCGAGGACGAGCGTTTGTTTAAGTTGGGGAGAATGTGACGACTCGACCCGTCATCTAAGGTATTACCACTCCGTTTGTCCATTATTGTATTGCATTATGTTTCATTATCGATATTGGGTGTGTTAGAATTTAATTGGAGTGATTTTATTAAGAAATGAGAAACTTAGTCTCTTTTAAGAAGGCTTAAGTTGGAAAAGTCAATCGAATATTGAATTATGAGTTAGAGGGCTCGGAATTGAATTTCGATGATTTGGTTAGCTCCGGATGATGAAATGTGATTTAGGAGCGCAATCGAAAGTAATTTTGGAGGTCCGGTGAAGAAGTTAGCCTATTTTGGCGAAGTTAGTATTTTGGCGATTTCCGGTTGATAGGTGATATTTTGATCCGGAAGTCGGAATAGAATTTTAAGAGTTTCAATAGCTTCGTTAGGTGATTTTGGATATGTCCACAAATTTTCAGGTTGTTCGGACGTCGTTTGGTCAGGTTTTAGATTGAATGAGAATTTTGAATGTTTTAGTTTAACTTAATCTTTGATTTGATGAAAATGGAAGATTTTGATGTTAATGTTAGTGATTTTATGGTTTGAGCAAGTTTGAATAAGGTAACGGAACATGTATGTACTTTTGGTTGAGGTCCCGGGGACCTCGGGTGTGTTTCGGATGCCCAACGGGTCATTTTTTGAAAGATTTTTTTTGCCGTTTAGAGCATAAATGTAATGATCTAAAAGTTCATTTTTAGTTGTGGAGATCCAAATTTGATTTCGAGAATTCCAGAATTTAAATCATCAATTATAGGACTGATCTAGAAATTTTGGTTTAATTTCATCAAGTCGCGATTGAGTTTTTGACGCGAAATGTGAGTTAATTGTTTAACGAGTGAAATGGGTATTGAACTGAGCAAACGGGCTCCGAATTGAGTTTTTATTGAAGGGTTGTGTTCATATTATTATTTGTGACTCATAGGAACAAGAATCGTCTAATTCCGAGTTCGTATGATGGAATTAGAGCTATTTTAGTGAAAAATAGTTGTGCCACAAATTTCTTAAAAAGTTGTTGTATTTTTTGCAGCAGTGAACAGTAACCGCACGTGAACAGTAACCACGCGGGGTGAACAGTGAACAGTACCGAAAATTTTTGGACAGATTTTATGTCCAGCAGTCCGAGTTTTGACCATTTTTTTTACTTCCAAACTCGGATTTTTGGCGATTTTTAGCAAGAAATCATGGGAAATCTTGAGGTAAGTCACTTTTGATTAATTCTACTCCATATTACTGAATTATCATCGAAAAATCCGACTAGATTACATGTTTTTGAGGAGTAAATTGAGGATTTAGGCCTAGGGATTTGAAAATAAGAAAGGAGGATTTGAAGGGCCATTTGTTGTCCGAATTGGGAGTTATTGGTATGTACGGACTCGTGGCGAGGCGAAAATTCCAAAAAATTGAATTTCGTAATTTTAAGAATGTGGGCCCGGGGCTCGGGTTTTGCCAATTTTGCATGTTTGAGTATTTTTCGAGTTCTTTAGATTGGGTTATGTCCCATTAGCATATTATGATGTATTACTTATGGTTTTGGATAGATTGGACGTGCGTGGAGGCCTATTTGAGGGGCAAAGGCGTCGCGGGCTAGAATTCTCGCTAGTTCGAGGTGGGTAATATTTGTAAATGATGTCCTGCGGGTTTGAAACCCCGGACTTGTACATTATAGTGCTATGATACCAACTTGTCACGACCCCAAATCCGGTCGTGATGGCGCCCGGCACATTGCTAAGCCAGCCTGACCAATTAATAACAATAACGGAGCTAGAAGCTCTCTTTAACCCATTTAAGCAAATTAATTCAAGAAATAACAGCGATACATGTAACGAAAACGGGAAACCAAGTCCCATAATACATCAACTCCCATAGACCAAGGGTCAAGAGTCATGAGCCTCTACTGAACATGAGTGTATAAGGTTTACAAGATACCAAGTGCGGAAAGAAAAGTTAATACAAAATCAAGAGACAGTGAGAAGGAATATCGGGTCCCGCGGACTCGTAGCTACCTCGAATATCCACAAATGTCGCCTCGCACGACTACTGGATCACTGCCGAGAGGTACTCGGATCCGCACACAAGGTGCGGGGAGTAAAATGAGTACGGCCGGACTCGGTGGTAATAAACAAGGGTAAGACAGACGCGAGATAAGAAATCCGCAATAAAGCACTATGTAAAGCTATAATCGGCTACCCGTCATAGAATCGATCTTCACCGTACCTGTTCCAACAAATACCAATAAATAGCATAACAGCTAGCGAGATGTAGCTAAATGCAATGCAATGCATGATATGACCGCTACGGCGTGTAGCTCGACTCCAATTTTGGGTACCCGTGCTCACTGTGGGGGTTCGGACTCCGGAGGGGCTCCTACAGCCCAAGCACATCTCATAGAGATATTCCGCGCGTGCAGTCGGATCCAACATATATCCTGCCGCGGCGCGCAGGCCCGATCCACTACTAGTCGGCTAATATGCGGATACGGCCTCGCGAGGCTCAAAAATAGTTTTTGAAAACTCTTTTATCATTTTTCGATTGGAAAACAGGTAATACCAAGTTCCGGAGATTGGAATTAGTATAATAACAAAAATAGTCGCGGACTAGTAGTAAACTAGCATGTCTATATGATAAGACAATGACAACGATCCTCGCGGGATCCAATAACTGGCTCACGGCCCACATGTATAATCAACCGCCCAAGAAGGGGGTTCCTCGGCTCAAGAGTAGCCATTATCACAATATATATATATATGCAACCATCCGAGAAGGAGGTTCGACGGCTCTAGAATAGCCAATAATACAATATCAACAGGTTGGACTAATATATAGTCTCCAATTCATGATCGACCCCGCACTCTCAAGAGTGTGCGTGTCTCGCCACTATACAGCGTCACAAAGTGGTATACCGGGGTTTCGAACCCGCTGGTCATCACCCACATCTATTACTCACCTCAATACAGCACGACGACTATTCCGCAATGCCCTTGCCACGAGAATCAAGCTCCGCACGTGTAGAATCTGATCAAATACAGTAGAAACACAACAAATTAGGCCAATGGGACGACACCCAATCAATATAACTCAATTTACATCAAAATTCCCAAAGTTGTCAAAACCCGACTTTCGGTACGCTTGTCGAAAAATCACGAAAGTCACATATTCGGAACCCTCATCTCAATACGAGTCTAAGCATATCAATTTTACCAAAATCGGACTCCATTTGCCCATTCAAAACCTTGATTTTCTAAAGTTCAAGTCTAGGGCTAAATCCTCCATAAATTACCCCAAATTCCTCCATTTTCATGATATAATTGCATGATATTACCAATACTAATCATAGTTTAAGTCCATAGATGATTACCTGATGATTTCCCTTGAATTTCTCTTCAAAATCGCCCAAATCGCCTCTAAAGCCGAGACCCAAAATGTGTTAAATGTTCTGAAATTTTTCTAACTTCTGATACACTTACTTACAGCGATTTTCGCTTCTGCGGAACATTTTCCGCTTCTACGCTCCCGTATCCGCGACCAAAGGGTCGCTTCAGCGGTTCCAGGCCTAGCCGGCCATTTCCGCTTCTGCGAACAAAGGGCCGCTTAAGCGGTCCCGCTTCTGCGAAGAAGCTTCCGCTTCTGCGGACAAAATCCGCCCCTGCGCATTCTCGACCGCTTCTGCGGTCTCGCCCAAACGGTCACACGTCCGCTTCTGCGGACCATGCCCCAATTGCCCTCGTCCGCTTCTGCGATCTTTGGGTCGCACCAGCGACCCCGCTTCAGCGGAAAAGCGTCCGCTTCTGCGAAACACCCGCTCCTGCGCACCAATATCCGCTTCTGCGGACTCGCTCCTGCGACCACAATTCCGCAGGAGCGAAAATGACAGAACCAGAACTCTCAACCTGAAATTTCCACAATTTTCTCCCGTTTAACCATCCGAAAACACCCCGAGGCCCCGGGACCTCATCCAAACATACCAACACATCTTAATACCTCATTCGAACTTGCTCCAATCCTCAAAACACGTCTAACAACATCAAAACCCATAATTCGCATCGAATTCAAGCCTAAATTCCTTAAAACATTCCAAATTACACATTCAATCAAAAACCCGACCAAACGACGTCCGAATGACCTGAAATTTTGCGGACATATCCAAAATCACATAACGAAGCTACAGGAATTGTCAGAATTCCATTCCGACTCCCGGATCAAAATCTCACCTACCGTTCGGATTTCGCCAAAATTCAACCTTAGCCAATTGAAGCCTATTTCTACACCGGACCTCCAAATTCAATTCCGATCGCTCCCCTAAGTCACAAATCACCTCCCAGAACTAACCGAATCATCAGAATCCGATTCCGAGCCCTCTAACCAAATAGTCAACTCCGGGTTGACTTTCCTTATTCAAGTTTCCTCCACAAAGGCTATATGCCTCATTTTCAATCCAATTCACTCCTAACTCACCCGATAGGCTTTAACACCGATATAAAATCATAAAACATGTATTTACAACATAACGGGGTGGTAATTCTCGTGACGACGGGCCGGGTCGTCACATTTTCCCCTACTTAAACAAACGCTCGTCCTCGAGCGGACTCAGAGTTGTACCAGAAGCCTCAAACAAGTGAGGATATCTGCTCCGCATCTCCCGCTCGATCTCCCAAGTGGCCTCCTCCACGGGTCGACCTCTCCACCGAACCTTAACTGATGCAATCTCCTTAGACCTCAATTTTCTCACCTGACGACCCAAAATAGCAATAGGCTCCACATCATAGGATAGATCACCATCAAGTTGAATGGTGCTGAAATCTAATACATGAGACGGATCTCCAATGTACTTCCGGAGCATAGACACATGGAATACTGGATGGACGCTGGATAAGCGGGCGGCAAGGCTAACTCATATGCCACCTCTCCAACTCTCTTAAGTATCTCAAAAGGACCAATGTACCTAGGACTCAACCTTCCTTTCTTCCCAAACCTCATGACACCCTTCATAGGTGAAACCTTCAACAATACTCTGTCACCAACCATGAAAGACAACTCTCGAACTCTACGGTCCGCATAACTCTTCCGACGAGACTGTGCTGTACGAAGCCTCTCCTGGATCAACTTTGCTCTATCCAGAGCATCCTGGACTAACTCAGTCCCTATCAATCTAACCTCACCAGGCTCAAACCATCCCACGGGGGATCTACACCGTCTGCCATACAATGCCTCATACGGGGCCATCTGAATACTCGACTGATAACTGTTGTTGTAGGCAAACTCAGCAAGTGGTAGGAACTCATCCCACGAACCACCAAAATCAATCACACAAGCTCGCAACATATCCTCCAAGATCCGAATAGTGCGCTCAGACTGTCCGTCTGTCTGGGGGTGAAATGCTGTACTCAACTCAACCCGCGTACCCATCTCTCGCTGAAATGCTCTCCAAAACTGAGAAGTGAACTGAGTACCCCTGTCGGATATGATAGACACTGGAACTCCATGCAACCGAACAATCTCTCGAATAAAGATCGCCGCCAACCGCTCCGATGAGTAGGTAGTACTAACTGGAATGAAGTGAGCTGACTTGGTCAGTCTATCCACAATCACCCATACAGAATCAAACTTCCTCGCCGTCCGAGGGAGTCCAGTAACAAAGTCCATAGTGATCCTCTCCCATTTCCACTCAGGAATATCAATGCGCTGAAATACACCACCGGGCCTCTGATGCTCGTACTTAACCTGCTGACAATTGAGGCACCGTGCTACATGTCCGACAATGTCCATTTTCATCTTTCTCCACCAATAGTGCTGGTTTCAAATCTTGATACATCTTAGCGGCTCCTGGATGGATAGAATACCGCGAGCTATGGGCCTCCTCCAGAATCAACTCACGAAGGCCATCAACATTGGGCACACATATCCGACCCTGCATCCTCAATACGCCGTCACTATCAATGGTGACATCTCTAGCATCATCATGCTGAACCCTGTCCCTAAGGACAGCCAAATGTGGATCATCATACCGGCGCTCACGAATACGATCAAATAGAGATGACCGAGATACAACACAAGCCAATACCCTGCTGGGCTCCGAAATATCTAACCTCACTAGCCGATTGGCTAGCACCCGAACATCATAAGCAAATGGCCTCTCCTCAGCTGGAATATATGCCAAGCTCCCCATACTGACCGCCTTCCGGCTCAAAGCATCGGCCACCACATTGGCCTTCCCCGGATGATATAATATAGTAATGTCATAATCATTCAGCAACTCTAGCCATCTCCGCTGTCTCAAATTAAGGTCTTTCTGTTTGAACAAGTGCTGGAGACTACGATGGTCGGTATACACCTCACAAGACACACCGTACAAATAGTGCCTCCAAATCTTCAATGCATGAATAATGGCGGCTAGCTCCAAGTCATGAACAGGATAGTTCTTCTCATGTGGCTTCAACTGCCGAGAAGCATAAGCAATCACCTTACCTTCCTGCATCAACACACAACCTATCTCCACTCTCGAGGCATCACAATAAACGGTATATGAACCTGAAGCTGATGGCAATACTAACACTGGAGCTGTGGTCAAAGCTGTCTTGAGCTTCTGAAAGCTCTCCTCGCACTCATCCGACCACACGAATGGTGCACCCTTCTGGGTCAATTTAGTCAATGAAGAAGCAATGGATGAAAATCCCCGAACAAACCGGCGATAATACCCCGCCAAGCCAAGAAAACTCCTGATCTCTGTAGCTGAGGACGGTCTAGGCCAACTCTGCACCGCCTCTATCTTTTTCTGATCAACCTGAATACCATCACGAGACACCACATGTCCCATAAATGCTACGGACTCGAGCCAAAACTCGCACTTGGAGAATTTAGCATATAGCTTCTCCTCTCTCAATCTCTGCAACACAATACTCAAATGCTGAGCATGCTCCTCCTGACTACGGGAGTAGACTAGAATGTCATCAATGAACACAATCACAAATGAATCCAAATAAGGTCCGAACACATTGTTCATCAGATGCATAAATGTTGCTGGGGCGTTGGTCAGCCCAAACGACATCACAAGGAACTCATAATGACCATATCGGGTCCTGAATGCAGTCTTCATAATATCCGAGTCCCTGATCTTCAGCTGATGATAGCCTGAACGAAGATCGATCTTAGAAAACACCCTCGCACCCTGTAACTGATCAAACAAATCATCTATGCGCGGTAGAGGGTACTTGTTCTTCACCGTCACTTTGTTCAATTGCCTATAATCAATACACATCCGCATGGAACCATCTTTCTTTTTAACAAATAATACCGGCGCACCCCACGGAGACACACTAGGGCGGATGAAACCCTTATCCAGAAGTTCTTGAAGTTGCTCTTTCAGTTCTTTCAACTCGGCTGGTGCCATTCGATAAGGAGGAATGGATATGGGCTGAGTGCCCGGCACCAAGTCAATGCCAAAATCAATATCCCTGTCCGGCGGCATGCCCGGCAGGTCTGAGGGGAATACATCTGGGAAGTCCCTCACAACAGGTACGTAATCAATGCTAGGAGACTCAGCTCCCACATCTCTCACAAAAGCTAAGTACGATAAACACCCTTTTTCAACCATTTTCCGAGCCTTTAAGAACGAAATAACACGGCTAGGGACGAAATCAGTCGAACCCCGCCACTCAATCTGAGAAATACCAGGAATGGCCAACGTAACTGTCTTAGCATGACAGTTCAATATAGCATGATACGGAGACAACCAGTCCATACCCAATATAACATCAAAGTCCACCATCCCCAACAATAACAAATCTGCCTGGGTCTCCAGGACCCCCAATAGATATAACACAGGATCTATAGACATGATCCACAACAATCGTATCACCCACGGGGGTGGATACATGAACAGGCAATTCAAGACTACCACGAGTTGCACCCAAATGACGTGCAAAATAAGAGGACACGTAAGAATATGTGGACCCTGGATCAAATAGAACAGAGGCATCTCTGTGACAGACAGAAATGATACCTGTAATCAAAGATTGACCTCCACCTCTACTAGCCTGAGATGGTGCTGAAGAGGAGGGCTGATCCCTCTGCTCAGTTCTGTCCCTACGAAGTCGAGGGCACTGTCTCCTCATGTGGCCAAACTCACCACACTCATAACATGCACCTGGCGCTGGAGAAGGGGACTGAAGGGAACCCCTCGCCGCAGAAGAACCCTGGGCTGAAGAAGTAGGTGTTGCACTATGGGCTGGGAGGGCACTAAGTGATGACTGACCCTGTTGAAACCCCCGTCGACCACGACCATAAGAACCTCCACTCTGCTCAGGGCGGCCTGAATGGGAAGGTCTAGATGAGCGACCTCTGCTCTGCCGGGAATGCCCTCTAGATGGAGCACCACTGAAACTGCCCGAACCACGAGGCCTCTTGGCCTCCCGCTCCTCTCTCTCTCGGCGACGATCCGCCTCAATGGAGCGTGCCATATCAGCAACTTGCTCAAACGATGATGATAGAACTCGCTCGCTGGTCATAAGAATACGGATAGAGTAGTTGAGGCCATCAATGAACCTCCTGATCCTCTCCCTCTCAGTGGGGATCATCCATGTGGCATGCCTAGCCAACCGAGTGAATCTAAGCTCATACTGAGTCACAGACATGTCGCCCTGAATCAACCACTCGAACTGGCGACGTAGCTCCTCGCGACGAGACTGAGGTACATATTTCTCTAGAAAGAGAGTAGAGAACTGCTGCCATGTGAGAGGTGCTGCTCTAGCAGGCCTACGCCTCTCAAACTCCTCCCACCAATCAAATGCGGGACCAGTGAACTGAAATGTAGTAAATGAAACTCCGCCGGACTCAAGAATACCAGCCGTACGCAACATCTTCTGACACTTATCCAAGAAACCCTGGGCATCCTCGCCCTCAACGCCACTGAAATGGGGTGGCTGAAGTCTACCAAATCTCTCAAGACGACGCTGCTCGTCATCGGGCATAACCTGAACCATATGCTCTGGAGCTGGAGCTGGTGCAGTTGGAGGAATAACCGGTGCAACCACCTGAGCGGGGACCGCCTCTGGCGTCTGAAGTCCCTGAACAACCTGCTCAGGTGTGCGAGCTGCAGGGGTCTGCTGACCACCCCCTGTCTCAGATGTCGCTGCAGTAGCGGTAGCTGAAACTACCCGAGCCAAACCGGAACACACCGATAATATCTGAGCAAGAGTCTCTTGAAGACCAGGAATAACAATAGATACAGTCTGGCCCTGAACTAGGGCTGCTGGAGCATCAACCACTGGGGGCTGCTCCTGAACTGGTACAACAGGCGGGTCAGCTGGCACTGCCTCAGCCGCCCTACCTCTACCTCTAGCACGACCGCGCCCACGGCCTCTAACAGGTGGCAATGGAGGTCGTCCACCTCGTCCTGAAGCTCGCGTTCTCGCCATCCGCGGGAGAATAGAATATAGAAGTTCAGTTCTTAGAACAACAAGATCGCACGACAGAGTTCAAGAAAAGTGAAGTTTTCCTAAAGGTTCGCAGCCTCCCGAGGATAAGTACGGGCGTCCCCGTACCGATCCACAAGACTCTACTAACCGGCTCAAGACTCATGAGGCCTAGTAAACCTAGGCTCTGATACCAACTTGTCACGACCCCAAATCCGGTCGTGATGGCGCCCAGCACATTGCTAAGCCAGCCTGACCAATTAATAACAATAACGGAGCTAGAAGCTCTCTTTAACCCATTTAAGCAAATTAATTCAAGAAATAACAGCGATACATGTAACGAAAACGGGAAACCAAGTCCCATAATACATCAACTCCCATAGACCAAGGGTCAAGAGTCATGAGCCTCTACCGAACATGAGTGTATAAGGTTTACAAGATACCAAGTGCGGAAAGAAAAGTTAATACAAAATCAAGAGACAGTGAGAAGGAATATCGGGTCCTGCGGACTCTGCAGCTACCTCGAATATCCACAAATGTCGCCTCGCACGGCTACTGGATCACTGCTGAGAGGTACCTGGATCTGCACACAAGGTGCAGGGAGTAAAATGAGTACTGCCAGACTCAGTGGTAATAAACAAGGGTAAGACAGCGCAGATAAGAAATCCGCAATAAAGCACTATGTAAAGCTATAATCAGCTACCCTGTCATAGAATCAATCTTCACTGTACCTGTTCCAACAAATACCAATAAATAGCATAACAGCTAGCAGATGTAGCTAAATGCAATGCAATGCATGATATGACCGCTACGGCGCGTAGCCCGACTCCAATTTTGGGTACCCGTGCTCACTGTGGGGGTTCAGACTCGGAGGGGCTCCTACAGCCCAAGCACATCTCATAGAGATATTCCTGTGACGTGCAGTCCGATCCAACATATATCTCGCTGCGGCGCGCAGCCCGATCCGCTACTAGTCAGCTAATATGCAGATACAGCCTCGCAGGCTCAAAAGTAGTTTTTGAAAACTCTTTTATCATTTTTCAGTTGGAAAACAGTAATATCAAGTTCCAGAGATTGGAATTTGCATAATAACAAAAATAGCTGCTGACTAGTAGTAAACTAGCATGTCTATATGATAAGACAATGATAACGATCCTCGCGGGATCCAATAACCGGCTCACGGCCCACATGTATAATCAACCGCCCAAGAAGGGGGTTCCTCGGCTCAAGAGTGGCCATTCTCACAATATATATATATGCAACCATCCGAGAAGGAGGTTCGACGGCTCTAGAATAGCCAATAATACAGTATCAACGGGTTGGACTAATATATAGTCTCCAGTTCATGATCGACCCCGCACTCTCAAGAGAGTACGTGTCTCGCTGCTGTACATCGTCACAAAGTGGTATGCCGGGGTTTCGAACCCGCTGGTCATCACCCACATCTATTACTCACCTCAATACCGCGCGACGACTACTCCGCAATGCCCTTGCCACGAGAATCAAGCTCCCCACGCGTAGAATCTGATCAAATACAGTAAAAATACAACAATTTAGGCCAATGGGACGACACCCAATCAATATAACTCAATTTACATCAAAATTCCCAAAGTTGTCAAAATCCGACTTTCAGTACGCTTGTCGAAAAATCACGAAAGTCACATATTCGGAACCCTCATCTCAATACGAGTCTAAGCATATCAATTTTACCAAAATCGGACTCCATTTGCCCATTCAAAACCTTGATTTTCTAAAGTTCAAGTCTAGGGCTAAATCCTCCATAAATTACCCCAAATTCCTCCATTTTCATGATATAATTGCATGATATTACCAATACTAATCATAGTTTAAGTCCATAGATGATTACCTGATGATTTCCCTTGAATTTCTCTTCAAAATCGCCCAAATCGCCTCTAAAGCCGAGACCCAAAATGTGTTAAATGTTCTGAAATTTTTCTAACTTCTGATACACTTACTTACAGCGATTTTCGCTTCCGCGGAACATTTTCCGCTTCTACGCTCCCGTATCCGCGACCAAAGGGTCGTTTCTGCGGTTCCAGGCCTAGCCGGCCAAATCCGCTTCTGCGATATACGGACCGCCTCTGCGCGTCCGCTTCTGCGAAGATTTTCCCGCTCCTGCGGGTTTTCCCGCTTCTGCGTCTAGGCGTCCGCTTCTGCGGACTCGCCTAAGCGGCTAGCCTTCCGCTTCTGCGATATTTCCCCCATAGTCCTTGGCCGCTTCTGCGGCTCATCTTCCGCTTCAGCGGTGCCGCGCCTGCGGGCTCCTCTCCGCTTCCGCGATCACAAGCGCTTCTGCGCTCCAATATCCGCTTCTGTGGACTCGCTCCTGCGACCACAGTTCCGCAGGAGCGAAAATGACAGAACCAGAACTCTCAACCTGAAATTTCCATGATTTTCCCCCGTTTAACCATCCGAAAGCACCCCGAGGCCCCCGGACCTCATCCAAACATACCAACACATCTTAATACCTCATTCGAACTTGCTCCAATCCTCAAAACACGTCTAACAACATCAAAACCTATAATTCGCATCGAATTCAAGCCTAAATTCCTTAAAACATTCCAAATTACACATTCAATCAAAAACCCGACCAAACGACGTCCGAATGACCCGAAATTTTGCAGGCACATCCAAAATCACCTAACGGAGCTACTGCAACTGTCGAAATTCCATTCCGACTCCCGGATCAAAATATCACCTACCGTTCGGATTTTGCCAAAATTCAACCTTAGCCAATTCAAGCCTATTTCTACACCGGACCTCCAAATTCAATTCCGATCGCTCCCCTAAGTCACAAATCACCTTCCGGAACTAACCGAATCATCGAATCCGATTCCGAGCCCTCTAACCAAATAGTCAACTCCGGGTTGGACGTGCGTGGAGGCCTATTTGAGGGGCAAAGGCGTCGCGGGCTAGAATTCTCGCTAGTTCGAGGTGGGTAATATTTGTAAATGATGTCCTGCGGGTTTGAAACCCCGGACTTGTACATTATAGTGCTATATTGAGGTGACTTGCTCGACAGATAATGGGCATGGGGTAGAGCACCATTGGGGATTGCGACTTGGTCCGTCCTGCTTAATAAAATCATTACTAAATTGGTTGATTAAATTGATATCTGTTGAAGATATTAACTATTATGATTTGGACTGAATGTCATGTTTTGGGCTTCATGCTGAATATTTGAATCCTTTAGGGATTAAGTCACTGTTTCTGTATTACTGAGTATGCTTTTGTCTCGAACTATGGTTTTAAAATATTATTTTGCAAACTCAGCCATCTCTCTAAGATTTGAAAACTTAACTGATATTTTAGCTAAGATTTCCTGATAATTGCTTGTGACTAGTGCCCAAGGGGCTTATGTGCATTCATGACTATGCATGGATCGGGTTGCACGCCGCATCGGGAGTGATATTGATATTGCGCTTGGGTTGTAGGAGCCCCTCCGGAGTCTGAACCCCTACAGTGAGCGTCGTGTGCCCATACGGATCGGGCTACACGCCGTAGTGGTCATGTGCATTGCATTGCATTCATGCATTGGTTGTTGTTTGTACTATGTGGCATGACATTTAGCACTCATATATATATTATTGACATGCATATATTACTTGCCTTGTTGACCAGATACTCTGGTGTAAATTGTTAAACGAGTGCTGAGCCCGGGGACCTGATTTGTGTGTGGACTCGCACTACTTAATATTGATGTCACATGCTTAACTTTTAAGAAGGAAAGAAAGAGATGTTTTCAGAAAGGGTTTTCAACTGAGCTACATGTTTTATAAAAGATTTTCATGGAAAAATACTGTTGTCTAATATGTGTTGTACTGTATTTTATAGCATGAGGTAGTGCTCTTACATGGTTCTTTCTCCTCAGCATTATTTACTTTTATTACCGCTGAGTTGGAAGTACTCACTTTACTCCTTGTACCATGTGTGCAGATGCAGGTATTTTGGGAGCTTAGCTGAGCTCGTCGCTTATCTATAGTTTTATTAGAGTTGTCGATGTAGTTGCCTGACATCCGTAGGTCCCGACTCCTTCCCTATTTTTTTGTCATTTTTAGCAGTTTTGATCATTGTATTATTGGAGTTTTATTACTTGTATTGTTAGAGGCTCTAGACTCATGACACCCAGATCTTTGGGTAGCTATTCATTATGATTCTATTTAAATAGTATTCAAATAGTTGATTTTGAGCTTCGTGCTCGGGTTGAGTGGGTAAATGGTCGGGTTTGCCTAGCAGTTGTGTTGGGTGCCATCACGACCGGGTTTGGGGTTGTGAAATAACTAAATTAGACTCTCCTAATTATCCAAACAAGAATTAAATCTAGAAGTATTTAATTCTAAACTAATTAAAGAAATAAAATAAATAATGAATTTTGGACAGAGAGAAAGAGCAAATTTTTATGATATCAATGTAATGAAAACGATCTGGTGTTATTGTCTATCTAACATTCCTATTGTATTCTTCAATTGAATTGACTAACTAATTTATCTAGTTTATTGGTTCACAGGGTTAATATTGCTCATAAGAATCTGTCGAGTTCTTACTCGCCTATTCAAGCTAACCTAACGCCTATATGTCTATGGAGTTAGAATTAACAAAAATGCATTTATAATTCCTGTAAATCAACCAAGCAAGACAATTAGGTATATGTCTATCTTAATTGCGAATCCGTTCTTCGATGCGCAGGTTCAAGAACTTGCTCTACTCAATTCTATATGCAATCTAGAATTTCCACTTTCGAGTTCAAATCTAGATTCATAAATAGTATTCAATTGGTGATTAAGCAATCAAATAATTAGTGCTGGATTGAATAAATAAACCAATATGATAAAATAAGAAATTAAAATTAATATCTGAATAACAATAGTCATGAAATAATCACAATCCTAGAACGTGAAGTTTAGATCTACATAGACATGGTAGCAAAACATCAAATCATACAAAGAAACATAAAAAGACTAAGTTGATGGAAGAAAAGATGAAACCTGACCTCCACGGCGGCTCTATGCGCTTTCTTGGTCAAAAATTGCTCTCAAAAATATTCTCATATGTATATATACCAAGTAGGATTGTGCCTAAATAATTATACCTTCTCCAATGTGGAAAATTACACTTTTCTCGGGCTTAACTAGCGCGGCTGCGGACCTGGGCGCGCTAGTTGGACAACTTTTTGTCCTGAACGCATTAAAACTAGCGCGGCCGCGCTATTGCGAATGTTTCACCCTGTTCTGTTCCGAATTTGGAAAACCATAAAACATGAAAGTTGTGTCCCTTTGAGTTATATTTCCAACCATATATTGTGGAGCCAAAATTGAGTTCAGAGAGAAAAGTTATATCTATTTTACTAGACAGTGTGCAATCTGTCTACTGAATTCTTCGTTTGCTCTAACTATCATCCGTTGACCCCCAAATACGATCCCGACTTAATTACTTGAACTTTTACTCAAACTTTAAATCTCCGAATCACTTTAATTTATTTCATATTGTGTACACATCTCGGAATCACTCCTACAAGGCATAAAACACACCATTAGTGCAAAATACTAGTGATTAAAGCACGAACTCAATTAAAGTACAGTAAAATAGAGTGTAATAATCGACTAAAATATGTAATTATAGCAAATAATAAGTATACATGGTGATATATGTGTGCTCATACACCCTCCATACAGACCATTCAGATATTATATGATTTTGATAGATGCGTTTACAAGATGATCACATGTGTGCTAGTTATTAACCCGCAATTTGGCCTTTGCGAGGCTATTCACTCAAGTAATAAGATTAAGAGAACAGTTTTCAAATTATGCAATTAAGGCACTTCATCTTGATAATGTTGGTGAATTTACATCCCAGAATTTTAATGATTATTATATCAACTAGGATAATAATTGAGCGTAAGTTTCTCATGTTCATACTCAAAATGGACTAGCAGAATCATTGATCAAACGTCTCCCCAATTAATTACTAGACCTGCTTACGAGAATAAAATTTTCATTTTGGCATGGGGTCATGCTATTTTGCATGCAGTAGCTCTTTAGCAGATTAAGCCCACAAGTTATCGTAAATCTCCCTATTACAATTATCTTTTGGTATGAGCAGAATATTTCTCATTTTAGAATATTTGAATGTGCGGTATATGTTCTAATTGCTCCACCACAATGCACAAAAACGAATCTACAAAGATGGTTGGGGATATATGTTGGGTACGAATATCCTTCTATTTAAAATATTTGGAAGCTATGATTGGAGATTCACTTATGGCAAGATTTGTTGGTTTTCATTTTGATGATACAGTATACCCCACACTAAGGGGAGAAAATAAGCAGTTGAAAAAAGAAATAGATTGGAATGCATTATCACTATCTCATTTGGATCGTCGAACAAATCAAGGTGAACATGTGGATCAAAAAACAATTTATTTGTAAAATATTACAAATCAACTGCTAGATGCATTTACTGACCTAGCAAGGGTGATTAAGTCACATATTTCAGCTGCTAATGCTCCTATTCGAATTGATATCTTGGTTGGACAATCTATAATTGCAAATGAGTCTAAGTCACGCTTGAAATATGGTAGACTAATTGGTTTCAAAGATAAAACTTCACGAAATCGAAAAGGAACAAATAATCTAGGAGTTCATAGCATGGAGGCAATTGCTCAAAAAGAGCCATGTGACATAACAAAAGATAAGACCTCAAACGAGGCCCACATACCTAAATAATAAGAACGGGGAGATCTAAATAAATTAGGTCTCTACAGGAAAAAGATGGAACTGAAATAACATTATTGTCGACAACATTTTGCTTATTATGTTGTTATGAGATTATGCAACAAGATAATGATCTTAAACCAAGATTCTAGTGAGGAATATAGACTGAGAAATGATTGGTCAAAATAGAAAGACGCTAACCAGACAGAAATATCACCACTTGAAAAATGTGAAGTATTCAGATATATAGTCCGAACACCTGAAAGAATAAAGCTAGTGGAATGCGAAAGAGTTTTTGTGATGCAAATAGATTTTTGTGAGAAAATAAAATGATAAAAATGAAGTTTTTAGATATAGAGCACGGGTTGTGGCACAAGGATTTTCACAAAGACCTGACATTGATTATATGGAGACATATTCTACTGTGGTAGATGCAATAACTTTCAGGTATCTTATTTGGCAGTCCATAAAAAATTAGATATGCGTTTGATAGATGTTGCCACTGCATATTTGTATGGCACACTAGACAACAAAATTTATATGAAAATTCCTTAAGGGTTTAAAGTTCATGTAATTTTTAAAAGTTTTCGGGAACCTTGTTAAATAAAGCTTCAAAAATCTTTATACGAACTGAAACAATCAGGGTGAATATGGTATAGTCGTCCGAGCTAAAGTAAGGGTATAAGAATGATCTAATTTGTCCTTGTATTTTTATAAAAGGTCTGGATTTGAATTTGTTATAATCATAGTGTATGTTGATGATCTAAATATCATTGGAACTTCTGGGAGCTTCCAAAAGTAGTAGACTATTTGAAAAAAGAGTTTGAAATGAAAGATTTTGGAAAGATAAAATTTTATCTTGGTCTACAAATTGAGCATACAGAAGATAAAAATTTTATCCATCAATTAACTTATACCGAAAAGATCCTAATGCATTTTTATATGGATAAAGTACATCCATTGAGTACCCCAATGGTTGTGAGATCACTTCATATAAATAATGATCCATTCCGACCTCATGAAAATGATGACGAGCTTCTTGGTACTGAAAATTCATATCTTAGTCAATTCAGGCACTAATGGATCTTTCAAATAATACTTGACCAGATACAATTTTTGCAATAAGTTTATTATAAAGATTGAGTTCCTTTCAAACAACAAGACACTGGAATAGTGTTAAGTATATTTTCAGATACCTCTGGGAGATAATTTATATGGGGTTATTTTATTCTTATGATTCTGATTCACAAATGACTGGTTATGCAGATGAAAGTTATTTGTCTGACCCAAAGAAGCTTGATCTCAAACAGGTTATCTATTTACTTGTGATGGTATAGTTGTGAGCACGTGATTTTTACCCTACATATGAGTTATTCCCACGAAATTCAAATAAATAATTTTTTCTTTGTTTTTATAATTTTGGTGAATTTTGTGAATTTTTGCATGTTATTTGTGCATAAAGAAATACAGAAATGCATTTAGAAATTAATTTCTCATGTAGTAGATATTAATTCATTTTAACAAATTAAAGGAAAATTAATAAATAATAACATTTATTTGCTTTAAATTGAAAAATTGCCAAAAGAAGTTAATTAGTTTAACAAATTTTAATAAATTCCAAATTAAATACAAAATAGGAAAAAATATGGAAAAATACAAAGGAAAATTAAAATACAACAAAATACAAAATACAAAGAAAATAAAATACAAAATACAAAAATAAAATAAATACTAGAATTAAAATAGAAGAAATGAAAAGAATAAGTAAAGAAGGACAAATGAACATTTGGGCCAGTGAATCCAAATGCCCAGGCCCAAATACTCTTATACCCATTAGCCCAAGCAACCTGACCCAAGAAAGCTACCCACCCAGTACGGTCTTTAAATCCTTGAAACGACGCCGTTTAAGGCGTCTTAATCTTGGCCATTCATCATACTTAATCTGACGGTTGATAATAAGGATGATATTTAAAATAATAAGAACAAATATAAACAAATAATGACATATACATATTAGCCTAAAAGAATGTTTTCCTCTTCCTCACCCTTGTGCCGCCTTATATCACCCCTTCCACCTCCATGTCGCCGCTAGGGTTCCGTCGTATATGGCGGCGGCAGGCCATCTTCTCCGACCAAGACTAACACCAAACGACTCCTCTCCATCCCATCACTCTAGATCCATCACTGGTTTTCTTCAAAGACCAACCAAACATCCCAAATCTTACAAACCCTAGGCGCCGCCACCACCACCCACGGCGGCGCCGCCACCCCAAACTTCCCTAAAACTCACACCCTTTCACCTTACCAACATCCTCAACACTGTGTTGAAGGTTTCAAGTCCTAAAAGCTGCTGAAAAAATCCAAATGACCAAGAAAGGTTTGATATTTCAAGAAAATGAAAGAATCACAAGCGCCTGAAGGAAAAACAAAAGTAAAAGAAGACGGCTCGAATAAACGAAAACAAGAAAGCTAAGTTTTTCTTTCTTCTGATTTTATTTCAAGTGTTTCCTTTTTATATGCATGTTTCTTTCGGATTTCTCTCCTTGTTATTCATTTATGTTCGTTAAAATTAGAATTAGAGTAATTAGAAAATTAGGAGTTAATTAGTTGAAATGATTTTCCTTTTTGAAATGAGTCATGATTAAATAAATCGGTAACGTTTTGTTAAAACACACATGTCTATGTATTAATTTTGTTGGTTTAATGAGATTTTGTGCTTAGACTGGATTTAATTAAATGTTAGTTTACTGAAATTTTAGATATATAATATGACTGGTTTTTGAATGAATTGATTGATTGAATTTATTAGCAACTAATTCTGATAAGTGTTGCTAGTTATTAGCACAATTTAGCCTTAATTGTTTAAATAATAAGTTTGGCTATAGCTGTGATTAGTAATTAGTTAGATTATAAGATCTACTCCTTAACAATTATGGGGTCACATAAGTCGATAGTTAAAATCACATGCTTCGTATCCACTTAAGCTGCTTACTTGATAGACTCAATTAATGATTAAGTATTCTGATTAACAAGATTCAACCATTATCAATTTGTTCCCCCGAGTCCTGTTAATCGAGTGATTAATCATAAAGTGGCTATGTTTGTAAGACTGTCTAATGTTGGTTATTGTTGCGGTGTGATTTTGATTTGTTGACTGTTCTGAATTTTTGATTAGTTAAAGGGCCAATTGGTTAATTGGACTATAATATAAAAGTTACCTAGTTATGGCTATTTGATAAATACAGTTCTGATTTTTGAAAATTGGTCAAGTAAATAGGAATAAAAACATAGGATTTAGAAGGGTAATAACTGTTAGGAAGTGGGGGTAAAATGGGGAATAAGAATTGGTTTAATGGTAATAAGACTAAAAGGAGAAGGGGTACAATTGGGAAATGAAATGGTATAATTGTTATAAATACAGAGGATTAACGACAGTTTGGGCATAAAAAAAGGTAGAATTAGTAGTTTCCCTACACAAGTGAGGGTACAATAGGAATTCCAAGGAAATGGAATATGGTAGAATTCGCTAAAATGTTCTAGAAGGGGATGTAGTGTATATTTCTTACAAACATTTACACTTACTTGTGCAACAAGCTAGAAATTAGAGTATTAACAAGTAAATAATTTAAATTTGAATTTCCCTCCCATCTTTGCCTATAAATAGGCAGTAATTCTGCAGAATTGAAATCGTGATGGCGCCTACTCGTGGTAGCTAGGCAAGCCTCTTTATTCATACTATCTTGTTTAACAATACTTCATAATCTTAATTAAACAAGTGCGGAAGACTTTATAAAAATAGAAATAAGTAGTTTCAAGGTATCTGATACTGAAATCCTCTACCCAAGACGTGAAGTCACCAACTCACGAACTACTACATGAATACTACACATAAAGGTCCGGAAGAAATATAACATAATCTGTTTGTCTCGGAACAAGGAGACTACAGCTAGTAATATAATAAAAGGAAGAGACGTTGGGCCTGCGGACGCCTGCAAGCTACCTCAGTCTCGGGGGTATGAAAATCCTGCTACCGACCTACTGCTGCTACTGCTGCTCAAAACCTAGACCTGTGCAAAAATGCACAGAAGTGTAGTATTAGCAAAACCGACCCCATGTGCCGGTAAGTGCCCGGCCTATCCCGGCGAAGTAGTGACAAGCCTAGGACCAGACACTCACATAAACTTGTACAGTTGCAATATATATATATATATATGTACATAAACATTTATAAGGAAATACTCTGCTCTGCAATAACAGCCAATAACTCATAATATCCAGATTAATCTAATCAACAAAATTAAGTCTTACTTTCGTGTCTCAATTCTTTACTTTTCTTTTCTTATCTCGTGGTAGGCGTACCACCCGCTCCCAAATATATCAATAGGCTACCGGAAACTATGGCCAATGCCAAGATTCAAATCACTTTGTGGTCGGCGTGCCACACGATCCCATTTCTTATCATAAAAGTGGTCGGCGGCGCCACACGATCCCAATTCTTTAATATATATATATATATTACCACAATTAACAAGAATTAACCAAGTAATAACACAATAAGGAATATCTCAAAAGAACTCAACAATTAACAACGGTTAATAAGTTCACAAGGAAAACAAAGTATAATGGAAACACAAGTAATATCAAGTCAAGGAATAGCAAATAGTTGCACGGCATCACCCAAACAAAGTATAATGGAAAACAAGTAATATCAAGTCAAGGAATAGCAAATAGTTGCACGGCATCACCCAAATAAAATATAATGGAAAAACAAGTAATATCAAGTCAAGGAATGGCAAATAGTTGCATGGCATCACCCTTCGTGCTTTTACTCTCATCCTCACCAAATAAGTAAATAAAGTGCACGGCATCACCCTTCGTGCTTTTACTCTCATCCTCACCAAATAAGCAAATAAAGTGCACGGCATCACCCTTCGTGCTTTTACTCTCATCCTCACATCCATAGTACGGCATGATCCTTCGTACATGGTTCAATAACAGGGCACGGCATGATCCTTCGTGCATAATCAATAAAACATGGCACGGCATTAACCTTCGTGCATAAATAAATAAACATGGCACGGCATCACCCTTCGTGCATTATCACTCTTCCTCACCCAAATAACAATCACAGTTAAGGGCAAAGAAAGAAACAGTAATTCATAAACCGTCCCAACAAGGGCAATCAATAATCATCTTCACAACAAGTCCCAACAAGGGAGAACAATAACAATTCATCTGTAATATATCTCAAAATAATCATTTTCCAACGACTCACGGTCATACTAGACGCCAGTGTATGGATGCTCGTCACCATAGCCCATACACCGCACTCGATCACATAACACATAACACATAATCCTATTCCCTCAAGCTAGGATAGAACAAACACTTACCTCGAATGTTTATGAACAATTCAATGCTTACGCACCGCTTTTCCTTTTAAATTTATCTCCAAATGCTTCAAATCTATTCACAAACAATTTGAAATACTCAACACGAATCGTAGGAATGAATTGGATAATAAATTTAATAATTTTCCGGATAAAATCCGAAATATATTTTAAAATTCAATAGTGGGACCCACATTTCGAATCCCAAAAAAACTTGCGAAATCCAAACACCCATTCCGATATGAGTTCAACCATACCAAAATTACTAAATTTCGATAACATTTCGACCCTCAAATCCTCAAATCTATTCGAGAGGGTTTCTAAGCTTTTCCCGCAAAATTCATGGATTTAATGACAAAACTTGCAATAGAATCGAGTAATATAACCACAATTAAGTTAAGAACACTTACCCCGTTGTTTTCTCCGAAAATTTCTCGAAAATCGCCTCTTCCCGAGCTCCAATTTGACAAAAAAAATGGAAAATGGGACAAATCCCATTTTCCAGAAATAAGTATTCTGTCCAGAAATTCTCGGGTACTGTTCACGCGTTTTTACTGTTCACGTACTGTACACGGTATTGTTCATGGTACTGTACACGGGGTACTGTACACGGTACGGTACATGGGGTACTGTACACGGACTGTACATGGGCTACTGTTCCTGTGCACTGTTCATGTGCACTGTTCATGTGCACTGTTCACAGCAGATTTTTCTGCAATTTTCTGCCAATTTTCTAAGTCCGGATTTATTCCGAGACACCTCCGAAACACTCCCGAGTCCTCGGGGATCCAAACCAAATATGCACATTGACTCTAAAACATCATACGAACTCACTCGAGTGATCAAATCGCCGAAATAACATCAAAATCATCAATTTTCATCAAATCAAGGCCTAAGTTTCCAAAAACTTCCGAAAATACACTTTCGATCAAAAACCGGACCAAACGATGTCCGAATAACCTGAAAATTTGCGTACATATCCAAAATCACCTAACGAAGCTACTGCAACTGTCGGAATTCCATTCCGACTCCCGGATCAAAATATCACCTATCGATCGGATTCCGCCAAAATTCCAACTTCGCCAAAATAGGCTAACTTCTTCACCGGACCTCCAAAATTACTTCCGATTGCGCTCCTAAGTCTTAAATCATCCCCCGAAACTAACCGAATCATCGAAATTCAGTTCCGAGCCCTCTAACTCATAAGTTAATATTGGGTTGACTTTTCCAACTTAAGCTTTTCTTAAAGAGATTAATTGTCCCTTTTCCTACCAAAATCAATCCGAGTTGACTCAAAGTTTGCACACAAGTCACATTCGACATTACGGACTTGTACCAATTTTCGGAATCGCATTCTGACCCCGACATCAAAATTTTCACTTCCGGTAGAATTTTCTCAAAAACCTTCAAATTCCTATATTTAGCCAAATGACTTCAAAATGACCTCCGGACATCCGAATTCACTTCCGATCGCTTTTCCAACTCCAAAATCACCATACGGATCTATTCCCAGACTCGGAATCCCAAATGGACATCTATAACTCTGAAATGCCTTCCAACCCAAATTTATGAAATTTTTCTAAAATACTAACTTCCACCATATATGCCGAAATGCTCACGGGTTATCAAAAACAAAATCCGGACATACGCCCAAGTTCAAAATCATCATACGAGCATGCTAGAACATTTAGATCCCAATTCTGAGGTCATTTACTCAAAATTCCAATCCTAGTTCATTTCTTCAACTTTAAGCTTTCAAAATGAGAATTTCCATTTAGATTTGACTCCAAACTTCGTGAATTTTAATTCTGACCATACACACAAGTCAATATACCTGAGATGAAATTGTTCATGGCCTCAATCTGCTGAATGACGCGTCGGGACTCAAAACGATCGGTCGGGTCGTTACAATCTCCCCCACTTAAACATACGTTCGTCCTCGAACGTGCTGAGAACTACAATGATGTAGTCTCAAATAACTTGTTTAACACATCACGCACCTTCCCGTGCTACCACTACTTAGTTGAGCACATTAGCTATATAATTCTGTAGATATAATTCTTTATTCAAGCGAATAAGCCATTAGGCCAAATTCCAACATCCTGAATTTCCTACCAAGTCTGTTTCCATCATTCGACCACCATATCAATCTCCACACGTTGTACTCAAACATTAATGCATAACTTTGTTGAATTTACACTTCGCATCACTTTACTCATATGACCATAATAACATTCTTTATTTACTGTAGTTGCCTACAATACCCAAATACCGATGGAAACCTCTTATTAGTTGAAGTCTTATTCCAACACTTTCATATACTGCCAACGATAAATAAAATACGGGCTAAACCGTAAAAATTCCTCAAATCAACCATTTATGAAGCCATTTCTCTTTTCACTGATATTACAACGGATTTTGGAGCCAAACCACGATATTACCTTTCTAACCAACTGAAATCACATATGCTCGCTCTCAATAATGACTCCAACGATCATTTCGATCATAACACACTGCATTGGTGACATGACACCTCAAACACCGGCCTAAGCCGCGACGAGCAAAACACACGCTCCAATAGAAACGTCCGAACATACTCAAATCATGACAACTGTCTCCAACAAAAGAGCTGTAATTCAATTCCTTTGCACCATCATAACATAGAACTGATATCCCGTCTCACATCATAGAGTACCCGAATCCTCCTCGAGAGGTCATAACATCACCTGGCCTTGCCACGATTCGTGATTCTATCCAAACACTATTACTCATGAAGCACCTCAAGTTACCAAGCACAAACGGTCAGCCACACACAGATCTAGGTCTGAACCCAAGCAATCAACCTCACCCACGGTGAAACAATTAATGTATGTTATCAAATCCTGAAAGGACACAACCGATGTGCCATTCACTAAGCGATACTCAATACGGACTTTGCTTCAGAAGCCAGGAAGTATTGTACACAAGGTAACATATAATTAAGTCTATTTTCACATTACACCGTTGCGACGTGCAACCCGCTCCAATGACATACCCGTGGCGGTATGACGCCCGATCCAGATACCATACCTGTGATTGCCAATACCGGTGCTGTGGTCAAGGCTATTTTGAGCTTTTGAAAGCTCGTCTCACATTCATCTGACCATTCAAATTGAACACCTTTCTGTGTCAATCTGGTCGGTGGGGTTGCAATAGATGAAAACCCCTCCACGAATCACCGATAATAACCCGCTAATCCCATGAAACTCCAAATCTCTGTGGCTGATGTTAGTCTAGGTCAGTCCTTGACTGCCTCAATCTTCTTCGGATCAACCTGAATACCTGCTGCTGTCACAATATGACCCAGGAATGCAACTGAACTTAGCCAAAATTCACACTTCAAAATTTTTGCATATAGTTGGCTATCTTTCAGAGTCTGCAAAGTCACTCTGAGATGTTGCGCATGCTCCTCCTAACTGCAGGAGTAAGTCAATATGGAACAATGAAGACTACAACAAACAAATCTAAATAAGGCACGAACACCTCATACGTATGCACATATCCATGACTCTGAAGTGTGGCCATAAGAGTTGTTCTTAGATTATAACATTGTCAATTAACCCTGTTATCAAATATCTTATTCCAAAACTCCCACTTTACTCACAATGAGGTATGGAAACCTCATGATTACTTTCCCGAATTAATGCGTCATATTAATCCTTACCTGGTGCTCGTCTCAAAGTCTAGAACTCAACGGTCACAAAATAAAAATGGCTAAATATGAATAGAAACTATGCAAGGATTGTCAAATAATCCTAACAGGCATGGCTCAAATTTAGGATATTATGCTAGATTTTTATTTCGAGAAAGGGAAAATTTTAAACACAAACTTTTCACCACCAGGACCTTGTCCTCATATAATATTCACCGCAGCTTGCAGCTCGGTTTTTAAAACAAATATTTTCAAGCTATACAAAAATTTTGAGGATCTCATCCTCCACTCTAAATCACAAGTATTTGCACATTGTGCCACCGATGTTTTTCATTTCCTTTCTTTCTTCTTTTCAATTATTGTCCGTCAAAGAGTATCACAGCATAAAAGAACCCTCATACCGACAGGGTATACAATTTAACCATTGAAAATAGTTATTTCGGGAATTACATCAATTCTCATTGTAATAATTAATATAAAGTCACTTTTGACCTCATCAATATTCCTAGTGACCAATACATAATAATAGAGATAATTATCTCCATTTAATAGCATAGTGTGAGTATTCACATAAGTAGATTTGATAATTACGAAGATCACTCATGAGCAGAGCATATTAAGAGGACTTGCCTCAATTCTTCAAAGATCAAATCAAATTGAGGAAAAATATTCCTTTTATAACAATCAGAATTGTACATGTGATAACATCATCTGGTGTAGTGACCTCAGTCACACCATAGAAATTATGTCAACAACTAGATCTCCGCCTCTAACATCCTGACCTCTAACTCTGGCTGGTCATGCGAGCTAAGTATTGACTGCAATGGGCACGTGGCTTGAGTGCCTTCGTTAATTATATTTCTCCAACCTGCCACATTCATAACAACTACTTTGAGGATCAGCTAACTTATTGGACATGACGACATATTCGGACACTGTCATAATAACCTGCATGATCGTTCAGACCATACATGCCATACCTTTCAAAGAGTCAGGGAGGTAAACTCTTCCAAAACATTTCTACAAATAGGGTTGAGTAGGTAATGTCGCATTGGCCGATCTGCCCTATTCATAGGCTTGTCACAAACATTGACGACCAATTACCTCTCTTGCTATGCTAGCTTGACACTGTGGAACTACCCTATTTGCTCATATACTCTTTATTATTCTTTGGGTTGATTCTTACCCCCTGCAGAGTACTAAGCCTCAAATATGCATAATTTATTTGGGGGACCTTTCCATACCATATATATACATTCCAAGCCAAAACTGACATAACATATGGCCATCCGATCCATTCACTAATAGTGGATTTCCCCCTTTGGCTATAAGTCAAAGTCACAACATCCGATAGTCCACAATAATTATCCTTCACAGCTTCAAATTAATCAGCCAGACGTCAAGGTCCATTAAAACCACAGTCGGTTAGTAAATACATTATGTTTCCACTACTTCACTCGCTACCTGAAACACAGTAGAATCAACCCTCTCACCTTCAACTATTCCCGCATTCTGCAATATCTCATAGCAACAATCAATAAATTACCTTAGGTTCTCAAATGATGCACCACTGAAAGAGATAGCGAAGAGTTTGGTGAAACTTATCCGAAACTCCATAAAACTTCTGAAGGCATCGTTGATCTATCACTAGCCTGTGCCATTGTCGGCTGAAGAAGCAGTACATGCCTTCGCCATTCGTGGGAAGACAAGAGTAGAAATTCAACTTAACATTTGAAGAACAAACTCGCACGATAGGAAAGAATGAAGGGAATATTTTCCTAACTCCGTAGCCTCTGGGGGATAAATACAGACGTCTCCGTACCGATCCCTCAGACTCTACTAAGGTTGTTCGTGAGTTGTGAGACCTGTGCAACCTAGTGCTCTGATACCAACTTGTCACGACCCGGATTTTTCCCCCAACATCGGGATCGTGATGGCGCCTACTCGTGGTAGCTAGGCAAGCCTCTTTATTCATACTATCTTGTTTAACAATACTTCATAATCTTAATTAAACAAGTGCGGAAGACTTTATAAAAATAGAAATAAGTAGTTTCAAGGTATCTGATACTGAAATCCTCTACCCAAGACGTGGAGTCACCAACTCACGAACTACTACATGAATACTACACATAAAGGTCTGGAAGAAATATAACATAATCTGTTTGTCTCGGAACAAGGAGACTATAGCTAGCAACATAATAAAAGAAAGAGACGTCGGGCCTGCGGACGCCTGCAAGCTACCTCTGTCTCAAGATGCTCAACTTCCACACAAAAGATCTACTGCTGCTCCTGATCGAATCCTGGACCTGTGCAAAAATGCACAGAAGTGTAGTATCAGCACAACCGACCCCATGTGCTGGTAAGTGCCTGGCCTATCCCGGCGAAGTAGTGACAAGCCTAAGACTAGACACCCACATAAACCTGTGCAGTTGCAATATATATATATATATATATGTACATAAACATTTATAAGGAAATACTATGCTCTGCAATAACAGCCAATAACTCATAATATCCAGATTAATCTAATCAACACAGAATTAAGTCTTACTTTCGTGTCTCAATTCTTTATTTTTTTTTCTTATCTCGTGGTAGGCGTACCACCCGCTCCCAAATATATCAATAGGCTACCGGCAACTATGGCCAATGCCAAGATTCAAATCACTTTGTGGTCGGCGTGCCACACGATCCCATTTCTTATCATAAAAGTGGTCGGCGCGCCACACGATCCCAATTCTTTAATATATATATTACCACAATTAAAAAGAATTAACCAAGTAATAACACAATAAGGAATATCTCAAAAGAACTCAACAATTAACAACGGTTAATAAGTTCACAAGGAAAACAAAGTATAATGGAAACACAAGTAATATCAAGTCAAGGAATAGCAAATAGTTGCACGGCATCACCCAAACAAAGTATAATGGAAAACAAGTAATATCAAGTCAAGGAATAGCAAATAGTTGCACGGCATCACCCAAATAAAATATAATGGAAAAACAAGTAATATCAAGTCAAGGAATGGCAAATAGTTGCACGACATCACCCTTCGTGCTTTTACTCTCATCCTCACCAAATAAGTAAATAAAGTGCACGGCATCACCCTTCGTGCTTTTACTCTCATCCTCACCAAATAAGCAAATAAAGTGCACGGCATCACCCTTCGTGCTTTTACTCTCATCCTCACATCCATAGTACGGCATGATCCTTCGTACATGGTTCAATAACAGGGCACGGCATGATCCTTCGTGCATAATCAATAAAACATGGCACGGCATTAACCTTCGTGCATAAATAAATAAACATGGCACGGCATCACCCTTCGTGCATTATCACTCTTCCTCACCCAAATAACAATCGCAGTTAAGGGCAAAGAAAGAAGCAGTAATTCATAAACTGTCCCAACAAGGGCAATCAATAATCATCTTCACAACAAGTCCCGACAAGGGGGAAACAATAACAATTCATCTCTAATATATCTCAAAATAATCATTTTCCAACGACTCACGGTCATACTAGACGCCAGTGTATGGATGCTCGTCACCACAGCCCATACACCGCACTCGATCACATAACACATAACACATAATCCTATTTCCTCAAGCTAGGATAGAACAAACACTTACCTCGAATGTTTAAGGCCAACTCAATGCTTACGCACCGCTTTTCCTTTTAAATTTATCTCCAAATGCTTCAAATCTATTCACAAACAATTTGAAATACTCAACACGAATCGTAGGAATGAATTGGATAATAAATTTAATAATTTTCCGGATAAAATCCGAAATATATTTTAAAATTCAATAGTGGGACCCACATTTCGAATCCCGAAAAAACTTGCGAAATCCAAACACCCATTCCGATATGAGTTCAACCATACCAAAATTACTAAATTTCGATAACATTTCGACCCTCAAATCCTCAAATCTATTCGAGAGGGTTTCTAAGCTTTTCCCGCAAAATTCATGGATTTAATGACAAAACTTGCAATAGAATCGAGTAATATAACCACAATTAAGTTAAGAACACTTACCCCGTTGTTTTCTCTGAAAATTTCTCGAAAATCGCCTTTTCCCGAGCTCCAATTTGACAAAAAAAATGGAAAATGGGACAAATCCCATTTTCCAGAAATAAGTATTCTGTCCAGAAATTCGCGGGTACTGTTCACGCGTTTTTACTGTTCACGTACTGTACACGGTACTGTTCACGGTACTGTACACGGGGTAATGTACACGGTACTGTACACTGGGTACTGTACACGGTACTGTACATGGGTACTGTACACGGACTGTACATGGGCTACTGTTCCTGTGCACTGTTCATGTGCACTGTTCATGTGCACTGTTCACAGCAGATTTTTCTGCAATTTTCTGCCAATTTTCTAAGTCCGGATTTATTCCGAGACACCTCCGAAACACTCCCGAGTCCTCGGGGATCCAAACCAAATATGCACATTGACTCTAAAACATCATACGAACTCGCTCGAGTGATCAAATCGCCGAAATAACATCAAAATCATCAATTTTCATCAAATCAAGGCCTAAGTTTCCAAAAACTTCCGAAAATACACTTTCGATCAAAAACCGGACCAAACGATGTCCGAATAACCTGAAAATTTGCGTACATATCCAAAATCACCTAACGAAGCTACTGCACCTGTCGGAATTCCATTCCGACTCCCGGATCAAAATATCACCTATCGATCGGATTCCGCCAAAATTCCAACTTCGCCAAAATAGGCTAACTTCTTCACCGGACCTCCAAAATTACTTCCGATTGCGCTCCTAAGTCTTAAATCATCCCCCGGAATCATCAGAATTCAGTTCCGAGCCCTCTAACTCATAAGTCAACATTGGGTTGACTTTTCCAACTTAAGCTTTCCTTAAAGAGATTAATTGTCCCTTTTCCTACCAAAATCAATCCGAGTTGACTCAAAGTTTGCACACAAGTCACATTCGACATTACGGACTTGTACCAATTTTCGGAATCGCATTCGGACCCCGATATCAAAATTTTCACTTCCGGTCGAATTTTCTCATAAATCTTCAAATTCCTATATTTAGCAAAATGACTTCAAAATGACCTCCGGACATCCAAATTCACTTCCGATCGCTTTCCCAACTCCAAAATCACCATACGGATCTATTCCCAGACTCGGAATCCCAAATGGACATCTATAACTCTGAAATGCCTTCCAACCCAAATTTATGAAATTTTTCTAAAATACTAACTTCCACCATATATGCCGAAATGCTCACGGGTTATCAAAAACCAAATCCGGACATACGCCCAAGTTCAAAATCATCATACGAGCATGCTAGAACATTTAGATCCCAATTCTGAGGTCATTTACTCAAAATTCCAATCCTAGTTCATTTCTTCAACTTTAAGCTTTCAAAATGAGAATTTCCATTTAGATTTGACTCCAAACTTCGTGAATTTTAATTCTGACCATACACACAAGTCAATATACCTGAGATGAAGCTGTTCATGGCCTCAATCTGCTGTATGACGCGTCGGGGCTCAAAACGACTGGTCGGGTCGTTACCCATCTTTGCCTATAAATAGGCAGTAATTCTGCAGAATTGAAAAAGACTTTTGAACCTTAGAACTTTTGAACCTTAGAACTTTTGAACCCAAGAGATTTTTGGAACCCTATAAGCTTTAAAAACCCTAAAACAATTCCCACAAAATATCTGCTAGATTGCAGATCTGAAATTTACATTTCAGATCATTTTTTCTTCTTTCAACATTTCAAATTCATATCAAAATCCAAAAACAATCCAAAACTCAATCTGAATATCAATCAAAACAAGTTGCTATCAAAGTAGACTGAGTTTAAAATGTGAATTCGAAATCTGCGGATGAATTTCAACTGATTTGGTTTAGAGCTATTGGATTTGAGGATTATAAAAGCTGTTCTAGTCTGATTTTGCTGAGAAAAATATATTTGTGGGTTGAAATTGAGTTGATCACTGCCGCTTAAACTCATCTGTTATTGCTGAGATTGTTGTTGCTGAAACTGTTGCTGAATCACATTTTGTTGTTGTGGTTGCCAGATCTAATAGATCTGTTCATTTCCAGTACACATTCAAGTTGCTTTGGTGTAATCTCTTTGATGAAATAAGAACAATTTCTTTTCGCTGTTTGCTGAAGGCTACTATTATAGTTAGCTTATTTTTATGTTGTAGCTTAAGATTCCACTCGATTTATCATTTTGTATTTGTTTTGCTTCTGTTGACTTCTGAACTGTATTAAATGGAGATTGTTTTAAGTTCTCCCTGATTTAGACAGATGTGAAAATTTCATATTAATGTGCTCTTAATTACTGTTAGGATTCAGGTAGTCACTCCTTGAAAATTAAAAGATGTATGGAGCTAATTTCAGTACCGCAAGCGCATTAGGGAGGAAGAGGTCGTGGGGGCTTTGCGTAGGATTAGTAGGGGTCGAGCGACCGGGCCAGACAAAATCCCGGTGGAGTTATGGAAATGCATGGGTAAGCTAGGAGTGGAGTGGCTCACCAAGTTGTTCAATGCGATCTTCAGGACCAAAAGAATGCCGGAGGAGTGGAGGTGGAGTACAGTGGTGCCCTTGTATAAGAACAAAGGTGTTTCAACATCTATAGGGGCATCAAATTAATAAGTCACATATGAAGGTCTGGGAGCGGGTAATCGAGGCTAGGCTGAGGCAGTCGACATCTGTTTCCGTGAACCAGTTCGGCTTCATGTTGGGTCGCTCCACTACAGAAGCTATCCACCTTGTCAGGAGACTGGTGCAACAGTTCAGGGATATGAAGAAGGACCTGCACATGGTGTTTATCGACTTGGAGAAGGCGTATGACAAGGTCCCTAGGGAGGTGCTATGGAGGTGCTGGAGGCAAAGAGCGTGCCGGAAGCCTACATCAGAGTAATCAAAGACATGTACGATGGATCTAAGTCTAGGGTCAGGACAGTGGGTGGCGACACAGACCATTTTTTCCGGTGGTTATGGTGTCAAGGATCTGCGCTTAGCCCTCTCTTCTTTGCCTTGGTGATGGATGCGTTAACGCGGCATATTCAAGGGGATGTGCCTTGGTGTATGCTATTTGCTGATGACATAGTCCTGGTGGACGAGACGAGGGTCGGTGTTAACGAGAGGCTAGAGGTATGGAGACAGACTCTCGAGTCTAAGGGTTTCAAACTAAGCAGGTCTAAGACAGAATATCTGGAGTGCAAGTTTAGCGTTGAGCCAAACGAAGTGGGAGGGAACGTGAAGATTGGGATTTTCCCCCAACATCGGGATCGTGATGGCGCCTACTCGTGGTAGCTAGGCAAGCCACTGTATACATGTTATCCTGTTTTTAACACAATTTTAATTAAATAAATGCGGAATACTTTATCGAAATGGAAATAACAAATCACAAGGTGAAAATCATACTGAAATCCTCTACCCAAGACGTGGAGTCACCAACTCACAAACGACTATGGAATACTACACATAAAAGTCTGAAGGAAATATAACATAATTCTGTTTGTCTCGGAACAATGAGACTACGGCTATTAACATAAATAAAGAAAGAGACGCCGGGCCTGCGGACGTCTGCAAGCTACCTCGGTCTCAATGTGATCAACTCCCACGCAATCTATTTACTGCTGCTGCTGCTCCTGATCGTAACCTGGACCTGTGCAAAAACGCACAGAAGTGTAGCATCAGCACAACCGACCCCATGTGCTGGTAAGTGCCTGGCCTATCCCGGCGAAGTAGTGACAAGCCTAGGACCAGACACCCACATAAACCTGTACAATTCAATATATATATGTGTACCACAAAATAACAAGAAATAACCAAGTATTAACACAATAAGGAATATCTTAAAGAATTCAACAATTAACCACAGTTAATAATTTCACAAGGAAAAACAAAGTATAATGTAAACACAAGTAATATCAATTCAAGAAATAGCAAGCAATTGCACGGCATCACCCTTCGTGCTTTTACTCTCATCCTCACCAAATAAACAAATAAAGTACACGGCATCACCCTTCGTGCTTTTACTCTCATCCTCACATCCATAGTACGGCATGATCCTTCGTACATGGTTCAATAATAGGGCACGGCATGATCCTTCGTGCATAATCAATAAATAAACATGGCACGGCATTAACCTTCGTGCATAAATAAATAAAACATGGCACGGCATCACCCTTCGTGCATTATCACTCTTCCTCACCCAAATAACAATCACAGTTAAGGGTAAAGAAAGAAACAATAATTCATAATCCGTCCCATCAAGGGCAATCAATAATAATCTTCACAACAAGTCCCAACAAGGGAGAACAATAACAATTCATCTGTAATATATCTCAAAATAATTATTTTCCAACGACTCACGGTCATACTAGACGCCAGTGTATGGATGCTCGTCACCACGACCCATACACCGCACTCGATCACATAACACATAACACATAATCCTATTCCCTCAAGCTAGGATAGAACAAACACTTACCTCGAATGCTTATGAACAATCCAATCCGTGGAAATGTCTTTTCTTTCAATTTGGCTCCAATCCAACCGTATCTATACACAATTGATTTAATATCATCAATTCTACTCAACAAACTAATTCTTAATACCAAATACCACTTTTACAACATTCTGCCATGAATAGTAAATTTCAACCCCGGGCCCACATGGTCGGAATTCGGGGTTAGGACCAAAATCCGGTTACCCATCCCCTCACGAGTTCATGTATATAATTTGTTTCAAAATCGGACCTCAATTCGAGGTCCAATTCCCTAATTTATGAAAAACCCTATTTTCTAACAAAAACAAGAATTTTACCATGAAAACATTTGATTTCTAATGAAAAACATGTTTAATGATGTTAGGAATTGAAAGAATTAAGTAAAAAGTGACTTACAATCGTTTTGATGAAGAAGAAATCCTTGAAGAATCGCAAATGGGTGTTTTGGTTTTGTAAAATGTGAAGAAATGACTGAAATTCGTGTTTTTCGGGTCTCTGTGTTCGCATTTGCGAACATGGGTTCGCAATTGCGAATCCCGACCAATTTCTGGAGTTTGAAAATTAAGCCAAGGGTGGGAAGTTCGCATTTGCGAACATTTGTTCGCATTTGCGAACGGTTCGCATTTGCGAACTAATGTTCGCATTTGCGAACACATGCTGTATAAGGCAGTGTTCGCATTTGCGAACAATGGTTCGCATTTGCGAACCAAGTCAGTGTTGGGGAATGTTCGCATTTGCGAACTTTTGTTCGCATTTGCAAACATAGGCTGGCACTGGGGACCTTCGCAAATGCGAACAAGCTGGGCCAAAGGGGGCTTCGCATTTGCGATGAATGTTCGCATTTGCGAGCCTGTCCCCCTTCGCAATTGCGAGAAAACTTCGCAATTGCGAAGCCAACAACTGGGTGAAAAACCAGCAGTTCAAAAATTCAGAGTTTCATCCAACGGCCTATCAAATCTTTACCCGAGCCCCCGGGCTCCAAACCAAACATGTACACAACCTCAAAAACACATTATGGACTTGTTCGTGCGATCATATCGCCAATATCACTTCGTTTTTAATCAAATCGAGCCTCAAACTCATGATTTTCATACTTTTGATTTTCAAAACTTCTCAACTTGGAACTCAAGGTCCAAAACATCCCAAACGACATCCAAATGTCACCAAACTTTACAGAAATCACATATATAATAATTAAGACTTGTACCGGGCGTCGGAACCAAAATACGAGCCCGATACCAAGGTCAATTAATTTATTTCCTTTAATAATTGCATCAAAAACAATTTCACATAAAAATTCATAACTTGGGCTCTAGGCCTCGGAATTCGACTCCGGACGCATGTCCAAGTCCCATATTTTCCTACGGACCTCTCGGGACCATCAAATCTCGGGTCCGGATCCGTTTACCAAAAATGTTGACCGAAGTCAACCATATCAATATTAATATCATTTTTATCCAAATTTCTCATAGAATTCATATTTTCTATCACAAAGTCTTTCCGGCTACATGCTCGGATCGTGCACGTAAATCGAGGCAACATAGAATGAGGTTTTCAAGGCCTCGAAAGCTCGAAATGATTAATAAAATAAGTGATGACCCTTTGGGTCGTCACAATCTCCACCTCTAAAACAACCGTTCGTCCTCGAACGGACAAAAGAAAGAAGTACCGAGTCAGGAAACAAGTGTGGGTAACGGCTCCGCATATCAGACTCGGACTCCCAGGTCGATGCCTCAGGAGGCTGACCTCTCCACTGAACACGCACAGAAGGATAACTCTTCGACCTCAGCTGTCGAACCTGCCGGTCTAGAATAGCCACCGGCTCCTCCTCGTAGGATAGATCATTGTCCAATTGGACAGTACTGAAGTCTAACACATGTGTGGGATCGCCATGGTATCTCCGAAGCATAGATACATGAAAAAATGGATGCACGGCTGATAAGCTAGGCGGCAAAGCTAATCTGTAAGCCACCCCTCCCACTCTGTCTAGAATCTCAAATGGACCAATATACCTAGGGCTGAGTTAGCCCTTCTTTCCGAACCTCATCACGCCCTTCATAGGCGACACTCGGAGCAATACTCGTTCACTAACCATGAAATCTACATCTCGAACCTTACGATCCACATAAGTCTTCTACCTGGACTGAGCTGAACGCAATCTCTCCTGAATAGTCTTGACCTTATCCAAGGCCTCCTGAACTAAGTCTGTACCCAACAACCGAGCCTCTCCCGGTTCAAACCATCCAACGGTGATCGACATCGCCTACCATACAATGCCTCATACGGAGCCATCTGGATGCTAGACTGGTAACTGTTATTGTAGGCGAACTCTGCTAATGGCAGAAACTGGTCCCACGAGCCTCCGAAATCAATAACACAGGCTTGAAGCATGTCCTCTAGAATACGAATAGTCCTCTCGGACTGGCCATCCATCTGAGGATGAAATGCTGTACTCAACTGAACCTGAGTGCCTAACTCCTGCTGGACCGCTCTCCAGAACCGCGAGGTAAACTGCGTACCCCGATCAGAGATAATAGATACTGGCACTCCATGGAGACGAACAATCTCCCTAATGTAAACCTCCGCTAACCTCTTCGACGAGTAGGAGACAGATACTGGAATAAAGTGTGCTGACTTGGTCGGCCTATCAACAATGACCCAAATAGCATCAAATTTCCTCCGAGTCAAAGGAAGTCCAGTAACGAAATCCATAGTGATCCGCTCCCATTTCCACTCGGGAATTTCAATCCTCCGGAATACACCACCAGGTCTCTGGTGCTCATATTTCACCTGCTGACAATTTAGACACCGAGCGACATACGCAACGATATCTTTCTTCATTCTGCGCCACCAATAGTGCTGCCGTAAGTCCTGGTACATCTTCGCGGCGCCCGGGTGAATAGAATACCGCGAACTATGGGCCTCCGCTAAGATCAACTCTCGAATCCCTTCGACATTGGGCACACAAACTCGACCCTGCAATTTCAATACCCCATCACCATCTAGATTTACCTGTGTGGCACCTCCCCGCTGTACTGTATCTCTCAACTCACGCAAATGAGGATCATGAAATTGCCTCTCACGGATACGCTCTAATAAAGAAGAACGAGCGACCGTGCAGGCTAACACCCTGCTAGGCTCAGAAATGTCTAATCTCACGAACCGGTTGGCTAAGGCCTGGACATCTAGAGCTAATGGTCTCTGACTGACCGGAATGTATGCAAGACTACCCATGCTGGCATACTTTCTACTCAAAGCATTGGCCACCACATTGGCCTTACCTGGGTGATATAAGATAGTAACATCATAGTCTTTTAGCAACTCTAACCATCTCCGCTGTCGTAGATTCAACTCCTTCTGTTTGAACAAGTACCGTAGGCTTTTGTGATCGGTGTACACCTCACATGTCACACCATATAGATAATGCCTCCAGGATCTTTAAGGCATGAACCACTGCTGCTAACTCAAGATCATGAACTGGATAATTCTTCTCATGTATTTTTAAGTGCCTCAAAGCATAAGCGATAACCTTACCATCCTGCATCAATACCGCTCCAAGCCCTGTACGAGATGCGTCACAATAAACTGTATAAGGCCCTGCACCTGTAGGTAGTATCAACACGGGCCCGGTGGTCAAGGCTGTCTTGAGCTTCTGAAAGCTCGCCTCACACTCCTCTGACCACTGGAACTGGACACCCTTCTGGGTCAACCTGGTCATCGGGGCTGCAATAGAAGAAAACCCCTCTACAAAACGACGGTAGTAACCTCCTAATCCCAAGAAACTCCGTATCTCAGTCACTGAAGCTGGTCGAGGCCAATTCTGGACTGCCTCAATCTTCTTTGGGTCTACCTGAATACCTTCCACTGATACAATGTGACCCAGAAATGCTACCGAACTCAGCCAGAACTCACATTTAGAAAATTTGGCATATAGTTGGTTATCTTTCAGAGTCTGAAGAACCACTCTGAGGTGCTGCTCGTGCTCTTCCTGGCTGCGGGAGTACACCAGGATGTCATCTATGAAGACTATCACGAACAGATCTAAGTAAGGCCCGAATACCCGATTCATCAACTCCATGAATGCTGCTGGGGCATTGGTCAACCCGAAGGACATGACCAAGAACTCATAATGCCCATATCTAGAGCGAAAGGCTGTCTTAGGAATGTCAGCCGCCCTGATCTTCAGCTGATGGTAGCCTGACCTCAAGTCTATCTTAGAAAATACCCTCGCTCCCTGGAGCTGGTCAAACAAATCATCAATCCTCGGTAGTGGATATTTATTTTTGATAGTCACTTTGTTTAACTGCCGGTAATCAATACACATCCGCATCGAGCCATCCTTCTTCTTTACAAATAATACGGGTGCTCCCCAGGGGGAAACACTGGGCCTGATAAAGCCCTTCTCAAGAAGATCCTGCAACTGATCTTTTAACTCTTTTAACTCCAGCGGGGCCATACGATAGGGTGGAATAGAGATGGGCTGAGTGCCCAGTGCCAGATCAATGCAGAAATCAATATCCCTGTCGGGTGGCATGCCCGGCAGTCTGAAAGGAAAACCTCAGGAAACTCCCGTACAATGGGGACTGACTCAATAGAAGGAACCTCTGCGCTGGAATCACGAACATAAGCCAAATAAGCTAGACACCCCTTCTCGACCATACGTCGAGCCTTAACATAAGAAATAACGGTGCGAACGGAGTGGCTTGAGGTACCCTTCCACTCTAATCGGGGTGATTCTGGCAAGGCTAAGGTGACAGTCTTAGCATGACAATCAAGAATAGCATGGTATGGGGACAACCAGTCCATCCCCAATATGACATCAAAATCTACCATATCCAAAAGCAACAGATCCACACGGGTCTCGAGACCCCCAAATATAACTACGCACGAACGATGCACCCGATCGACTACAATGGAGTCACCCACTGGTGTAGCCACATAAACTGGAATATCCAGAGCATAGCTGGGCACGGCCAAATACGGTGCGAAGTAGGAAGACACATAGGAATATGTAGATCCGGGGTCAAATAATACTGAAGCACCTCTGCCACACACAAGAATAGTACCTGTAATCACAGCATCTGATGCCTCTGCCTCTGGCCTGGCCGGTAAAGCATAGAAACGGGGATCTGCACCTCCCCTCTGAGCTGCGTCTCTAGGACGACCATCAACTGGCTGACCTCTACCTCTGGCCGGACGGTCTCTACCTCTACGGTCTCGACCTCCACCTCTAAAATCTCTACCCCCGCCTGCGGCTGGCTGGGCAGGCTGAGGGTCAGCTGGGGCCTCGAATCATAGGACGAGGACCTCGGTGCTGAGATTTGCCCGCTGCTATAGGGCAATTCTCGATAAAATGACACGGGTCACCACAATCGTAGCAGCTCTTGGACCGATAGGGCTGCCGGCCCCGACGACCCAAATGGCCTCCACGAACACTCCGAAGAGGCCGAGCATTAATAGGATACCGGTCCGAATAATGCCCCCGAGAACCACGATCACCCGATCCACCCTGTGAAGCTCGAAGGGCGGAATGAAAAGGCACGGAGGACCGGCCTCTATCAAAGGATTCTCTGCTACCAGAGGAAGAAGCACCAAACCTACCCGAATGACGAGGCCTCTTATCCGAAGAATAACCGCCTCCCCTAGCAAGAGCCATCTCAACTCCGCGTGCTGCATTGGCTGCCTCCTGAAATGATATGTCACTCCCCACGCCCATAGCCATCTGGAGTCTAATCGGCTGATTAAGCCCATCTATAAATCCGCGGACCCTCTCCCGCTCCGTGGGAAGTATCACCGCTGCATGACGAGCCAAGTCAATAAATCTCGTCTCATACCGTGTTAACTGTCATAGTGCCCCGATGGAGGCGCTCAAGCCGCCTCCGAAGTAAATCCCGCCGAGTAGCAAGGAGAAACTTCTCCATAAACGGTTCCGCAAGCCGGTCCCATGATAGAGTCGGGGACCTCGCTGGTCGAGTCGGGCAATAATCTCTCCACCAAGCCTTGGCGGATCCCGCAAGTCCGAAGGTACAGAAATCAACTCCGTTTGTCTCCACGATCCCCGTAGTCTTGAGAATCTCATGGCAACCGAATAAAAAGTCCTGAGGATCCTCTGATGCGGCTCCACTGAATGTAGAGGTAAATAGCTTGGAGAACCGATCAAGCCTCCATAACGAATCGGAAGTCATGGCCGCTCCATCGCCGGCATGAGTTGTGGTACCTGACTGAGTGGCCACAGCTGGCTGAATTACTGGTGCCTGAGGCTGAGGAGCTACTGGCTCCGGAGTATGAGCAATAGGAGTCTGGGCCCCTCCTCCGGCCTGAGAAGTGGCTGGGGCAACTGATAATAAACCCGCTCTGGCAATGCTATCCATAAATCCCGCTATTCTGACCAAAGCATCCCGGAGATCCGGGGTAATCAAAGCCTCTCCCGGGACCTGAGCTGGGCCCACTGGAGCTGCTGGAACCGGAACCTCCTCTTCAATCTCAATATGAGGCTCCACCTCTGGGGTAGCTGCCTGAGGCTGAGCTCTACCCCTACCACGGCCTCTGATACGGCCTTGGCCCCTGCCCCTCACGGGAGCTGCCTGGGGCTCGGGCTGCTGGTCAGCGGACGAAGAAGCGCGTGTCCTTACCATCTGCGAAAGGACAGAATAGAAATTCAATCAGTAATTGAGGAACAAGTCGCACGACAAGAAAGAACAAATGAGAGACTTTTTCCTAACTCAATAGACTGTGGAGGACAAGTACAGACGTCTCCGTACCTACCTCTCAAACTCTACTAAGCTTGTTCGTGAGTGGTGAGACCTATGTAACCTAGAGCTCCGATACCAACTTGTCACGACCCGGATTTTCCCCCAACATCGGGATCGTGATGGCGCCTACTCGTGGTAGCTAGGCAAGCCACTGTATTCATACTATCCTGTTTTTAACACAATTTTAATTAAATAAATGCGGAATACTTTATCGAAATGGAAATAACAAATCACAAGGTGAAAATCATATTGAAATCCTCTACCCAAGACGTGGAGTCACCAACTCACAAACTACTATGGAATACTACACATAAAAGTCCGAAGGAAATATAACATAATTCTGTTTGTCTCGGAACAATGAGACTACAGCTATTAACATAAATAAAGAAAGAGATGTCGGGCCTGCGGACGTCTGCAAGCTACCTCGGTCTCAATGTGATCAACTCCCACGCAATCTATTTACTGCTGCTGCTGCTCCGATCGTAACCTGGACCTGTGCAAAAACGCACGGAAGTGTAGCATCAGCACAACCGACCCCATGTTTTGGTAAGTGCCCGGCCTATCCCGGCGAAGTAGTGACAAGCCTAGGACCGGACACCCACATAAACCTGGTACAATTCAATATATATATGTGTACCACAAAATAACAAGAAATAACCAAGTATTAACACCATAAGGAATATCTTAAAGAATTCAACAATTAACCACGGTTAATAATTTCACAAGGAAAACAAGGTATAATGGAAACACAAGTAATATCAAATCAAGAAATAGCAAACAATTGCACGGCATCACCCTTCGTGCTTTTACTCTCATCCTCACCAAATAAACAAATAAAGTACACGGCATCACCCCTTCGTGCTTTTACTCTCATCCTCACATCCATAGTACGGCATGATCCTTCGTACATGGTTCAATAATAGGGCACGGCATGATCCTTCGTGCATAATCAATAAATAAACATGGCACGGCATTAACCTTCGTGCATAAATAAATAAAACATGGCACGGCATCACCCTTCGTGCATTATCACTCTTCCTCACCCAAATAACAATCACAGTTAAGGGTAAAGAAAGAAACAATAATTCATAATCCGTCCCATCAAGGGCAATCAATAATAATCTTCACAACAAGTCCCAACAAGGGAGAACAATAACGATTCACCTGTAATATATCTCAAAATATCATTTTTCAACGACTCACGGTCATGCTAGACGCCAGTGTATGGATGCTCGTCACCACAGCCCATACACCGCACTCGATCACATAACACATAACACATAATCCTATTCCCTCAAGCTAGGATAGAACAAACATTTACCTCGAATGCTTATGAACAATCCAATCCGTGGAAATGTCTTTTCTTTCAATTTGGCTCCAATCCAACCGTATCTATACACAATTGATTTAATATCATCAATTCTACTCAACAAACTAATTCTTAATACCAAATACCACTTTTACAACATTCTGCCATGAATAGTAAATTTCAACCCCGGGCCCACATGGTCGGAATTCGGGGTTAGGACCAAAATCACGGTTACCCATCCCCCCACGAGTTCATGTATATAATTTGTTTCAAAATCGGACCTCAATTCGAGGTCCAATTCCCCAATTTATGAAAAACCCTATTTTCTAACAAAAACAAGAATTTTACCATGAAAACATTTGATTTCTAATGAAAAACATGTTTAATGATGTTAGGAATTGAAAGAATTAAGTAAAAAGTGACTTACAATCGTTTTGATGAAGAAGAAATCCTTGAAGAATCGCAAATGGGTGTTTTGGTTTTGTAAAATGTGAAGAAATGACTGAAATTCGTGTTTTTCAGGTCTATGTGTTCGCATTTGCGAACATGGGTTCGCAATTGCGAACCCCGACCAATTTCTGGAGTTTGAAAAATAAGCTAAGGGTGGGAAGTTCGCATTTGCGAACATTTGTTCGCATTTGCGAACAGTTCGCATTTGCGAACTAATGTTCGCATTTGCGAACACATGCTGTATAGGCGGTGTTCGCATTTGCGAACAATGGTTCGCATTTGCGAACCAAGGCAGTGTTGGGGAATGTTCGCATTTGCGAACAATGTTCGCATTTGCGAACATAGGCTGGCACTGGGGACCTTCGCAAATGCGAACAATTGTTCGCATTTGCGAACAAGGCTGGGCCAAAGGGGGCTTCGCATTTGCGATGAATGTTCGCATTTGCGAGCCTGTCCCCCTTCGCAATTGCGAGAAAACTTCGCAATTGCGAAGCCAACAGCTGGGTGAAAAACCAGCAGTTCAAAAATTCAGAGTTTCATCCAACGGCCTATCAAATCTTTACCCGAGCCCCCGGGCTCCAAACCAAACATGTACACAACCTCAAAAACACATTATGGACTTGTTCGTGCGATCATATTGCCAATATCACTTCGTTTTAATCAAATCGAGCCTCAAACTCATGATTTTCATACTTTTGATTTTCAAAACTTCTCAACTTGGAACTCAAGGTCCAAAACATCCCAAACGACATCCAAATGTCACCAAACTTTACAGAAATCACATATATAATATTTAAGACTTGTACCGGGCGTCGGAACCAAAATACGAGCCCGATACCAAGGTCAATTAATTTATTTCCTTTAATAATTGCATCGAAAACAATTTCACATAAAAATTCATAACTTGGGCTCTAGGCCTCAGAATTCGACTCCGGACGCATGTCCAAGTCCCATATTTTCCTACGGACCTCTCGGGACCATCAAATCTCGTGTCCGGATCCGTTTACCAAAAATGTTGACCGAAGTCAACCATATCAATATTAATATCATTTTTATCCAAATTTCTCATAGAATTCATATTTTCTATCACAAAATCTTTCCGGCTACATGCTCGGATCGTGCACGTAAATCGAGGCAACATAGAATGAGGTTTTCAAGGCCTCGAGAGCCGAGCAAAGTGGGAGGGAACGTGAAGATTGGATCTCAGGCCATAGCCAAGGGGGTAGTTTCAGATAGCTTGGATCGGTGATCCAGGGGGACGAGGAGATAGACGGGGATGTCACTCACCGTATAGGGTCGTGGTGGTCGAAGTGGAGGCTTGCATCAGGAGTCTTGTGTGATAAGAAAGTGCCACGGAAACTCAAGGGAAAGTTTTATAGAGTTGTGGTTAGACCGGCCATGCTGTATGGGACGGAGTGTTGGCCGGTGAAGAAATCTCACGTTCAGAGGATGATGGTGGCGGAGATGAGGATGCTTAGGTGGATGTGCGGGCTCACCAGGTTAGATAAGATTAGGAACGAAGTTATTCGGGAGAAGGTGGGGGTGGCCCCAGTGGACGAGAAGATGCGAGAGGCGAGGCTTCGGTGGTTCGGGCATGTGCGGAGGAGAAGCCCCGATGCCCCGGTGAGGAGTTGTGAGCGGCTAGCGGTGGTTGGTGTGAGGCGAGGCAGAGGGAGGCCTAAGAGATACTGGGGAGAGGTAATTAGACATGACATGGCCAGGATGAGGATTCCGAGGACATGACCCTTGATAGGAAAGTCTGGAGGTCTAGTATCAGGTTTGTAGGATAAGGGCTTCTAGATTTTTCGTAGTCCTTTCTCGTGGTGGGTGAGGCATGGTAGGGCCACCCGTAGAGAATTATTTTGTGTTCTCTTATGGTAGTCATTTCTAGTAGTTACTGTTTTAATATCATTGCATGCCAGTTTATTTATGGTACATATGACTCTTATGTTTAGTTAATTTTTATGCGTTGTATGCTGGAGTGACTAATGCGGTTTTTGTTTTTATTTTTGTTTGCTTTTCCTTTCCCTGCGCCGAGGGTCGATTGGAAACAACCTCTCCGCCCTCTCGGGTAGAGGTAAGGCCTGTCTACATATTACCCTCCCCAGACCCCACCTTGTGGGAATATACTGGGTTGTTGTTGTTGTTGTTGTTGTCAAGAAGGTCCATCTTTGGAAGAGTAGTAGCATGATGAGTTGGGGGTGTTGGTCATAATGACAGATTTAAGCATTGATTAAGTAGTAAAAAATAATTGAGATCTCAGTAGACTTACTATTTTGTTTAAAGTCTTACCTTAGTTCTTGATACGAGTATACAATGTGCTGCCAGATAACAAATTAGTATATGTTGGAGTGCTGTAAATGGTTTCTAATGCCTTTATAGAATTGCTTATTCTGTGGTAAATTACACTTAGCTAACAAGCATATCAATAAAGTAGCAAACCACAAGGTCGTGTCCATCAGATTCATTTGAAAATAGATGCTTCGCTTGCTCCACTAAATCATCGATATTTCTTTATGTTAGAATACACTTCAACAAAATCCACCAATTAATAAAACAAATGAAGTGAAAGAGAAAAACAAAACCTATGAGTCGTTAAGTTGTCAATCAACTATATGTCTTATTCAAGTATAATTTTACATTTCTGTATCTCGTAAGAACTATTTGTTCATATATGTTTATCATCTAGAAGCTGTCATTCAAGGGGAAATAAAGATAGTCTACTAGTGAGTCTTGCACATCAAATATTATATCAGGAAACCTTCTTCGTGACTCATGTGAATGTATTATACTATGCCTCTGTTTTACCATCTTCATAACGTTGGGCCCAGTTGTGTTATTAACAGGCCCATTTAAATAAAAGTTCTGATATTGTTTTTCTCCATTTGGGCATGCTTAATCCCTTTTGTCAAATCCATTTAGACCCATTAATAATAACACCAATTAGGACTTGTCTTTCCTTTTAGATACAAAACAAAACAATAGAAAATTTAGTCACATTAGAATTGACCTTTTAAAAGTAAATGGGATGAGCCTTGTCTAAGAATAAAATGCACGGGGCCCTCAATTAATTATTATAAAATACTTAGACTTGGAAGGACCGTTTAGCGAATTTCACGGTCTTTCCCAAAGTTAATAAAGACGTAGATACTTTAGGCGTGATTAATAATGTTACATTCCTAATACGGGTGCGCATTTATGTGACCCAAATCTAAATCTCAAAGAAGTCGGAATGTGTTAAAGGCCATAGGCTTATTGGTACGGTGTGGCTCGAAATGCATTTTCGTGACGTCGCAAGTCCTAAAAATAACAAAGCGGAACATTAATAACATTTGAAAAATCAAAGCATATAAGTAAATCAGATAAAAACAAATACGGCAGTTGAGCGACCGTGCTAGAACCATGGAATACGGGAATGCCTAACACCTTATCCCAGGTTAACAGAATTCCTTATCCAGATTTCTAGTTTCACAGACTGTAAAATAGAGTCATAAATTTCCTCAGTTCGAATTAAACCGGTGACTTGGGACACCATTATTTTCCCAAGTGGCGACTCTGAAAATTTAATAAATAAATCTTGTTCCGATTGTCCTTTAAGTGGAAAATCTCCTTTCCTTTTATTATTATGTCCCTTCCCGGGGTGTAGTAGTAATAAGCGGTAAGTAGAAAAAGGAGGTGTGACAGCTCTGGCAACTCTACTGGGGATAAGAAAACCAGAACTTCGGTTCAGGGTTTAATAATTCGAGCTCAGTTAAATTGCTGTTTTTTGTTTATATCTAATTTCCCTATATGTTTTGATCAATGTGCTATATGTTTACCGCTTTGATATTACGTGAATTGTACATAAATAATTGTGCCGAAAACCCTTCTCTTCATACCTCCGGGGATGTGCTTACTGGTTGAGACTCCTCTTTCTGTTAGTGTCATACCCAAATAAGAAAAAGAGGTCGGGCAAGTTACTAAGCCAAACGATTCCGCGGGTCCCCGGTACGTAGCCCACTCCTCGATCTGAGTTGTCCACTCGGGTACACGGTCTAGAACCAATGAAAATTAGGATATTGAACCTAGATCTAGGATGATTATTTGCATCATATATGACTTAGGGGACTCAACACAGGGGTTGGGTCCGTCTAGGACAGGTAACCTTGATATAAAGACCGAGCATGATTATGTGTTGCATTTATTTGTCCTGGACCATTATGCTAAACCGGCTAAATACCTGAAAATGAAAAGAAGAGAAAAGTAGCAATTTTTAGGAAAACAATGTCTAAATACTGATGAAACGCTGTCGAAATTTTGAAAAAAAATGATGAAAATAGTCGGATTAATTCAATTTTGTCAATATAGTTAGTCTAAAAATAATTTGACCGAACTACACTGGTTTGATTCTCACCGGATGTGAGATACGTAGGCAACCCTCATAGGGTCCAACCTCCCCTTTGCAAAAATAGCCCCAAAAAATGTCAAAATAAATCAGGCCGAACTACGCAGGTTTGATTCTCACCGTATGTGAGATACGTAGGCAACCCTCATCGGGTCCAACCACCCCTTTTGCAAAAATAACAAAAAAATGTCAAATTTTTTATTTTTGTTGTAAATAAGTCGAGTGAAGCTATTCTTGTTTAAAATTAGCCGAATGTCCCCAAAAAGGATGCCGGAAGGCTATTTTTGCAAGAATAGCCACTTTTTGTCATTTTAAACAATTTGCGTGCATAGCCTTGAAATATTCCTTTTGGAAATATTGAAAGGCTGTAGCCTCAAATCAAGTTTGAGTTACCACCCCTTTTGCAAAAACAACCAAAAAATGTCAAAATTTTTATTTTTGTTGTAAGTAAGTCGAGTGATGTTATTCTTGTTTAAAATAAGCCGAATGTCCCCCAAAAGGACGCCGGAAGGCTATTTTTGCAAGAATAGCCACTTTTAGTCATTTTAAATAATTGCGGGCATAGCCTTGAAATATTCCTTGTGGAAATGTTGAAAGGCCGTAGCTTCAAAATCAAGTTTGAGTTACCATCCCTTTTGCAAAAATAACCAAAAAATGTCAAACTTTTTATCTTGTTATAAATAAGTCGGGTGATGCTATTCTTGTATAAAATAAGCCGAATGTCCCTAAAAAGGACACCGAAAGGTCATTTTTGCAAGAATTGCCACTTTGAATCATTTTAAATAATTTGCAGGCACAACCTTGAAATATACCCTCGCGAAAATGTTGAAGGCCGTGGCCTCAAAATCAAGTTTGAGTCATCACTCAACTTTTCAAAAATAGCCACTTTATCAATTAAGCCATTACATGGCCGGGTTTTTGTTGAAATAGCCACATTTGGCATTAAAACTTCCTCAGTCTTGTGTTGGCATGTGGCAATGCTGAATGATGCCCCATGGGCCCCCAAGTTGAGAAATTTTGAATTTGTATTTTATTAAATAAATTTTTTGCAAAAATAGCCACTTTGTCTAAATAAGCCATTACATGGCCAATTTATGAAAAATAGTCAATTGACATTAAAAACTTCTCAATCTTGTGTTGGCTTGTGGCGATGCCGAACGATGCCCCATGAGCCCCAGGATGAGTAAATTTTTTGAGTCTATTTTCTTAAATAAATTTTACAAAAATAGCCACTTTGCAAAATAAGCCATAACATGGCCAATCTTGTAAAAATAGTCATAATTGACACTAAAAATATTCTTATTCTTGTAGAAATCTCTGGCATAAGATGTGAAAGTTTTTCATCAAAGTTTGTAGTTGGAGTCGGCTTCTATAATTTTTCTTCAAAGAGAACAAATTTTCAAAAAAAAAATCAAATAATCATCTCTTTATTTCTTGCATTAATTTGCAAGAACTACGCTCGGTCTGATTCATGTGGGGTCATGATACGTAGGCAATCCACATAAGATTAGACCACATCCATAATCAAAATAAAAAAAAAGAAAAAAGGAAAAAACCCATAAAAATGCAAAAAGAAAAGAAAATGGCAGAAAAACAAAGGAAATCAATAATCGAAATAAGTTTATGCTAACATGGTGGTTTCGTTTTGTTAATCCAGAAAGTTGAGTTGGTTGGTTGTGGTAAACTGGAAAACAAGATTCAAGGAAAATGATAACTGACATCGAAGCTGTTACGAGCGCTCCAGAGACTCCGGATCAGAGAGTTCAACACCGGTCTACTGTGGTTGAGGAAAATCGAACACTGAATCAACAAATGACCAAAATGCGTCAAGCATGGGCCAATGGACAGGGGACGCCCTTCTCATGAGTCATAATTTGCTATACGGCAAGAACAAGACCACTTTCCCGAATGCCAATCGTACTCGTTTGATCTTCATGGGAACATCGAGAAGCCTACCCGGAAGAAGATATAGAAAGAAATAGCTCAAAGAATGGAAATATTAGAACAACAGCTGAAAAACACGCAAGTAATGACAGGTCAAAAGAGTGTTGCCTTTAGAGATCTATGTATGTTCCCCGACGTCCACTTGTCGCCTGGTTTCAAGGTTCCCAATTTTGTCACGGGAATTTCCACCCCGTTATGTTGTAATTTCATGTTTTATGCTTTTGTATCAGTGTTAGAGTCTATCGGGTGAGTTAGGAATGATTTGGATTGAAAATGAGGCATATAGCCTTTTTGAAGGAAACTTGAACAAGGAAAGTCAACTTGGAGTTGACTATTTGGTAAGAGGGCTCGGAATCGGATTCTGATGATTTGGTTAGTTCCGGGAGGTAATTTGTGACTTAAGGGAACAATCGGAATTGAATTTGGAGGCCCGGTGTAGAAATAGGCTTGAATTGGCTAAGATTAAATTTTGGCGAAATCCGAACGGTAGGTGAGATTTTGATCCGGGTGTCGGAATGGAATTCCGACAGTTGCAGTAGCTTCGTTAGGTGATTTTGGATGTGCCTGCAAAATTTCAGGTCATTCGGGCGTCGTTTGATCGGGTTTTTGATCGAATATGTAATTCGGAAAGTTTTAAGAAATTTAGGCTTGAATCCGTGGGTAATTGGTGATTTTGATGTTTAGGATGGTGTTTTTATGATTGGAACAAGTTCGAATAAGGAATTAGGATGTGTTGGTGTGTTTGGATGAGGTCCCGGGGGCCTCGGGGTGTTTTCGGATGGCTAAACGGGAGAAAATGTGGTAAAATTGCAGGTTGTTATTTTGTTCTGTTGTTTTCGCTCCTGCGGAAAAGGGAGCGCAGGAGCGAGTCCGCAGGAGCAGACAAGAAGGCACAAAAGTGGAGGTGACCGCTGAAGCGGAGCCTAGCCCGAAGGGCGGCTTCGCTAGTGCGAGAGGGTGATCGCAGAAGCGGGAAAGAGGCGTGATGGAGGAGTCCGCAGAAGCGGATAGTTGATCGCATAGGCGAGTCCGCAGAAGCGGGAAAGACCGCATGGGCGGAGGGGATTCCGCAGGAGCGGACCCGCAGGAGCGGTCAATGGGATCGCAGGTGCAGAAATGGCCAAGTAGGCCTGGGTTCGCAGAAGCGACCATTTGGTCGCAGAAGCGGTTTCGTAGGGGCGGAAAATGGTCCGCAGAAGCGAAAATCGCAGTGAGTTAAGTGTACCAGAAGTTAGAAAATTTCAGAAACATTTCACACAATTGGGTCTCGGCTTTAGAGGCGATTTGGGCAATTTTGAAGAGAAACTCAAGGGAAATCATGAGGTAATCAACTATGGACTTAAACTATGATTAGTATTGATAATATTATGCAATTATATCATGAAAATGGAGGAATTTGGGGTGATTCATGGAAGATTTAACCCTAGGCTTGAACTTTAGAAAATCAAGGTTTTGAATAGGCAAATGGAGTCCGAATTTGGTAAAATTTATATGCCTAGACTCATATTGAGATGAGGGTTCCGAATATGTGACTTTTGTAATTTTTTGACAAGCGTACCGAAAGTCGAGTTTTGACAACTTTGAGAATTTTGATGTAAATTGAGTTGTTTTGATTGGGTGTCGTCCCATTGGCCTAATTTGTTGTATTTCTACTGTATTTGATCAGATTCTACACGTGCGAAGCTTGATTCTCGTGGCAAGGGCATTGCGAAGTAGTCGTCGCGCCGTATTGAGGTGAGTAATAGATGTGGGTGATGACCAGCGGGTTCGAAACCCCGGTATACCACTTTGTGACGCTGTATAGCGGCGAGACACGTACTCTCGTGTGAGTGCGGGGTCGATTGTGATTGGGGACTATGGCTTAGTCCGACTTGTTGATATTGTGTTATGATATTAGGCTATTCTTGAGCCGTCGAACCTCCTTCTCGGATGGTTGCATAATATATTGTGATATTGGCTACTCTTGAGCCGTTGAACCTCCTTCTTGGGCGGTTGAGTATACTTGTGGGCCGTGAGCCAGTTATTGGATCCCGCGAGGATCGTTATCATTGTCTTATCATATTGACATGTTAGTTACTACCAGTCCGTAGCTATTTCCGTTATCATGCTATTTCCAATCTCTGGAACTTGATATTACTGTTTTCAACTGTAAAATGATAAAAGATGTTTTCAAAACTACTTTTGAGCCTGCGAGGCTGTATTTGCATATTAGCTGACTGGTAGTGGATCGGGCTACGCACCGCAGCGGTATATATGTTGGATCGGACTGCACGCCGCAGTAATATTGTGCTTGGGCTGTAGGAGCCCCTCCGGAGTCTGAACCCCCACGGTGAGCACGGGTACCCAAATTGGATCGGGCTACGCACCGTAGCGGTCATTTCATGCATTGCATTGCATTTAGCTACATCTGCTAGCTGTTATACTGTTTTGCTGGTACTTGTTGGTACAGGTACAGTCGATATTGATTCTGTGACAGGGTATTTGGTTATAGCTTTACATAGTGCTTTATTGCGGATTTCTTATCTGCGCTGTCTTACCCTTGTTTATTACCACTGAGTCTGGCAGTACTCATTTTACTCCTGCACCTTGTGTGCAGATCCAGGTACCTCTCAGCAGTGATCCAGTAGCTGTGCGAGGCGACATCTGTGGGATATACGAGGTAGCTGCAGAGTCCGCAGGACCCGATATTCCTTCTTACTGTCTTTTGACTCTGTATTGATGTTTCTTTCCGTACTTGGTATCTTGTAAACTATTATACACTTTTGTTCATTAGAGGCTCATGACTCTTGACCCTTCGGTCTATGGGAGTTGGTACATTTTGGAACTTGGTTCCCCGTTTTTGTTATATGTATCGTTGTTGCTTCGTGATTTGATATGCTTAAATGAGATAAAACGAGCTTCTAGCTCCGTTCTTGTTATTGATTGGTCAGGCTGGCTTAGCAATGTGCTGGGCGCCATCACGACCGGATTTGGGGTCGTGACATTAAACTTACAAGATTGGTGTAGTGTGAAGAGCTTGGCATGGTTCTTTCGAAGTAACATATATTGATGGTGCAATGTAGAGAGCTTGGTGCAATAATTTTGTAACAGCAAATGGTGCGGTGAAGAGTGCTTGATGCAATGCCTCTGTAGTAGTGAATATTCTTTGTGCAATGCAAACAATTGTTGGATCTTCATACTTAAATTTTGCTATTAATAAACTCCTGCACTCAAAGAAAAAATTATAAGTTTCAAAGCTGGCTTGACTTCATCCTTTGCTTTCGGATCTTGGTAGCGTTTTATTCATTGTGTTGACGGATGTATGTGTCAAGCGGCACGGATTACATATCTTTTTATGCCATCTTTCCGCTGTTTCTTATTTAAGTGTTCATAACTTGTATATTTCGCAACGTGTTAGGCTTACCTAGTCGTGGGGACTGGGTGCCATCACGACATGTTCATGATTGGTGAACTAGGATCGTGACAGCGGTCCCCGCTCAGGTGGTTGCACTGGTTATTCCTCCAGCTGCACCAGCTCCAGCTCCAGAGCATATGGTTGAGGTTATGCCCGACGACGAGCAGCGTCGTCTTGAGAGGTTTGGTAGACTTCAGCCACCCCATTTCAGTGGCGTTGAGGGCGAGGATGCCCAGGGGTTTCTTGGACAAGTGTCAGAGGATGTTGCGGACGGCTGGTATTCTTGAGTCCAGCGGAGTTTCATTTACTACCTTTCAGTTCACCGGTCCCGCATTTGATTGGTGGGAAGAGTTTGAGAGGCGTAGGCCTGCAGGAGCAGCACCTCTCACATGGCAGCAGTTCTCTACTCTCTTTCTAGAGAAATATGTACCACAGTCTCGTCGCGAGGAGCTACGTTGCTAGTTCGAGTGGTTGGTTCAGGGCGACATGTCTGTGACCCAGTATGAGCTCGGATTCACACGGTTGGCTAGGCATGCCACATGGATGATCCCTAATGATAGGGAGAGGATCAGGAGGTTCATTGATGGCCTCAACTACTCTATCCACATTCTTATGACTAGAGAGAGAGTTTTGTCATCATCATTTGAGCAGGTTGTTGATATGGCACGCTCCATTGAGGCGGATCGTCGCCGAGAGAGAGAGGAGCGGGAGGCCAAGAGGCCTCGTGGTTCTGGTAGTTCCAGTGGTGCTCCATCTAGAGGGCATTCCCAGCAGAGGAGAGGTCGCTCATCTAGACCTTCTCATTCAGGCCGCCCAGAGCAGAGCGGAGGTTCTTATGGTCGTGGTCGACAAGGGTTTCAGCAGGGTCAGTCATCGCTTAGTGCCCTTCCAGCCCAGGGTGCAGCACCTACTTCATCAGCCCAGGGTTCTTCTGCGGCGAGGGGTTCCCTTCAGTCCCCTTCTCCAGCACCAGGTGCATGTTATGAGTGTGGTGAGTTTGGCCACATGAGGAGACAGTGCCCTCGACTACGTAGGGGCAAGACTCAGCAGAGGGATCAGCCCTCCTCTTCAGCACCATCTCAGTCTAGTAGAGGTGGAGGTCAGTCTTCTCGTGGTCGCCCCAGAGGCGAGGAGAGATCTGGTGGAGGCCAGGCACGGTTCTATGCACTTCCTGACAGGCGTGATGCAGTTGCCTCCGATGCTGTGATTACAGGTATCATTTCTGTCTGTCACAGAGATGCCTCTGTTCTATTTGATCCAGGATCCACATATTCTTACGTGTCCTCTTATTTTGCACATCACTTGGGTGCGACTCGTGGTAGTCTTGATTTACTTGTTCATGTATCCACCCCCGTGGGTGATACAATTGTTGTGGATCATGTCTATAGATCCTGTGTTATATCTATTGGGGGTCTGGAGACCCAGGCAGATTTGTTATTGTTGGGGATGGTGGACTTTGATGTTATATTGGGTATGGACTGGTTGTCTCCATACCATGCTATATTGGACTGTCATGCTAAGACAGTTACGTTGGCCATTCCTGGTATTTCTCAGATCGAGTGGCGGGGTTCGACCGATTTCGTCCCTAGCCGTGTCATTTCGTTCTTAAAAGCTCAGAAGATGGTCGAAAAAGGGTGTTTATCATACTTGGCTTTTGTGAGAGATGTGGGAGCTGAGTCTCCTAGCATTGATTCAGTACCTGTTGTGAGGGACTTCCCAGATGTATTCCCCTCAGACCTGCCGGGCATGCCGCCGGACGGGGATATTGATTTTGGCATTGACTTGGTGCCGGGCACTCAGCCCATATCCGTTCCTCCTTATTGGATGGCACCAGCTGAGTTGAAAGAACTGAAAGAGCAACTTCAGGAGCTTCTGGATAAGGGTTTCATCCGCCCTAGTGTGTCCCCGTAGGGTGCGCCGGTATTATTTGTTAAAAAGAAAGATGGTTCCATGCGAATATGTATTGATTATAGGCAATTGAACAAAGTGACAGTGAAGAACAAGTACCCTCTACCGCGCATAGATGATTTGTTTGATCAGTTACAGGGTGCGAGGGTGTTTTCTAAGATTGATCTTCGTTCAGGCTATCATCAGCTGAAGATCGGGGACTCGGATATTATGAAGACTGCATTCAGGGACCCGATATGGTCATTATGAGTTTCTTGTGATGTTGTTTGGGCTGACCAACGCCCCAACAGCATTTATGCATCTGATGAACAGTGTGTTCAGGCCCTATTTGGATTCATTTGTGCTTGTGTTCATTGATGACATTCTAGTCTACTCCCGTAGTCAGGAGGAGCATGCTCAGCATTTGAGTATTGTGTTGCAGAGATTGAGGAAGGAGAAGCTATATGCTAAATTCTCCAAGTGCGAGTTTTGGCTCGAGTCCGTAGCATTTCTGGGACATGTGGTGTCTCGTGATGGTATTCAGGTTGATCCGAAAAAGATAGAGGCGGTGCAGAGTTGGCCTAGACCGTCCTCAGCTACAGAGATTAGGAGTTTTCTTGGCTTGGCGGGATATTATCGCCGGTTTGTTCGGGGATTTTCATCCATTGCTTCTTCATTGACTAAATTGACCCAGAAGGGTGCACCATTTGTGTGGTCGGATGAGTGCGAGGAGAGCTTTCAGAAGCTCAAGACAGCGTTGACCACAGCTCCAGTGTTAGTATTGCCATCAGCTTTAGGTTCATATACTATTTACTATGATGCCTCGAGAGTGGGGATAGGTTGTGTGTTGATGCAGGAAGGTAAAGTGATTGCTTATGCTTCTCTGCAGTTGAAGCCACATGAGAAGAACTATCATGTTCATGATTTGGAGCTAGCCGCCATTGGTCGTGCCTTGAAAATTTGGAGGCACTATTTGTACGGCGTGTCTTGTGAGGTGTATACCGACCATCGTAGTCTCCAGCACTTGTTCAAACAGAAAGATCTTAATTTGAGACAGCGGAGATGGCTTGAGTTGCTTAAGGATTATGACATCACTATTTTATATCATCCGGAAAGGCCAATATGGTGGCCGATGCTTTGAGCCGGAAGGCGGTCAGTATGGGGAGTTTGGCGTATATTCCAGCTGAGGAGAGACCATTTGCTTATGATGTTCAGGTGCTAGCCAATCGGCTAGTGAGGTTAGATATTTCGGGGCCCAGCCGGGTATTGGCTTGTGTTATATCTCGGTCATCTCTATATGATCGTATTCGTGAGCGCCAGTATGATGATCCACATTTGGCTGTCCTTAGGGATAGAGTTCAGCATGATGATGCTAGAGATGTCACTATTGATAGTGACGGCATATTGAGGATGCAAGGCCGGATATGTGTGCCCAATGTTGATGGCCTTCATGAGTTGATTCTGGAGGAGGCCCATAGCTCGCGATATTCTATCCATCCAGGAGCCGCGAAGATGTATCAAGATTTGAAACAACACTATTGGTGGAGAAAGATGAAAATGGACATTGTCGGACATGTATCACGGTGCCTCAACTGTCAGCAGGTTAAGTACGAGCATCAGAGGCCCGGTGGTGTATTTCAGCGCATTGATATTCCTGAGTGGAAATGGGAAAGGATCACTATGGACTTTGTTACTGGACTCCCTCGGACAGCGAGGAAGTTTGATTCTATATGGGTGATTGTGGATAGGCTGACCAAGTCCGCTCACTTCATTCCAGTTAGTACTACCTACTCATCGGAGCGGTTGGCAGCGATCTTTATTCGGGTGATTGTCCGGTTGCATGGAGTCCCAGTGTCTATCATATCCGACAGGGGTACTCAGTTTACTTCTTAGTTTCGGAGAGCATTTCAGCGAGAGATGGGTATGCGGGTTGAGTTGAGTACAACATTTCACCCCCAGACAGACGGACAGTCTGAGCGCACTATTCAAATCTTGGAGGATATGTTGCGAGCATGTGTGATTGACTTTGGTGGTTCGTGGGATGAGTTCCTACCACTTGCCGAGTTTGCCTACAACAACAGTTATCAGTCGAGTATTCAGATGGCCTCGTATGAGGCATTGTATGGCAGGCGGTGTAGATCCCCCGTGGGATGGTTTGAGCCTGGTGAGGTTAGATTGATAGGGACTGAGTTAGTCCAGGATGCTCTGGATAGAGCAAAGTTGATTCAGGAGAGGCTTCGTACAGCACAGTCTCAGAAGAGTTATGCGGACCGTAGAGTTCGAGAGTTGTCTTTCATGGTTGGTGACAGAGTATTGTTGAAGGTTTCACCTATGAAGGGTGTCATGAGGTTTGGGAAGAAAGTAAAGTTGAGTTCCAGGTACATTTGTCCTTTTGAGATACTTAAGAGAGTTGGAGAGGTGGCATATGAGTTGGCCTTGCCGCCCAGCTTATCTAGTGTTCATCCAGTATTCCACGTGTCTATGCTCCGGAAGTACATTGGAGATCCGTCTCATGTATTAGACTTCGGTACCATTCAGCTTGATGGTGATCTATCCTATGATGTGGAGCCTATTGCTATTTTGGGTCGTCAAGTGAGAAAATTGAGGTCCAAGGAGATTGCATCGGTTAAGGTTCAGGTGGAGAGGTCGACCCGTGGAGGAGGCCACTTGGGAGATCGAGCGGGAGATGCGGAGCATATATCCTCACTTGTTTGAGACTTCAGGTATGTTTCTTGACCCGCTCGAGGACCATCGTCAAACAGCCATACACAGACTGTGACGACCCGGCCCATCGTCACGAGAATTTCCACCCCGTTATGTTGTAAATACATGTTTTATGATTTTGTATCAGTGTTAGAGTCTATCGGGTGAGTTAGGAATGATTTGGATTGAAAATGAGGCATATAGCCTTTTTTAAGGAAACTTGAACAAGGAAAGTCAACCTGGAGTTGACTATTTGGTTAGAGGGCTCGGAATCGGATTCCGATGATTCGGTTAGTTCCGGGAGGTGATTTGTGACTTAGGGGAGCAATCGGAATTGAATTTGGAGGCCCGGTGTAGAAATAGGCTTGAATTGGCTAAGGTTGAATTTTGGCGAAATCCGAACGGTAGGTGAGATTTTGATCCGGGAGTCGGAATGGAATTCGACAGTTGCAATAGCTCCGTTAGGTGATTTTGGATGTGCCTGCAAAATTTCAGGTCATTCGGAGGTCGTTTGGCCGGGGTTTTGATCGAATGTGTAATTCGGAAAGTTTTAAGAAATTTAGGCTTGAATCCGTGGGTAATTGGTGATTTTGATGTTTAGGATGGTGTTTTTATGATTAAAACAAGTTCGAATAAGGAATTAGGATGTGTTGGTGTGTTTGGATGAGGTCCGGGGGCCTCGGGGTGTTTTCGGATGGCTAAACGGGAGAAAATGTGGAAAAATTGCAGGTTTGTGATTCTGTTCTGTTGTTTTCGCTCCTGCGGAAAAGGGAGCGCATGAGCGGACAAGAAGGCGCAGAAGCGGAGGCGACCGCTGAAGTGGAGCCTGGCTCGTAGGGGCGGCTTCGCTGGTGCGAGAGGGCGATCGTAGAAGTGGGAAAGAGGCGTGATGGAGGAGTCCGCGGAAGCGGATAATTGATCGCATAGGCGAGTCCGCAGGAGCGGACTCTTGTCCGCAGAAGCGGGAAAGACCGCAGGGGCGGAGGGGATTCCGCAGGAGCGGACCCGCAGGGGCGGTCCTTGGATCGCAGGTGCGGAAATGGCCAAATAGGCCTGGGTTCGCAGAAGCGACCAATTGGTCGCAGAAACGGTTCCGCAGGGGCGGAAAATGGTTCGCAAAAGCGAAAATCGCAGTGAGTTAAGTGTATCAGAAGTTAAAAAATTTCAGAAATATTTCACACATTTGGGTCTCGGCATTAGAGGCGATTTGGGCGATTTTGAAGAGAAACTCAAGGGAAATCATCGGGTAATCAACTATGGACTTAAACTATGATTAGTATTGATAATATTATGCAATTATATCATGAAAATGGAGGAATTTGGGGTGATTCATGGAAGATTTAACCCTAGGCTTGAACTTTAGAAAATCAAGGTTTTGAATGGGCAAATGGAGTCCGAATTTGGTAAAATTTATATGCCTAGACTCGTATTGAGATGAGAGGGTTCCGAATATGTGACTTTCGTGATTTTTCGAGAAGTGTACCGAAAGTCGGGTTTTGACAACTTTGGGAATTTTGATGTAAATTGAGTTGTTTTGATTGGGTGTCGTCCCATTGGCCTAATTTGTTGTATTTCTACTGTATTTGATCAGATTCTACGCGTGCGGAGCTTGATTCTCGTGGCAAGGGCATTGCGGAGTAGTCTTCACGCCGTATTGAGGTGAGTAATAGATGTGGGTGATGACCAGCGGGTTCGAAACCCCGGTATACCACTTTGTGACGCTGTATAGCGGCGAGACACGTACTCTCGTGTGAGTGCGGGGTCGATTGTGATTGGGGACTATGGCTTAGTCCGACTTGTTGATATTGTGTTATGATATTAGGCTATTCTTGAGCCGTCGAACCTCCTTCTCGGATGGTTGCATACTATATATTGTGATATTGGCCACTCTTGAGCCGAGGAACCCCCTTCTTGGGCGGTTGAGTATCTTGTGGGCTGTGAGCCAGTTATTTGGATCCCGCGAGGATCGTTATCATTGTCTTATCATATTGACATGTTAGTTACTACCAGTCCGTAGCTATTTCTGTTATCATGCTATTTCCAACCTCTGGAACTTGATATTACTATTTTTCAACTGAAAAATGATAAAAGAGTTTTCAAAACTACTTTTGAGCCTGCGAGGCTGTATTTAAATATTAGCTGACTGGTAGTGGATCGGGCTGCGCGCCGCGGCGGTATATATGTTGGATCGGACTGCACGCTGCAGTAATATTGTGCTTGGGCTGTAGGAGCCCCTCCGGAGTCTGAACCCCCACAGTGAGCACGGGTAACCAAATTGGATCGGGCTACGCGCCGTAGCGGTCATATCATGCATTGCATTGCATTTAGCTACATCCGATAGCTGTTATACTGTTTTGCTGGTACTTGTTGGTACATGTACAGTTGATATTGGTTCTGTGACAGGGTATTTGATTACGGCTTTACATAGTGCTTTATTGCGGATTTCTTATCCGCGCTGTCTTACCCCTGTTTATTACCACTAAGTCCGGCGATACTCATTTTACTCCCTCGCACCTTGTGTGCGGATCCGAGTACTTCTCGACGGTGATCCGGTAGGGTCGTGCGAGGCGACATCCGTAGGATATTCGAGGTAGCTGCAGGGTCCGCGGGACCCGATATTCCTTCTTACTGTCTTTTCGATTCTGTATTGACTTTTCTTTCCGCACTTGGTATCTTGTAAACCTTTATAGACTTATGTTCATTAGAGGCTCATGACTCTTGACCCTTCGGTCCATGGGAGTTGGTACATTTTGGGACTTGGTTCCCCGTTTTTGTTATATGTATCGCTGTTGCTTCGTGATTTGATATGCTTAAATGGGATAAAACGAGCTTCTAGCTCCGTTCTTGTTATTGATTGGTCGGGCTGGCTTAGCAATGTGCTGGACGCCATCACGACCGTATTTGGGGTCGTGACCCTTTTCCCCTCAAACCAGCCTCCACGCACGTGGAAACCCCATAGCCCACCTGAAAAGGTATTGCAACCAATTGAGAGGTGTGGGAAGAAATGAAGAATTGCTTATGGCTTATTTTGGGGAAAGCCTCTTGGGAGTAGCATCTGAATGGTTTTGGGATCAAGACGCATCTGGTTGGTACGTTTGGGATGACATTGAAGAAATCATGATGATATCAGAGTCGAGAAGAGGTCCTATGAGAACATCTCGAAGGTATATGCAGCCCCATCAAGTTTTCCATGGCCCCCTTAAGCATTACTACCCACCTCAGAATCCTCTATACTCTGTTGATCCAGTCCAATATGTTGCTCAACCCTTATACCACCCAAGAAAGCGAGCACGAACATCACAAAATCTCCACCAGCCTTTGCAAAATTTCCAAGCATCTTATAACCCACATCCAAGCCAGGGGTATGGAAGGGAACAAAAGTTGAAAGATAATTTTACACCAATAGGAGAATCCTATGCAAGCTTGTTTGAGAAGTTAAAACAACATGACATGATTGCACCCATTCCTCCAAATCGGGTGGATCGACGTGCGAGAAGCTTTGACTCATCTAAAAGGTGTGAATACCACTCCAATGCTCTGGGGCATGATGTTGAAAGTTGTCGGGATTTGAAAAGAGAGATAGAAAGAATGATTCAGGAAGGAATAATTGTGGTCCAAGACAGTTACATCCATAACATTGCACAGAATCCTTTACCTACATATGACGGAGCACATTTTGTAGGAATGATGCCCGATGAAGTGGGGGATGAGAATCTTCTTGGGAAATTGTCAAATGAAGTTGAAGTTATTGAAACAGATAGTAGTCTTGACAACATTGAAGAACTCAGTGGCTAAGATGCCATGCTTGGCAATTGGGAAGGCGCTCCATCTCTTGGAGTTTTGGGTGTTTTTTTTGGTGTCATCTCTGTTGCCCAGGTTATTTCAGGGTTGTAATCCGGACATTGTCTTGGGAGTCGAAAACCTTCTATCTTTCTACTTTGCTTTGTTTAGTAATAAATTGGTTTAGTACCGTCTAAGTTTATAATTCTAGTCTAGTCTGTTCATTTTGTTGTTAGTCCTGTTGTTTCAACATATCAGTTTAATACAATTCTTTGTTTCCCAACATTTATAGTCACTCCATTTCTAATCATTATACAATTCTTTTCATATTGATTGTAGTGACATGAAATGCACATAATTCTCGGCCTAATTTTAAAAGTCAAATTAGCAATGAAACAATGTTGAAGATGTAAGGATACTCGAAAGAAATAAAACTTATCGAAATACTGTGAAGCCTGAAGCAAGTGAAACTGGAAAATAAAACGTAAAGAAATGCCTTAGAAATACATCATGCTTCATCGGTTTAAAGCCAAAGGCAAAAGTATCCCAAGGCTAAAGGAACCATTCGTGGTATCGAGATTGTTGCCCAATGGAATTGAGAATCGTCAAATATAGAAGGCAAACATGTGAATCAATCAAAGGTGTTTAATCGTGTAGTTTGTACTTGGTAGGTCTTGAAGATGGGAATGACGAACGCATTTTGTTCTGCTATCTAAACACTTTATCCATTGTTATCCCTTTGAGCCTTGTTATATTTTTCTTTCATATCCCTCTTTCGGAATCAACAACAAAAATTGAGGATTGAGCGGGGAAATCAAATGGAGAAACAAAAGAAAGGAGAAAAGAAGAGAAAAAGAAAGAAGAAAAGAAGAAAGAAAAAAAATAGAAAAGAAAAAAAAAGAAAGAAAAGATTGCAAAGAAGAAGAAGATTGGGAGAAGTCAAGTCGCAACAATGAAGCGATCTTATGCTCCGAATTACGTTTTCACCTGATCCCGGAAGGGTACGTAGGCAGCCTCACTGAGATTCAGTCGTAACAGAAAAAAATCCAAGAGTCCCTAAGAAGGAAACTGGGGCAGAAGTTATGGTTGTTGAATAAATAAGATTCCGAAAGTTGTAATCTTTAACCCACGTTGAAAATATTTTTACCCATTATATCTTTCTTTCTAATCCCATCCAAAAGCCTGCATTATGGTCCAAAGAAAGACCTTCCGATCAATCTTCAAGAAATGCCGAGTCAAACGAGCAAAGGTGAATCACATCAAGGGCAACACTACAGTCCGAACAAAGGAAAATGAAGAATTCAAGAGATGATGAGAACCACCACGGGACTCCAATATGAGAGAAATAAAACGAGAGCTGTGGTGTCATGGTCCGAATAATGTGTTAGGAATGCGTAGCTCGCCGCGGTTCGGACCCTTGGTAGTGATTTAAGTTTCAAAAATATAGAGAATTAATTTTTCCGAAAAGTGTCCAATATGCGGTCAAGAATGCGATCGCAAACCTGACATGCGGACCGCATTCTTGCCGCAAAACATTCCAGAGAGTCTCCCAAAATCATGTTGAAAAGTGCGGTCGATATGCGATCGCATGTCAAATCTGCGGTGCACTTTGCGACCGCATATCACGCATGCGGACCGCATTCTGGCCGCATTCCTTAACAGAACCCGTGTAAATTTGGGGCAATTCTGCGGTCACTATGCGGACCGCATGTTGATTCTGCGGTCGCATAGTGCACCACATAATTGACCCCGACCCAGATTTTTGTAACATTTTGACCCGATCTCTTTTTTAATATAACACACTTCTTCTTCATTTTATCATATCATCTTACCAAAATTAGAGAGAGAAGAGAGGGTTTTTAGAGAGAGAAATCTTTCATCTTCAAAGATTGTTCCAACTATCTTAATTCCAAGGGATCTTAGGGCAAGGATTCAACTTCCCCAATCTTTTCAAGGTAAAAACCCTAACTATTTTCTTTGACTTTCAGTTTTAATTGGGTAAAGAAAGGTTTGCATATAATAGCTTTTGAAAATAGAATTTTTACACTCATGCATGATTATTGAACTTGATTTTTAGTAAAAAGAAGTGAGTAGAAGTAAGAGTCTTCAAGAACAAGGTTGGCAAGAGTAAGATAGCTTGGGTAAGCATAAAGTAGGAAGTTAACGGAAGAAAACTCACCACCAGGTATGTATGGCTAATTTTGATTCTTGTAAAATCCGCCCAAATGTGTGCGAATTGTTTTGGCATGTGTCAAATTGAGAAATTTTACGTAATTCTTTGATTTCCTTGTTGAGCATTCGATTGATGTTGAACTACGTGTGGTGTGGTATGAAATATGAATTGAAAGATAAAAAGGTAATCGAGATTGGTAAAGAATTGGGAACAACCATTGTGATGGCATATTTGGCTTATTGTGGAAGGAATTTGAAACACCTTAATTGTGGTAAATTGTTGAACATGATTATGTGGGCATTTTCGATTTTGGAATACTTGTAACTTGGTTTTGATATTGGCTTGAGAAGAAATTGAGAACATGAACCAATGTGTAAGTTGCTTATTTGAACTTGTTGAAATTGTGTGTAGTACCTTATCTGCTGTTTGAAATTGTTGTGTTTTCAACTGTAAGGCGGGGTCGTGTTGCGCGCCGCAACGTGGGGAAATAAGGTGTGGGTTGGGGTGATAAGGGTGGCCGAGGTAATAAGGGTGGTCAGGGGCAATAAGGATGGAAAGCGATCGAAATCGCTATTGAAAATTGATACAAAAAAAAATCAATAAATGTGAAATTGTGAAAGGAGACAGCAGGAGAGTTTGCAACCTGGGGGGGCACTGATTGCCCCTATGTTTGACTACTTGCAATTTATGTTGTTGATTGGTTGTTGTTCTATTTGTTGACCTTGAATGTGCTTGTGTTGAGGCTTATATGAAATGAGTAAAAGGTGGAAAATATGGTTGGTTGGCTTGTTTAGTTTTGATGTAATTTAATGGCTTGAGTTTACTTGGGACAAGGTTTGTCCATACATACCAGTACAATTCAAGTGTACTGACGTCCCTTTTGCCGGGGACGCTACATTCGTGTTATGATTGTAGGTGGATCTGTAGCAGGCACTTCAGCACATCGGCAGTAGTATCCTTCATCCTCCACTGCCCGTCTTTGGTGAGCCCCTTTCTTCCTCGGGGCCTTGTGTGGTTCATGCCACTCGGTTTAGATTTCATTTTGGTTTTGTAAGGTATAGCCGGAGCCTTGTTACCGGCAAGTATTGTATTTCCCTTTTTGTATCCTAGAGGCTCTGTAGACATGTAAACTGTGGGACTCCAGTCTTATGTATACATTATGTTATGTCGGGCGTTGTAAAAACTGCAAACTTGTTAATGAATCACTCGTATGGTTTTATTTGTTTAATGTGAAATCATTCATGGTTAGTAAGATAGTTGGTTAATGGGAAACAATCAACACAGGGGTAACGCGTGGGAATGAAAGGCACCCAGGTCCGCTTGACTGGGGCAACCCGGTCAGGCGCCGGTCATGTCCCTCGATTTGGGGCGTGACAAACTTGGTATCACAGCCTATGGTTTTTAAAGTGTCCTAGGATGTCTCGGAGCCGTGTCTAGTAGTGCCCTTCTTATAGGTGTGTTGTCGACCACATCATATAAGTAGGGGGCTACACGGGCATTTAGGAATTTACCTACTTCTTTGTTAATCTATATCGTGCGGTAAAGTGCAATGTGGAAATATCTATGTCTAATTCGCGCCTTGTTCCCAAATTTTCAGAATATGGCACCTAAGAAGAAGGCTAGACTCGGCCTTAGGGCCAATGCCGGCCCAAGTGCAGCTGTTAATCATGTACCCGATGCCGTGGGAGAGAATGACCCACCGGTCCCGAATTTGCCTGGCCCATCTGTTCAAAACCCAAGTGTCCCTATTCCAGCCGCGGCAGAGGATGCCACCATTCCTCCTGCCGGTGTTCCCGACTCAGATACAGTTCCCGCTTCGGGCTCCGGTATCTCTAATGAGGATCTTAGGGGAGCTATTCATATGTTAACACAGTTAGTGGCCGCCCAGGCCCAGAGATCCCATGATGCCCCTGCATCCTCCAGCGGACAGGGAGATTCTTCCGGCTCTAGAGTCCATCCAGTTCTTGTGATTGGCCCCTCCAGAATTTTCAGGTACCGATCCAGAGGCTGACCCACAGGAATTCCTTGATGAGATATACAAGACCCTCGAGTGATGAAGGCTACAGATATAGAGGGGGTAGAGTTGGCCTCTTACAGGCTGAAGGGAGCGGCACGTTCATGGTTCGAAATATGGGAGGATTCCCGTGAGGAAGGGAGCCCTCCGGCCAGATGGGATGAGTTCGTAGATGCATTTATGGACCACTTCTTGCCTGCCGAGGTGATGGCAGCCCGTGCCACGGAGTTCGAGGTTCTCAAACAGGGCAGTATGAGTGTTTGGGAGTATCACATGGAGTTCGTAAGGTTGTCCAAGTACGCTCCTCATTTAGTATCGACCATGGATGCCCGGGTTCGACGGTTTGTTCAGGGCCTTAGCCCTTTGGTGGTGAATGAGGCCGCCACAGCAGCTTTGCATTCATATATGAACTATGGGAGGATTGTGTGGTTTGCTCAGGCCACAGAGGCCAGGAAATTGAAGATTCGTGCAGAAAGAGAAAGTAGCAGCAGGGCCCGGTCAATGGGTCATTCAGGGAGATCACTTCCAGGGAAAGGGTCATCAGGGCCATCCCATTCATATGCTTAGTCCTCCGCGAGTGCACCGCCATCCGTGCACAGTCATCAGCAGGGCAGTTACTCGAGACCTGGTTCAGACAGCAGGAGGTCTCGTCAGTCTGGTCGTCCTGGGTGAGATCCCAGCAGCAGGGGAGACCTACATGCCCCAAGTGTGGGAGATTTCATACAGAAACTTGCTACCTTGACCTTCCAGTGTGCTTCGGGTGCGGGGTGAGAGGTCACATTCAGCGGGACCGCCGTGCACCCCGTCAGGGTATGGGTAGGGGATCTGCTTAGTCATCCGGTTCTTCAGCTGCTACACCATCAGCGCGTACTCCAGCAGCAGCAGGGCGTGGTGCAGCTAGGGGTGGAGCTCAGGGTAGGGGTGGACCTAGCCGATTCTATGCATTGAGTGGCCGCCAAAATGCCGAGGCTTCTCCGGATGTTGTTACAGGTATCATGTCTGTTCAGACTATTGATTGCTATGCCCTTATTGATCCGGGGTCCTCCTTGTCTTATGTTACTCCATTCATTGCTTCAAGCTTTGGGATAGAACCCGAACAGCTTCATGAGCCGTTCTCTGTGTCGACTCCTATTGGTGATTCTATTACAGCCTCACGAGTCTATAGGAATTGTGTTGTTACGGTGGGTGGTCGTGATACCACAACCGATCTTATTGAGCTTGGGATGGTAGATTTTGATGTAATTATGGGGATGGATTGGCTCTATTTGTGCTTTGCCAAACTTGACTGTCGAACGAGAGTTATGAGGCTCGAGTTCCCTAACGAGCCAGTTATTGAATGGAGAGGAAATGGTGTAGTGCCAGGGGGTAGGTTTATTTCCTACCTTAAGGCTTCGAAGATGATTAAGAAAGGGTGTATCTATCACCTGGTTCGGGTAACGGACACCACCTCAGATGTGCCTACCCTCGAGTCCGTGCCAATTGTGAATGAATTTCCTGAAGTGTTTCCAGATGAGCTTCCGGGCATTCCGCCGGATAGGGAGATTGACTTTGGGATCGATGTATTGCCGGATACTCAGCCAATATCCATTCCACCATACAGAATGGCGCCAACAGAGTTAAGGGAGTTAAAGGAGCAGTTGAGGGATTTATTAGAGAAAGGGTTCATACGACCGAGTGTGTCGCCGTGGGGTGCTCCGGTTCTCTTTGTCAGAAAGAAGGATGGGTCACTTCGAATGTGTATTGATTATCGGCAGCTCAACAAAGTCACCATCAAGAATAAATATCCTTTGCCTCGAGTGGATGATCCGTTTGACCAATTGCAGGGAGCGAAGTTCTTCTCAAAGATTGATTTACGGTCTGGGTACCACCAGTTGAAAATCAGGGAGCAGGATATTCCTAAGACCGCCTTTAGAACTCGTTATGGTCACTTTGAGTTTTTGGTCATGTCTTTTGGGCTAACCAATGCCCCAGCAGCTTTCATGGACCTTATGAATCGTGTTTTCAAGCCATTCCTAGATTCCTTTGTGATTGTATTCATTGACGACATCCTCATCTACTCTCGGAGCAGGGAAGATCATGCCGTTCACCTCAGAGCAGCATTGCAGACCCTTCTTCAGCATCAATTGTATGCCAAGTTCTCAAAATGTGAGTTTTGGTTGAAGTCCGTAGCCTTTCTAGGGCATGTTATTTCTAGTGAGGGAATTCAGGTGGATCCTCAGAAGATTGCGGCAATGAAAGATTGGCCTAGACCCACGACCCCAACAGAGATTCGTAGCTTCTTGGGTTTGGCAGGGTACTATCGGAGGTTTGTAGAGGGATTCTCAACCCTCGCTTCCCCATTGACAAAACTGACGCAGAAGGCAGTGAAGTTCCAGTGGTCCGATGCTTGTGAGAAAAGTTTCCAAGAATTGAAGTCAAGATTGACCTCGGCACCGATATTGGCCTTGCCAGAAGGCATAGAGGGATTTGTGGTTTATTGTGATGCCTCCAGGGTTGGTTTGGGATGTGTATTGATGCAGCACGGAAAAGTCATATCTTACGCTTCCAGGCAACTCAAGAACCATGAGAAGAATTATCCGACGCATGATTTGGAACTTGCAGCTGTTGTGTTTGCCTTGAAAATATGGCGACACTATCTTTATGGGGTACATGTAGATGTGTTTTCAGGACCACAAGAGCCTCCAGTATTTGTTCAAGCAGAAAGAGCTGAATCTGAGACAGCGGCGGTGGTTAGAACTACTCAAGGACTATGATATGAACATATTGTACCATCCAGGAAAGGCAAATGTGGTAGCCGACGCTCTTAGTCGAAAATCCATGGGTAGTTTGACTCATTTCGGTGTGGATCAGAGACCCCTGGCTCGAGAGGTCTACCAATTAGCCAGCTTGGGGGTTCGTATTTCGGCGTCGGACGAGGGGGATATCTTGGTGCATAATGGAGCAGAATCATCATTGGTCGCGGAAATCAAGGAAAAACAGTTCATGGATCCAGCATTGGTTCGGGTGAAGGAAGCGATCATGAATGACAAGACCTCAGCATTTGTACTCAGCAGCGAAGATGGTGTATTGCGGTGTCAAGATAGACTATGTGTTCCGGATGTGGACGAGCTTCGGGAAAGAGTGATGGCAGAGGCTCATACTTCCGGGTATTCTGTGCACCCTGGTTCAACGAAAATGTATCACGATCTCAAGGAGATTTATTGGTGGAACGGTATGAAAAGGGATGTAGCAAGCTTTGTAGCTAAATGTCCGAACTGTCAACAAGTGAAGGCCGAGCATCAACGGCCCGGTGGATTAACTCACCTTATAGAAATACCAAGGTGGAAATGGGAGATGATCAATATGGATTTCGTGGTAGGGTTACCTCGCACTCGGCGAAAGTTCGACTCAATATGGGTGATAGTGGATCGACTCACCAAATCAGCTCACTTCCTGCCTGTCAAGTCCACTGATACTGCGGAGCAATATGCAAGATTGTACATCAAGGAGATAGTAAGACTTCATGGCACTCCACTTTCTATTATCTCGGATCGCGGGGCTCGGTTCACAGCTAACTTTTGGAAGAAGTTTCAGCAAGGTTTGGGAACTCAGGTGAATCTCGGCACAGCTTTCCATCCACAGACCGATGGTCAGGCCGACCATTCAGACGCTTGAAGATATGTTGCGGGCTTGTGTCTTAGATTTTAAAGGTAATTGGGATGAACACTTGCCACCGATAGAATTTGCTTACAATAACAGCTATCATGCTAGCATTCAGATGGCCCCGTTTGAGGCATTATACGGGAGAAGATGTAGATCGCCAATCGGGTGGTTTGAAGCAGGTGAAGCAGAATTGCTAGGGCCGGATATGGTGTACGAAGCCATGGAAAAAGTTAAGGTTATTCAGGAGAGGATGAAAACAGCACAGAGTCGTCAAAAGTCCTATGCAGACGTTCGTCGAAGGGATTTGGAGTTTCAAGTCGATGATTGGGTGTTCTTGAGGGTATCTCCTATGAAGGGAGTCATGCAATTCGGAAAGAAAGGGAAATTGAGTCCTAGGTATGTCGGGCCATATCGGATCGTTCAAAGGATTGGTCAAGTTGCTTATAGGCTAGAGTTGCCTCCTGAGATGTCATCAGTGCACCCAGTATTCCATGTGTCCATGTTGAAGAAAGTGATTGGAGATCCATCCACCATCATGCCAGTCGAAGCTATAGAGGTTAATGAAGATTTGTCATATGAAGAAGTTCCAGTTGCCATTCTTGATAGGCAAGTCCGTAAGTTGAGAAATAAGGAAGTTGCCTCTGTTAAAGTATTGTGGCGAAGTCAACAAGTTGAGGAGGCCACATGGGAAGCGAAAAAAGAGATGAAGGAAAAGTACCCCCATTTGTTTGATCAAGCCTAGAAGAAATTAGGTGACCCTCCTACTCTTAGTAACTGTCATCTTGTCTAAGTTGTTTCCCTCTTAGTATTAGTAAAGTCCCCTTCATTTTGTAATGAGTTAAATGTGTTGTTACCTTGGGTCACTTGAACCTTTCTTGATAAATGAAATCCTTATAAATATTTGGGTGTTAAATAAACAACTAATAGTAAGTTTAGATTGGTAATGGTTTGTTAAGTGTACATGGTGTGTTAAAATGGTTAAATAAGGTGAGAATTCATTGAAGTGACTAGTTTATGTGCAATTCTAACAATGTGATAGAATATGTGCATTCGTTGAGGTAAGAAAGTGTATACCAGTTGTGAAAAGTGTTGTATTTGTGTATTGTTGTTTGGTAATGTGTTTCGGGGGCCCTCTGACAGGTGGATATGTCCATAATACAAAGGAAACTCCGGCGAAATTTTTCTAAAATATAAGAGTTAGTCAAAATTTTGATGGTTGCATATCATGTCTTTCAAAACCAACTCATTTATTTCAAAATCCTCATTCGAGGACGAATGATCTTAAGGGGGGGAGGATGTAAGGCCCTGTAAAATATTTGTGCATAAAACCTAGTAGCTATAGTGTCATGGTCCGAATAATGTGTTAGGAATGCCGCGGTTCGGACCCTTGGTAGTGATTTAAGTTTCAAAAATGTAGAGAATTAATTTTTCCGAAAAGTGTCCAATATGCGGTCAAGAATGCGATCGCAAACCTGGACATGCGGACCGCATTCTTGCCGCAAAACATTCCAGAGAGTCTCCCAAAATCATGTTGAAAAGTGCGGTCGATATGCGATCGCATGTCAAATCTGCGGTGCACTTTGCGACCGCAGATCAAGCATGCGGACCGCATTCTGGCCGCATTCCTTAACAGAACCTGTGTAAATTTGGGGCAATTCTGCGGTCACTATGCGGACCGCATGTTGATTCTGCGGTCGCATAGTGCACCGCATAATTGACCCCGGCCCGGATTTTTGTAACATTTTGACCCGATCTCTTCTTTAATATAACACACTTCTTCTTCATTTTATCATATCATCTTACCAAAATTAGAGAGAGAAGAGAGGATTTTTAGAGAGAGAAATCTTTCATCTTCAAAGATTGTTCCAACTATCTTAATTCCAAGGGATCTTAGGGCAAGGATTCAACTTCCCAATCTTTTCAAGGTAAAAACCCTAACTATTTTCTTTGACTTTCAGTTTTAATTGGGTAAAGAAAGGTTTGCATATAATAGCTTTTGAAAATAGAATTTTTACACTCATGCATGATTATTGAACTTGATTTTTAGTAAAAAGAAGTGAGTAGAAGTAAGAGTCTTCAAGAACAAGGTTGGCAAGAGTAAGATAGCTTGGGTAAGCATAAAGTAGGAAGTTAACGGAAGAAAACTCACCACCGGTATGTATGGCTAATTTTGATTCTTGTAAAATCGCCCAAATGTGTGCGAATTGTTTTGGCATGTGTCAAATTGAGAAATTTTACGTAATTCTTTGATTTCCTTGTTGAGCATTCGATTGATGTTGAACTACGTGTGGTGTGGTATGAAATATGAATTTAAAGATAAAAAGGTAATCGAGATTGGTAAAGAATTGGGAACAACCATTGTGATGGCATATTTGGCTTATTGTGGAAGGAATTTGAAACACCTTAATTGTGGTAAATTGTTGAACATGATTATGTGGGCATTTTCGATTTTGGAATACTTGTAACTTGGTTTTGATATTGGCTTGAGAAGAAATTGAGAACATGAACCAATGTGTAAGTTGCTTATTTGAACTTGTTGAAATTGTGTGTAGTACCTTATCTGCTGTTTGAAATTGTTGTGTTTTCAATTGTAAGGCGGGGTCGTGTTGCGCGCCGCAACGTGGGGAAATAAGGTGTGGGTTGGGGTGATAAGGGTGGCCGAGGTAATAAGGGTGGTCAGGGGCAATAAGGATGGAAAGCGATCGAAATCGCTATTGAAAATTGATACAAAAAAAATCAATAATGTGAAATTGTGAAAGGAGACAGCAGGAGAGTTTGCAACCTGTGGGGCACTGATTGCCCCTTTGTTTAACTACTTCTGCTTTATGTTGTTGATTGGTTGTTGCTCTATTTGTTGACCTTGAATGTGCTTGTGTTGAGGCTTATATGAAATGAGTAAAAGGTGGAAAATATGGTTGGTTGGCTTGTTTAGTTTTGATGTAATTTAATGGCTTGAGTTTACTTGGGACAAGGTTTGTCCATACATACCAGTACAATTCAAGTGTACTGACGTCCCTTTTGCCGGGGACGCTACATTCGTGTTATGATTGTAGGTGGATCCGTAGCGGGCACTTCAGCTTATCGGCAGTAGCATTCTTCACCTTCCATTGGCCTATTTGGTGAGCTTCTTTCCTCTCGGGGCCTTGCGTGGCTCATGCCACTTCTATTTTAGACTTTATTTTGATTTTTGTGTAAGGTATAGCCGGAGCCTTATTACCGGCAAGTATTTTATCATCCTTTGTATCCTAGAGACTCCGTAGACAGTATACTGTGGGATTATGGGCTATGTATATATGTGTCGGGCGTTGTAATTTGTAAACTTGTTAAGAAGTTAAGTGTGTTGTTATGTTTGTTAAAAGTGTGATTTTTGTTATAAATTTATAAATAAGAAACAATCAACACAGGGGTAACGCGTGGGAATGAATCACATCAAGGGCAACACTACAGTCCGAACAAAGGAAAATGAAGAATTCAAGAGATGATGAGAACCACCACGGGACTCCAATATGAGAGAAATAAAACGAGAGAGTCTTATCGGTGAAAACCCTCACGGGCACCGTAAGGCGACAATGAGTTGAGAGAAAGAAAAATCAAAAATGAGAGAGGCTTGATGGTGAAAACCCTATGGGCACTACAAGCCAACTAAGGAGTTGAATCAGATCAACGAAATGAAATGTTTAAGACCAGTTTCACGACAGAACTTGCAACAAGAGATGAACATCAGGTTTGCTATACAGAAAAGGCTGAAAGTGTATATCAAGGTCGCTAGAGTCGGTATTCACATTCGATGGGTCATTCTTCTGTAGGTTTCTTGTTTGGAATTGTCTCTTCCTATTTTCTTTCTCTATATTCTCCCCACATTGTCTTTCCCTCCTATTGAGTCTGTCGGGTCATAACAAGTAAAGAAATGATTTCAAAATTTTCCACCAAGCTTTTTAATTGCACGAGATGGGATTCAGCCAATACATCAATTGTCATAAGCCAGGAAAAATGTCAGACATGATTGATTTGCCAGCTATCAATGTACTTTAGGAATTTTCGAAATATGAAGGCTCGGTGTTCGAATAACACAACAGATGAAGGTGAATAGATCAAAGGAATGTCCCGGGATAGGATTGACAGAGAGTGGTACACCAAAAGGAAATCAAATTTATCATGACTAGTGATGACACAATAAAGACTTTGAAGGCAAGGCCAGTGATTTAAACCAAAAGAGCAATATGTGCAATGAAGTGGGTAACAATTAAAAATGTTTTGGGGTTCATGGGAGAGACAAAGGTTGGCAAAGTGCCAACTCGGGAACAATATAACAAATGAAAGTATGGGGTTCAAACAGAGAGAAGGTATATATTATGACAAAGGAAAGAGTCAGTCAAGAAAAAATCAAGGTCTTCAAATGAAATCATTGAAGGAACAAAAGACTTCAAGATCGGAGTTTGTGGGATCCGTCAAGAAATGGACAACATACAGGCCGTAAGGGAGGCGGGTTTGAATAAAGCAGAAGTGAAAATGGATATTCGAAAGAAATTATTTATCAAGGGAGAGTGAAAGAGCAGTCGCCATCAATGTTCAAGGCCACAACCAACCACCGCATTCAAAATTAACAGATTTTTTTTGCTTTGAAATAGGAGCAAAAGATATTCTACAAGAGGATTATCAAACTGGGGCAGAAAAATTTTCTGTCATTTTCTTGAAATCGGGTAGTCATCCGAAGAGCATGAAGGTAAATACAATTATTTTGAAAGTGGACAATTCAAGTCGGAAGGTAAATGAAACAAGTTTCGGAGAATGATAAGAGTCAAAATCTTAGTCTGTTGAATCTTTCACCTAAGATGAAAATCTTAGTCCGATGAATTTTTCACCTAAGATAAAACGATAAAATCTTAGTCTGTTAAAATTTTCTCCTAAGATAAATGTCTTAGTCTGATGAATTTTTCACTTAAGATGAGTTTTTCACCTAAGATAAAGGAATAATGTAATTTGAAAACAAAAGGAAGGTAGAAGTTGATAAAAAGGCATAATTTGAAAATGAAAGCAAAAGTTGGAAAAGAAAACGAAGGTGTAATTTGAAAAGAAAAGGAAGGCATAATTTGAAAACAAAAGGGAAAAGCGAAAGTTGGAAAAAGAAAGAAAGGCAAAGTCAAAAAAGAAAGGAATGATTGTTGAATTTGAAAGACTTAAGAAAGTGTGATGAATTATCTCCTGGAGTCATAATCTCAGTCCGATGGATATTCCTCCTGAGACAACACAGAAAATAGACCCAGTCTGAAGAATTATCTCCTGGAGTCATAATCTCAGTCCGATGGATCTTCCTCCTGAGACAACACAGAAAATAGACCCAGTCTGAAGAATTGTCTCCTAGAGTCATGATCTTAGTCCGATGGATTTTCCTCCTGAGACCACATAGAAAATGGATCTAGTCTGATGAATTATCTCCTAGAGTCAAAATCTCAGTCCGATGGATCTTCCTCTTGAGACTATTTTTTAATTTTTTAATTCCTGTTCAGGCACCCACTTGTATAACGAGGGAATATTTTCCTAAGATTAAAGGTCTTAGTTTGATGAATTTTTCACCTAAGATAAACTTTAGTCACAAAGTAACACAAAAATTTTTAATTCCTGTTCAGGCGCCCACCTGTATAACGAGGGAATATTTTCTGCATTTTCAATTTTTGCTTAGGCGCCCACCTGGATAACAAGGGAATACTTTTCTGCATTTTTAAATTTTTACTCAAGCGCCCACCAGGATAACAAGGGAATACTTTTCTGCATTTTTAATTTTTGCTCAGGCGCCCACCTGGATAATAAGGGAATACTTTTCTGCATTTTAAAATTTTTGCTCAGGCGCCCACTTGGATAATGAGGGAATACTTTTTCAAAAATTGAAATTTTTCTTTTAATTCTTACATTTAATAGCATGATATGCCCAGTCACCATACTGGGGCAGAAAAAAATTCTTTGGTTGTTTATTTTGTCGCATGCAGAGGTCCACCTAGAAAATGGACACATATTTCAAATTGAAGGAGTTGAACATCATCAAGGCAATAACCAGAATGCCGTTGAAAGAGTACAAAATACAAGTTTAAGACAACAATAATAATGCCAAATACAAGTTCAAGGCAACAACAAGGATGCCGTTAGAACAATACAAGTTCAAGGCAATAACAAGAATGTTGTTAGAAGGATGCCAAATGCAAGTTCAAGGCAACACAAGAACAAGTTGGAAGGCATAGATAGGATTTTTTGTAATTCATAAACCATATCTTAGGCTAGCTTCTTTTATTTTTACTATGGTGTAATAAGGGGTCAGTCAGCAGTAATAATAAGCAACATCAGTGAGATCACAGTCCCTAGTAGTCCCAGCTACCAAACATTTCCGAACTACACTGACCTGATTCCTGTTTAGCCCAGGATATGTAGGCAACCTCTGAAGCAGGGTGCGGTCAAAACTTTTCAAAAATTCTTCACAACGGAATACTCGAACGGGTAAAAATCATTCATAGTTGCTCACTTATCTTTGCACTGAAACTCTTCGTGTTTCCGAGCAAAGAGAGGCAGCTGTGAGCACGTGATGTTTACCCTACATATGAGTTATTCCGACAAAATTCAAATAAAATAATTTTTTCTTTATTTTTATAATATTTGTAAATTTTGTGAATTTTTGCATGTTATCTGTGCATAAAGAAATACAAAAATTCATTTAGAAATTAATTTCTCATGTAGTAGATATTAATTCATTTTGAAAAATTAAAGAAAAATTAAAAAATAACATTTGTTTGCTTTAAATTGAAAAATTGACAAAAGAAGTTAATTAGTTTAACAAATTTTAATAAATTCCAAATTAAATACAAAATAGGAAAAAATATGGAAAAATACAAAGGAAAATTAAAATACAACAAAATACAAAATACAAAGAAAATAAAATACAAAATACAAAAATAAAATAAATACTAGAATTAAAATAGAAGAAATGAAAAGAATAAGTAAAGAAGGACAAATGAACATTTGGGCCCGTGAATCCAAATGCCCACGCCGAAATACTATTATACCCATCAGCCCAAACAACCAGACCCAAGAAAGCTACCCACCCGATCCGGTCTTTAAATCCCTCAAACGACGCCGTTTATGGCGTCTTAATATTGGCCATTCATCATACTTAATCTGACGGTTGATAATAAGGATGATATTTAGAATAATAAGAGCAAATATAAACAAATAATGACATATACATATTAGCCTAAAAGATTTCCTTCCTCTTCCTCACCCCTGTGCCGCCTTATATCACCCCTTCCACCTCCCTGTCGCCGCTAGGGTTCCACCGTCAATGGCGGCGGCAGGCCATCTTCTCCGACCAAGACTAACACCAAACGAGTCCTCTTCATCCCCTCAATCTTGATCCATCAATGGTTTTTTTCAAAGACCAACCAAACATCCCAAAACTTACAAACCCTAGGCGCCGCCGCCACCACCCACGGCGGCGCCGCCACCCCAAACTTCCCTAAAACTCACACCCTTTCACCTTACCAACATCCTCAACACTGTGTTGAAGGTTTCAAGTCCTAAAAGCTACCAAAAAATCCAAATGACCAAGAAAGGTTTGATATTTCAAGAAAATCAAAGAATCACAAGCGCCTGAAGGAAAAAAGAAAAGAAGGAAAAAAGAAAAGAAGGAAAAGGAAAGTAAAAGAAGACAGCTTGAATAAACGAAAACAAGAAAGCTAAGTTTTTCTTTCTTCTGATTTTATTTCAAGTATTTCCTTTTTATATGCATGTTTCTTTTCTGATTTCTCTCCTTGTTATTCATTTATGTTCGTTAACATTAGAATTAGAGTAATTAGGAAATTAGGAGTTAATTAGTTGAAATGATTTTCCTTTTTGAAATTAGTCATGATTAAATAAATCGGTAACATTTTATTAAAACACACATGCCTATATTTTAATTTTGTTGGTTTAATGAGATTTTGTGCTTAAACTGGATTTAATTAAATATTAGTTTACTGAAATTTCAGATATATAATATGACTGGTTTTTGAATGAATTGATTGATTGAATTTATTAGCAACTAATTCTAATAAGTGTTGCTAGTTATTAGCACAATTTAGCCTTAATTGTTTAAATAGTAAGTTTGGTTATAACTGTGATTAGTAATTAGTTTGATTATATGATCTGCTCCTTAACAGTTATGGGTTCACATAAGTTGATAGTTAAAATCACATGCTTCGTATCCACTTAGGGTGCTTACTTGATAGACTCAATTAATGATTAAGTATTCTGATTAACTAGATTCAACCATTTATCAATTTGTTCCTTTGAGTCCTGTTAATCGAGTGATTAATCATAAAGTGGCTATGTTTTTAAGATTGCCTGATGTTGGTTATTGTTGCAGTGTGATTTTGAGTTTTTGACTGTTCTGAATTTTTGATTTGTTAAAGGGCCAATTGGTTAATTGGACTATAACATAAAAGTTACCTAGTTATGGCTATTTGATAAATACAGTTCCGATTTTTGAAAATTGGTCAAGTAAATAGGAATAAAAACATATGATTTAGAAGGGTAATAACTGTTAGGAAGTGGGGGTAAAATGGGGAATAAGAAATGGTTTAATGGTAATAAGACTAAAAGGAGAAGGGGTACAATTGGAAAATGAAATGGTATAATTGTTAAAAATATAGAGGATTAAGGGCAGTTTGGGCATAAAAAAGGTAGAATCAGTAGTTTCCCTACACAAGTGAGGGTACAATAGGAATTCCAAGGAACTGAAATATGGTAGAATTAGCTAAAATGTTCTAGAAGGGGCTGTAGTGTATATTTATTACAAACATTTGCACTTACTTGTGCAACAAGCTAGAAATTAGAGGATTAACAAGTAAATAATTCAAATTTGAATTTCCCTCCCATCTTTGCCTATATATATGCAGTAATTCTACAAAATTGAAAAAGACTTTTGAACCTTAGAACTTTTGAACCCAAGAGATTTTTGGAACCCTATAAGCTTTAAAAACCCTAAAAAAATTCCCACAAAATATCTGCTAGATTGCAGATCTGAAATTTACATTTCACATTATTTTTTCTTCTTTCAACATTTCAAATTCATATCAAAATCCAAAAACAATCAAAAACTTGTAGCGACCCGGCTGGTCGTTTTAGAATTTACGTCCCGATCCCCAATTTAACTGTTCCCCTGAGTTCATTTCTGCTATTGTAATTTGCCGAGAGGGTTGGTTCTGGAATTTGGAGTGTTTTGGGACACTTAGTCCCTAAATAGAAGCTTTATAGTTGAAAAATGGCCCGTAGTTGGAATAGTATTAAGACGACCTCGGAATGGAAATCCGATATCCGATGGTTCCATTAGCCCCGTTAGGTGATTCGGGGTTAGGAGCGCGTTCGGAATGTATTTTGGAGGTCCGTAGCTCAATTAGGCTTGAAATGCCGAAGTTTGAAATTTTGGCGAATCCGAACGATAGGTGAGATTTTGATCCGGGGTCGGAATGGAATTCGGACAATTTTTGCAGCTTCGTTATGTGATTTTGGATATGTCCGCAAATTTTCAGGTCATTCGGACGTCGTTTGGTCGGGTTTTTGATTGAATGTTAGTTTCGGAAGTTTTGAAGAAACTTAGGCTTGAATCCGTGTGTAATTGGTGATTTTGATATTTAGGATGGTGTTTTTATGATTGGAACAAGTTCGTATCGTGTTTTGGAGTATGTTGGTGGCTTTCGTTGGGGTCCCGGGGGCCTCGGGATGAATTCGGACCATCAAACGGGCATTTTGAAGCCTTGAAAACCTGCAAAAAATTGCAGGTGCAGCAGGGATTTGGCCTTCGCGTTCGCGTGAAGGTGGTCGCGTTCGCGTAGGCCAGTCCAAGGCATCGCATTCGCGTGAGGACCTACGCGTTCGCATAGATGGTATGGTGTGATGCTTCGCGTTCGCGTGACCTGGGTTCGCGAACGCGTAGAAGGGGAAAAGTCAGCATCGCGATCGCGTGACCTGCTGTCGCATTCGCGTAGAGGTGAATTCTGGCACCGGGGATTTTTGTGCTTCGCGGACGCGTGGGGTAGCGTCGCGTTCACGAAGGGTAATTTTTGCAGGCCATCGCGGACGCGTGGAGAACTTCGCGTTCGCGTAGAAAACGTTTGGGCTGCTCATCGCGAACGCGTGATCAGTAACGTGAACGCGTAGGGTAATGGGGTCTGGCAGTGACTTTAAGTCCAGAAACATTTCAGACGCGGCCTCATACCCAAAAAACTTCCATTTTTGAGTTCCAATAGAGAGGAAATTGAAGGGGAAACGCTGGGATATCATCGGGAAATCATCGGGGGTAAGTTTCTTGGCCTTAATTCGTTAGTTTTTCATGAAATCCGTGGTTATTTCACTGTTAATGGAGGATTTGAGCCCTAGGCCTAAATTTTAGAAAATATTTGATTTGAATGGGCAAACGGAGTCCGATTTCGATAAATTTTATATGCACGGACTCGTGTTGAGATAAGGAACCCGAATATATAACTTTCGTAATTTTTCGAGAAGCGTACCAAAAGTCGGGTTTTGGCAACTTGTGGGTTTTGGTGTATTTTGAATTGTTTTGATTGGGTAATGCCCAATTGGCCTATTTTGATGTGATTCTATTGATTTTTATCAGATACTACACCTGTAGAGGCCTACATTCGCGGCAAGAGAGTTATCTCTTAGCGGTTTTGTATCGGAGTCGAGGTAAGTGGCTTGTCTAACCTCGTGTGGGGGAATTTTCACCCCTAGGATATTATGTGATAGTTTAAATGCCTTGTACGCGAGGTGACGGGCGTGTACATGCGCTGGTTGTTGAATACGTACTTTATTTAAAATGTTCGATGAGTGATATTCCTGTCTTTAGCTGTTAATTTGATATTTTACCCGGTAGTGGTTAGAAAAGCATGATTAGGTAGTATTTAACTGTCTAGTTGCCTAATTGTCTTGCTTGAACTTCTTGATAATTGTTGGCACTAGTTTCGGTGAAGTTGTAGTTAAGCATGTTATATTCTCTCTGTGTATTTCTTTATTTGTTGTGTTTGTGGAGTGCAGGTTCGATTCCCGAAGATCCCAGGGCTGTGGGTTCGATTCCCAGAGACCCGGAGTGGTATTGTTTGTAGACTACGAGTTCAATTCCAGGAGATCCTGAGTTATTGATATATGGACTGCGGGTTCGATTCCCGGAGATCCTGAGTTATTCAGATATGGACTGCGGGTTCGATTCCCGGAGATCCCGAGTTATTGATATATGGACTGAAGGTTCGATTCCCGGAGATCCTGAGTTATTAAGATATGGACTGCGGGTTCGATTCCAGGAGATCCTGAGTTATTGAGATATGGACTGCGGGTTCGATTCCCGGAGATCCTGAGATTTATTGAGATATGGACTGCGGGTTCGATTCCCGAAGATCTTGAGTTATTAAAATATGGACTGCGGGTTCGATTCCCGGAGATCATGAGATATTGATATATTATTGAGATGTGGGCTGTGGGTTCGATTCCCAGAGACTCGAAGTGGTATTGTTTGTAGACTACGGGTTCAATTCCCGAAGATCCTAATTATTGAGATATGGACTGCGGGTTCGATTCCCGGAGATTCTGCGTTATTAAGATATGGACTGCGGGTTCGATTCCTGGAGATCCCGAGTTATTGAGATATGGACTGCGGGTTCGATTCCCGGAGATCCTGAGTTATTGAGATATGGACTGCGGGTTCGATTCCCGGAGATCCCGAGTTATTGAGATATGGACTGCGGGTTTGATTCCCGGAGATCCTGAGTTATTGAGATATGGACTGCGGGTTCGATTCCCGGAGATCCTGAGCTATTGATATATTATTGAGATGTGGATTGCGGGTTCGATTCCCGGAGATCCTGAGATTTATTGAGACATGGGCTGCGGGTTCGATTCCCGGAGACCCAAGGGTACTGTTGATGTGACTGTTGGTTCAATTCCCACAGGTCCTAGACTTGTTAATTGAGTTTGTGACTTGTTGTTAGCTTAATTGTAGACGGATGCAGAAATCATTTTATTGTTGTTATTTCGGAATTATTATCATTTAAACTGCTTATTATTGTTATTATCATTTTGTAATTGTTTTCTCTCAGTAGGGCCCTGACCTTCCTCGTCACTACTCCATCGAGGTTAGGCTTGGCACTTACTGAGTACCGCCGTGGTGTACTCATGCTACTCTTCTGCACACTTTTGTTGTGCAGATCCAGGTACATCAGGACAGGCTCATACTAGGTGATTCGGCAGCACTTTGGGAGACCTCGAGGTATGATCTGCTACGTCCGCGGATCCGGAGGCCCTCCTTCTATTCTGATAGTATTAGTAGATGTTTTCCTTCATTTCGTTGTTAGATACTCTTTAAACATAGAGCCACAATTGTATACTCTCTTTTAGTCTGTGTTGTCCGTGGGATTCCGGGTCTTGGTGGTGTTTTATACAGTGTGTTTGATGGGTGTATGTGCCAAGCGGCATGGATTACATCTCCTTTTCATATTATTTTCCGCTATTTCTTATTTAATGTTCATAAACTGGTATATTCCGCAACGTGTTAGGCTTACCTAGTCGTGGGGACTAGGTGTCGTCACGGCATGTTCACAATTGGTGAACTAGGGTCGTGACAAGTTGGTATCAGATCTCTAGGTTCGTAGGAGTCACGGGACACAGACCGATTACTTAGATTCTCGCCGATCGATACGGAGACGTCTGTATTTATCTACGAGGGGCTATGTAACTGTTTAGGAACTCTTCAATTCTTTGAATTCCTTATCGTGCGCCATTTATTCTGCTGGAGCCTATATCACATGTTCTTTTGCATCCACTCGTGTACTGAAATTGCGCACTTGGTATCTTGTATGCGCCGACGGTTCGTGATACTGCAGAGAGATCTCAAGGAAGTCAAGAATTTACTCAACCATTATTACCGCGTGTCATCCATATCGATAATGCAAGAGAATTGAGTGCTCTTCAATTGTGCACATGGGGGTGCACTAGGTTCTGACATTCGGTTGATAAGTACGGTCTTGAGAAGATTTACTTAACTGCCTAATCGTCACAATAATGGTAGAATCGCAAGGTGGATGTAGATCTAAAGATAGTTGGTGGTAATAAAGACTATGTGGTTCATATGAGATATCTATTTAGCGAAGGATTCAGCCAGCAGAGATACTGGGAAATGAGTTTAGCTGTCTTAAGAAGGACATGTACCAAACGAATGTCTTGGGCTTGTCTTATGATGAAGACGTATGAATGTTAAAAGCTAGTATCATGGATTAGCAAGATGTACCTTAAGGCTTCGTGCCAAGTGAAAGGATTTCACTATCAACGATCAAATTATGGGTCATGTGTCATATCAGATTTGGCCTACGATGTATTTAGGTGCGTGCCAAAAAGAATGACCTCTTTCCTTATTTGGAAACAATTTACCTTTATGCAATGATTTATAGCCACACAAAATAAAGGTGCCTCATTTTACACCACAAGATCAAAAGTCTTCTCTTTTTTCTTAAACTCCGTGCCCAGTCAAATGGGTTCACATAAATTGAAACGGAGGGAGTATTAGTGAGTAAATTTTTTTGAATATTCATTAATGTCTTTGAAACTTGAGGATGGGCAAGAGTTGAGGCTAGTATGGTATGATGTTGGGACTTTTGATGTTCCTGTGTCCCTAATAAAATTCTACCTTTCATTATCAGCAGGGAAGATTTCGGCAAGGGCTACATGGTGCCTCGTAGGTGTGAGAATCACATTATGTCTTAAGCTATCGTGGAGCGAGAAGATGTTTGGTTGTAATTGGATGAGGTCATACCCTATTGTGTCAGAGTGCTAATAGAGCACAGGAGGTTATGTTTTTTGGATCAAGTGAATTGCAGTTGAATAAGAGTAGATGACTTGAGCGAATGTTTCTAATATGTTCGGGAGTCGTGTAATAGTGGCTTTGAGCTAAGTGGGAGAGTCCCACCGCTTACGATTGGGTCACATGGTTAATTACCTGTGTGAATTCTGGATACTAGCGTATTATTGTGTTATTGCAGCCACGGGAAAGGACCATGTGTGGTAATTTGAGTATATGTATTGTTGAATGCATGTTATGGTTAGCCTTATTGGCTCATGTTCGAACTTGAGGAAAGATTCATGATTTACGCCTCGTATAGGTGCACGTTGCAAGGGAAGTGGTTCCGTTGGGGGCTTTATCGAGAGGGTATTCACATGTTATAAAAATCCAGTAGAGTTGGTTGCGTACTGGGGCACATCAGGGCCAGATGGATCTCAATAGTGGTCCTAGTGAATTCAAGAGGTAAAGTGTGGTACCTGATAATACTGAGACTATAAGTACAGTTGGGAGTCAAATTTTTGAAGCAACTTATGAAGAAAGGCACAAAATGTTCTATGATGTTTTGACTTGTGGTGTAGTATTTGAGAGACATGAAATGGTCGTCGTCCTTGAGATAGCATGGCCTCATGATTTAAGGTCACTCGGGGTGAGTGCGGTTGGAATACGTTAGGTATTGAAGGGAGATATTAACATTTCTAAGGCAATCAAGGATAAACTGGAAGAAAGTAGATTGATTAGCCATAGTTGAGTTGGCATATTGGTGTCAATGATCGGTTCATGTAACGTGATCGAGTTATGCATGCGATTTGTGGCGGTGCATTTGAGGCTTGTCGGCCGCAGTGATTGATGGTATTCTGAAGTATTTTTCTGTTAGGGCCTGTTATGAGTACGCGGATCTCGGGAAGGGTTATGGTGGTTTGGACCACTACTTAGAGATTGGCATATTCGATGGTTATGAGAATTCGCCTGTATGTTGCTATAGTTCTCTTGAAATGAGTTAAATGGAAATTCTTATGTGATGAAGTATTAGCCTATCGTCAGTTCTAGAGTTGTGATGGAAATCGTGTCTATCTTATATCAGCACGTGAGGTGTAGTGAGTGGTATGGAATTTGAAGTAAGGACCAAGGTCGCAGTTTGGTCAATGAATGTGATATAAAGAGCTCGGATGAGCAGGAAAGGAGTTTCGGTGTTTTGAGTAAGATGGGTATTAACGTCGGTATCACTTGAGATCGGTGTTCTGTGAGAAAGGCTTTGCATCTCAGTTAAGGACTCTTGATTGCTTTTCAGTGTTAGTGCAGCGGTGGTTTGAATGTGCAGGCCAGTTTAATTATTCGGAAGATGGTGGGAGCTTGTCCCACAAGAAGATTGTATAGGTGTGACATGTAGTCACTTGATTTGGTTAGAATTTTTAAACCAAGTATGAGGATTTTGGTGATATCATCCATTTGAGAATTTATGCCTAGAGGGCACTCTGCTTATTGGGTTATAGACCTGTGAAATATTATTGACTTAGCTTGGCACGACCATGATAGACTTAAGGTCGGTGGACAGATTTAAATGTGGAAGTGAGCCTTACGTCAGGCCAGTTGTGTTAATCTAAACAATGCGCTCCTTATGGAGGGATAGTCGCGATCTTATTTCGTGGTTAGTTAATTCATGTAAAGATATATTACGTCGTACGAGTTGTGAGACGGCTTGGTAAATTCCTTATGTGTTGAGGTTCCGCTCAGCGGTGATGTTATATGAGCATGATGGCTCTTGAGACTTAGATTATGTATCGCACCTCAGTTGTGCTTGAGTTTGTAGCCTATAGCGCTATATGTTTTCCTTATGAATGATATCATGCACCTTAGTGTGCTTATGATCGATATTCAGTATTTTGATGTGATGAGCTATTCAGCTTGATGTATGGCTCCTAGTGTGAGTTATTAGTGTATATGGTAACCTGAGGGTTCAAAACCCCGGTTTAGCACATTGTGGCGCTAGTAAGCTGTGTCTCGCACCCCGTGGCAGGTGCAGAATTGATTATGATGGGGGATTGAGACTTGGTCCATCCCGGATATGAATAACATGTTATATGTGGTTGAAACACACAATGTGTTAGATATATTGGTGTGTTGTAAGCCATGTTTGGGGTCTTGTGCCGACCTGTAGTATCCCTAGGGGATAGATATATATATGTGATAGCTTGATTTGCTTAATCACTGATCTCAGTCCTGGTTTGAAATCACCTTATTGAAATGCTAAGTCACCTATTTTTGAACTGTTGTGTGACTCATATGCGTGTTGTGGACCGAGGATGGATCGGGTGGCACGCCGCCATGGTTATATTGTTTGGATCGGGTGGCACGCCGCCATGGTTATATTGTTTGGATCGGGTGGCACGCCGCCATGGGTATATTATTGGGATCGGGTTGCACGCCGCAACAGTGTGATGTTTATTTCAGTGTCTATAATTGCTTTTATGTGTTCTGTTTCCTATTTTCTGAGGAGGTCCATGTTAATGTGAGAGTTGAATAGTTCTCTCTAGTGTTCGCCTTCCTTTTGTATCACGTACGAATTAGTAGCCTACTGGCACATTGTGTCATCTTGTGGGACTTTTGATTATGTCTGATGTGGCTTATTGCCTGAGCAGTTCGTACTGGGTGAGATGAGATTATGTGATTTGGGGTCAGTGCAAGCTGATTATATGAAGTATATTATAGAGGAAAGGATCATCCTCTAGTTTAGGACAAGGTAATGGATCCTGTCAGGAATATAGACCCAATGAATTGTTGATTCATTAGTTGGTTATGGATATCGACACATCTCTTCCGTCGTGTCGGTATTGTAAAAGTTGGAACGAGACCTATGTAGATCATGAGGTGCAATGGGAGCATCTGATTCGTTGAATTTTGACTAATTTGGTCATAAAACTATTATTGTGGTCCTGGGGATTTTTGTGTTGCAAGGTAAGAATCCAGCAAGTTATGCATTCATGTTTGAGGATGGCGTGTGAGGAATAATTGAGTGATCTCTTGATGAAAAGAGGCATGTCATAGAATTCCGGATGTTGGAATTCGGCTCTAAGACTTATTTGTTTGAACAAAAGGGAATATCTTCAGATTATATCAGGCTAATGTGCTCAGCTGAGTCCGAGATTTATTGGCCCCTTTTTAGATTTTGAGGCGTGTTGGGGAGGTTGCTTATGAGTTGGCCTTACCTCCCAGCCTAGCCGGAGTTCACCCTGTATTTCATGTCTCTATGCTCCGGAGATAGATGTGACTTCATTTTAACCGCAGTTGTTTCATCTACTACTAATACTGTTCAGATTAGTCTAATTAGTTCCGATTAAGCTAACTACTGCCTACTAGTATTGTTAATTATCTATTCGTTTACAGGTTTACTTTTGTACCAGATTTAATTATTAACCTATTTTAATTAACTGGGTGATTATGATAACTACTACTACTCTAATCTACATACTACTCTATTACATTGTTTTCCAGCACCGATGTAACGACCCGGCCAGTTGTTTTAGAAAATTACGCCTCGATCCCCAATTTAACTGTTCCCCTAAGTTCATTTCTGCTATTATGGTTTGCCGGAAGGGTCGGTTCTGGAATTCGGAATGTTTTGGGACACTTAGTCCCTAAATAGAAGCTTTATAGTTGAAAAATGGCTCGTAGTTGGAACAATGTTAAGACGACCTTGGAACGGAAATCCGATGGTTCCATTAGCTCCGTTAGGTGATTTTGGGGTTGGGAGCGCGTTCGGAATGTATTTTGGAGGTCCGTAGCTCAATTAGGCTTGAAATGCCGAAGTTTGAAATTTTGGCGAATCCGAACGATAGGTGAGATTTTGATCCGGGGGTCGAAATGGAATTCTGGCAATTTTTGTAGCTTCATCATGTTATTTTGGATATGTCGCAAATTTTCAGGTCATTCGGACGTCGTTTGGTCGGGTTTTTTATTGAATGTTAGTTTCGGAAGTTTTGAAGAAACTTAGGCTTGAATCCGTGTGTAATTGGTGATTTTGATGTTTAGGATGGTGTTTTTGTGATTGGAACAAGTTCGTATCGTGTTTTGGAGTATGTTGGTGGTTTTCGTTGGGGTCCCGGGGGCCTCGGGGTGAATGCGGACCATCATCCGGCATTTTGAAGCCTTGAAAATCTGCAGAAAATTGCAGGTTAGTGCAGCAGAGAATTGGCCTTCGCGTTCTCGTGAAGGTGGCCGCGTTCGCGTAGGCTAGCCAGGCCAAGGCATCGCGTTCGCGTAAGGACCTATGCGTTTGCGTAGGTGGTGTGGTGTGATGCTTCGCGTTCGCATGACCTGGGTTCGTGAACGCGTAGAAAGGGAAAAGTCAGCATCGCGATCGCGTGACCTGCTGTCGCGTTCGCGTAGAGGTGAATTATGGCGCCGAGGATTTTTTTGCTTCGCCGACGCGTGGGGGAGCGTCGCGTTCGTGAAGGGTAATTTTTGCAGGCCATCGCGGACGCCTGGAGTACTTCGCGTTCGCGTAGAAGAAGTTTGGGCTGCTCATCGCGAACGCGTGATCAGTAACCCGAACGCGTAGCGTAATGGGGTCTGGCAGTGACTTTAAGTCCAGAAACATTTCATACGCGGCCTCATACCCAAAAAAACCTCCATTTTTGAGTTCCAAGAGAGGAAATTGACGGGGAATCGCTGGGATATCATCAGGAAATCATCGGGGGTAAGTTTCTTGGCCTTAATTCGTTAGTTTATCATGAAATACATGATTATTTCACTGTTAATGGAGGATTAATGGAGGGTTTTAACCCTAGGCCTAAATTTTAGGAAATCTTTGATTTGAATGGGCAAACGGTGTCCGATTTCGATAAATTTTATATGCACGGACTCGTGTTAAGATAAGGAACCCAAATATATAACTTTCGTAATTTTTCGGGGATGTACCAAAAGTCGGGTTTTGGCAACGTGTGGGTTTTGGTGTATTTTGAATTGTTTTGATTGGGTAATGCCCAATTGGCCTATTTTGATGTGATTCTATTGATTTTTATCAGATACTACACTTGTGGAGGCCGACATTCGCGGCAAGAGAGTTGTTTCATAGCGGTTTTGTACCGGAGTCGAGGTAAGTGGCTTGTCTAACCTTGTGTGGGGGAATTTTCACCCCTAGGATATTATGTGATAGTTTAAATGCCTTGTACGCGAGGTGACGGGCGTGTACATGCGCTGGTTGTTGTAACACATACTTTACTTGAATTGTCCGATTAGTAATATTCCTGCTCTTAGCTGATTAAATCGATACTCTTACCCAGTATTAGTTAGAAAAGCATGATTAGATAGGATTTAACCGTCTAGTTGCCTAATTGTCTTGCTTGAACTTCTTGATAATTGTTGGCACTAGATTCGGTGAAGTTGGAGTTAAGCATGTTATATTCTCTCTGCGTATTTCTTTATTTGTTGTGTTTGTGGACTGCGGGTTCGATTCCCGGAGATCCCAGGGCTGTAGGGTTCGATTCCCGGAGATCCTGAGTTATTGAGATATGGATTGCGGGTTTGATTCTTGGAGATCCTGAGTTATTGATATATGGACTGCGGGTTCGATTCCCGGAGATCCTGAGTTATTGAGATATGGACTGCGGGTTAGATTCCCGGAGATCCTGAGTTATTGATATATGGACTGCGGGTTCAATTCTCGGAGATCCTGAGTTATTCAGATATGGACTGTGGGTTCGATTCCCCGAGATCCTGAGATTTATTGAGATATGGACTGCGGGTTCAATTCCTGGAGATCCTGAGTTATTGAGATATGGACTGCGGGTTCGATTCCCGGAGATCCTGAGCTATAGATATATTATTTAGATGTGGACTGCGGGTTCGATTCCCAACGATCCTGAGATTTATTAAGACATGGGTTGCGGGTTCGATTCCCGGAGACCCAGGGATACTGTTGATGGGACTGTGGGTTCAATTCCCACAGATCCTGGACTTGTTAATTGAGTATGTGACTTGTTGTTAGCTTAATTGTAGACGGATGCAGAAATCATTTTATTGTTGTTATTTCGGAATTATTATCATTTAAACTGCTTATTATTGTTATTATCATTTTGTAATTGTTTTCTCTCAGTAGGGCCCTGACCTTCCTCGTCACTACTCCATCGAGGTTAGGCTTGGCACTTACTGAGTACCGCCGTGGTGTACTCATGCTACTCTTCTGCACACTTTTGTTGTGCAGATCCAGGTACATCAAGACAAGCTCATACTAGGTGATTCAGCTGCACTTTGGGAGACCTCGAGGTATGATCTGCTACGTCCGCGGATCCGGAGGCCTTCCTTCTATTCTGATAGTATTAGTAGATTATTTTCTTCATTTCGTTGTTAGATACTCTTTACACATAGAGCCACAATTGTATACTCTCTTTTAGACTGTGTTGCCCGTGGGATTCCGGGTGTTGGTGGTGTTTTACACAGTGTGTTTGATGGGTGTATGTGCCAAGCGGCACGGATTACATTTCCTTTTTATATTATTTTTCCGCTATTTCTTTTTTAATGTTCATAAACTGGTATATTCCGCAACGTGTTAGGCTTACCTAGTCGTGGGGACTGGGTGTCGTCATGACATGTTCACGATTGGTGAACTAGGGTCGTGACAAAACTCAATCTGAAAATCAATCAAAACAAGTTGCTATCAAAGTAGACTAAGTTTAAAATGTGAATTCGAAATCTGCGGATGAATTTCAACTGATTTGGTTTAGAGCTATTGGATTTGATGATTTTAAAAGTTGTTCTAGTCTGATTTTGCTAAGAAAACTATATTTGTGGGTTGAATTTGAGTTGATCACTGCTGCTTAAACTCATCTGTTGTTGTTGAGATTGTTGTTTGTGAAACTGTTGCTGAATCACATTTTGTTGTTGTGTTTGCTAGATCTAATAGATCTTTTCATTTCCAGGTACACACTCAATTTGCTTTGGTGTAATCTCTTTGATGAAATAAGATTAATTGCATTTCACTGTTTGCTGAAGTCTACTATTATAATGAGCTTATTTTTATGTTGTAGCTTAAGATTCCGCTCGATTTATCATTTTGTATTTGTTTAGATTCTGTTGACTTCTGAACTGTATTAAATGGAGACTGTTTTAAGTTCTCCCTGATTTGGACTGATGTGAAAATTGCATATTAATATGCTCTTAATTACTGTTAGGATTCAGGTAGTTACTCCTTAAAAATTAAAAGATGTATGGAGCTAATTTCAGTTCTGAAGTTCGTAATATGATCAAGTATTGTGATGACTTATTAAAAAACGAAGTCAGTGGTTTCATTAGGAATATTAGGCTTTTCTTGTAATGACAGATTTAAGCATTGATTAAGTAGTAAAAAATAATTGAGATCTCAGTAGACTTACTATTTTGTTTAAAGTCTTACCTTAGTTCTTGATATGAGTAAGTGCTGCCAGATAACAAATTAGTATATGTTGGAGTGCTGTAAATGGTTTCTAATGCCTTTATAGAATTGCTTATTCTGTGGTAAATTACACTTAGCTAAGACGATCCAAAGGGTCATCACTTATTTAATTAATCATTTCGAGCTTCTGAGGCCTTGAAAACCTCATTCTATGTTGCCTCGATTTACGTGCACGATCCGAGCATGTAGCCGGAAAGATTTTTTGATAGAAAATATGAATTCTATGAGAAATTTGGATAAAAATGATATTAATATTGATATGGTTGACTTCGGTCAACATTTTTGGTAAACGGATCCGGACCCGAGATTGGATGGTCCCGAGAGGTCCGTAGGAAAATATGGGACTTGGACATGCGTCCGGAGTCGAATTTCTGACGCCTAGAGCCCAAGTTATGAATTTTTATGTGAAATTGTTTTTGATGTAATTATTAAAGGAAATAAATTAATTGACCTTGGTATCGGGCTCGTATTTTGGTTCCGACGCCCGGTACAAGTCTTAAATATTATATATGTGATTTATGTAAAGTTTGGTGACATTTGGATGTCGTTTGAGATGTTTTGGACCTTGAGTTCCAAGTTAAGAAGTTTTGAAAATCAAAAGTATGAAAATCATGAGTTTGAGGCTTGATTCGATTAAAACGAAGTGATATTGGCGATATGATCGCACGAACAAGTCCATAATGTGTTTTTGAGGTTGTGTACATGTTTGGTTTGGAGCCCGGGGGGGGGGCTCGGGTAAAGATTTGATAGGCCGTTGGATGAAAATCTGAATTTTGAACTGCTGGTTTTTTTCACCCAGCTGTTGGCTTCGCAATTGCGAAGAATTTCTCGCAATTGCGAAGGGGACAGTGTAAGGCAAGGCTCGCAAATGCGAACCTTGATCGCAAATGCGAAGCCAACCTTGTTCGCAAATGCGAACAATTGTTCGCATTTGCGAAGGTCCCCAGTGCTGCCTATGTTCGCAAATGCGAACATTTCCCCATACTGCCTTGGTTCGCAAATGCGAACCATTGTTCGCAAATGCGAACACTGCCTTATACAGCATGTGTTCGCAAATGCGAACATTGGTTCGCAAATGCGAAGACTGCCAGTGTCGCAAATGCGAACTTATGTTCGCAAATGCGAACTTCCCACCCTTAGCTTATTTTTCAAACTCCAGAAATTGGTCGGGGTTCGCAATTGCGAACCCATGTTCGCAAATGCGAACACAGAGACCTGAAAAACACGAATTTCAATCATTTCTTCACATTTTACAAAAACCAAAACACCCATTTGCGATTCTTCAAGGATTTCTTCTTCATCAAAACGATTGTAAGTCACTTTTTACTTAATTCTTTCAATTCCTAACATCATTAAACATGTTTTTCATAAGAAATCAAAGATTTTTATGGTAAAATTCTTGTTTTTGTTAGAAAATAGGTTTTTCATAAATTGGGGAATTGGACCTCGAATTGAGGTCCGATTTTGAAACAAATTATATACATGAACTCGTGGGGGGATGGGTAACCGGATTTTGGTCCTAACCCCGAGTTCCGACCATGTGGGCCCGGGGTTGAAATTCACTATTTCGGGCGGAATGTTGTAAAAGTTGTATTTGGTCTTAAGAATTAGTTTGTTGAGTAGAATTGATGATATTAAATCAATTGTGTATAGATACGGTTGGATTGGAGCCAATTTGAAAGAAAAGACATTTCCACGGATTGAATTGTTCATAAGCATTCGAGGTAAGTGTTTGTTCTATCCTAGCTTGAGGGAATAGGATTATGTGTTATGTGTTATGTGATCGAGTGCGGTGTATGGGGTGTGGTGACGAGCATCCATACACTGGCGTCTAGTATGACCGTGAGTCGTTGGAAAATGATTATTTTGAGATATATTACAGATGAATCGTTATTGTTCTCCCTTGTTGGGACTTGTTGTGAAGATAATTATTGATTGCCCTTGATGGGACGGTTTATGAATTGTTGTTTCTTTCTCTGCCCTTAACTGTGATTGTTATTTGGGTGAGGAAGAGTGATAATGCACGAAGGGTGATGCCGTGCCATGTTTATTTATTTATGCACGAAGGTTAATGTCGTGCCATGTTTTATTGATTATGCATGAAGGATCATGCCGTGCCCTGTTATTGAACCATGTACGAAGGATCATGCCGTACTATGGATGTGAGGATGAGAGTAAAAGCACAAAGGGTGATGCCGTGTACTTTATTTGTTTATTTGGTGAGGATGAGAGTAAAAGCACGAAGGGTGATGCCGTGCAACTGCTTGCTATTTCTTGAATTGATATTACTTGTGTTTACATTATACTTTGTTTTTCCTTGTGAAATTATTAATTGTGGTTAATTGTTGAATTCTTTAAGATATTCCTTATTGTGTTATTACTTGATTATTTCTTGTTATTTTGTGGTACACATATATATATTGAATTGCACGGGTTTATGTGAGTGTCTGGTCCTAGGCTTGTCACTACTTCGCCGGGATAGGCCAGGCACTTACCAACACATGGGGTCGGTTGTGCTGATGCTACACTTCTGTGCGTTTTTGCACAGGTCCAGGTTACGATCAGGAGCAGCAGCAGTAAATAGATTGCGTGGAAGTTGATCATATTTGAGACCGAGGTAGCTTGCAGACGTCCGCAGGCCCGGCGTCTCTTTCTTTATTTATGTTATTAGCTGTAGTCTCTTTGTTCCGAGACAAACAGAATTGTGTTATATTTCTTTCAGACTTTTATGTGTAGTATTCCATAGTAGTTTGTGAGTTGGTGACTCCACGTCTTGGGTAGAGGATTTTAGTATGATTTTCACCTTGTGAATTGTTATTTCCATTTTGATAAAGCATTCCGCATTTATTTAATTAAAATTGTGTTAAAAACAGGATAGTATGAATACAGTGGCTTGCCTAGCTACCACGAGTAGGCGCCATCATGATCCCGATGTTGGGGGAAAATCCGGGTCGTGACAAGTTGGTATCAAAGCTCTAGGTTACATAGGTCTCACCACTCACGAACAAGCTTAGTAGAGTTTGAGAGGTAGGTACGGAGACGTCCGTACTTGTCCTCCAAAGTCTATTGAGTTAGGAAAGAGTCTCTCATTTGTTCTTTCTTGTCGTGCGACTTGTTCCTCAATTGCTGATTGAATTTCTATTATGTCTTTTCGCAGATGGTGAGGACACGCGCTTCTTCGTCCGCTGACCAGCAGCCCGAGCCCCAGGCAGCTCCCGTGAGGGGTAGGGGCCAAGGCCGTATCAGAGGCCGTGGTAGGGGTAGAGCTCAGCCCCAGGCAGCTACCCCAGAGTTGGAGCCTCATATTGAGATTGACGAGGAGGTTCCGGTTCCAGCAGCTCCAGTGGGCCCAGCTCAGGTCCCAGGAGAGGCTTTATTTACCACGGATCTCCGGGATGCTTTGGTCAGAATAGCGGGATTCATGGACAGCATTGCCAGAGCGGGTTTATTATCAGTTGCCCCAACCACTTCTCAGGCTGGAGGAGGGGCCCAGATTCCTATTGCTCATATTCCGGAGCTAGTAGCTCCTCAGCCTCAGGCACCAGTAATTTAGCCAGCTGTGGCCACTCAGTCAGGTACCACAGCTCATGCCGGCGATGGAGCGGCCATGACTTCTGATTCGTTATGGAGGCTTGATCGGTTCTCCAAGCTATTTACCACTACATTCAGTGGAGCCGCATCAGAGGATCCTCAGGACTTTTTATTCAGTTGTCATGAGATTCTCAAGACTATGGGGATCGTGGAGACAAACGGAGTTGACTTCTGTACCTTCAGACTTGCAGGATCCGCCAAGACTTGGTGGAGAGATTATTGCTTGACTCGACCAGCAGGGTCCCCAGCTTTATCATGGGACCAGTTTGTGGAACTATTTATGGAGAAGTTTCTCCCTGCTACTCAGAGGGATGTACTTCGGAGGCAGTTTGAGCGCCTCCATCAGGGCACTATGACGGTCACACAGTACGAGATGAGGTTTGTCGATTTGGCTCGTCATGCATTGGTGATACTTCCCACGGAGCGGGAGAGGGTCCGCAGGTTTATAGATGGGCTTAATCAGCCGATTAGACTCCAGATGGCTATGGGCGTGGGGAGTGACATATCATTTCAGGAGGCAGCCAATGCAACACGCAGAGTTGAGATGGCTCTTGCTAGGGGAGGCGGTTATTCTTCGGATAAGAGGCCTCGTCATTCAGGCAGGTTTGGTGGTTCTTCCTCTGGTAGCAGAGAATCCTTTGATAGAGGCCAGTCCTCCAGGCCTTTTCATTCCGCCCTTCAGGGCTTCACAGGGTGGACCAGGTGATCGTGGTTTTCGGGGGCATTATTCAGACCAGCCTCCTATTAATGCTCAGCCTCTTCAGAGTGTTCGTGGAGGCCATTCGGGTCGTCGGGGCCAGCAACCCTATCAGTCTAAGAGTTGCTACGGTTGTGGTGACCCATGTCATTTTATCAGGTATTGCCCTCGAGCAGCGGGCAACTCTCAGCAGCGAGGTCCTCGTCCTATGATTCAGGCCCCAGCTGACCCTCAGCCTGCCCAGCCAGCCAGAGGCGGGGGTAGAGATTATAGAGGTGGAGGTCGAGACCGTAGAGGTGGAGACCGTCCGGCGAGAGGTAGAGGTCAGCCAGTTGATGGTCGTCCTAGAGACGCAGCTCAGAGGGGAGGTGCAGATCCCCGATTCTATGCTTTACCAGCCAGGCCAGAGGCAGAGGCATCAGATGCCGTGATTACAGGTACTATTCTTGTGTGTGGCAGAGGTGCTTCAGTATTGTTTGACCCTGGATCTACATATTCCTATGTGTCTTCCTACTTCGCACCGTATTTGGTTGTGCCCAGCTATGCTCTGGATATTCCAGTTTATGTGGCTACACCAGTGGGTGACTCCATTGTAGTCGATCGGGTGCATCGTTCGTGCGTAGTTATATTTGGGGGTCTTGAGACCCGTGTTGATCCGTTGCTCTTGGATATGGTAGATTTTGATGTCATATTGGGGATGGACTGGTTGTCCCCATACCATGCTATTCTTGATTGTCATGCTAAGACTGTCACCTTAGCCTTGCCGGAATCACCCCGATTAGAGTGGAAGGGAACCTCAAGCCACTCCGTTCGCACTGTTATTTCCTATGTTAAGGCTCGACGTATGGTCGAGAAGGGGTGTCTAGCTTATTTGGCTTATGTTCGTGATTCCAGCGCAGAGGTTCCTTCCATTGAGTCGGTCCCTATTGCACGGGAGTTTCCGGAGGTTTTTCCTTCGGACCTGCCGGGCATGCCACCCGACAGGGATATTGATTTCTGTATTGATCTGGCACCGGGCACTCAGGCCCATCTCTATTCCACCCTATCGTATGGCCCCGCCGGAGCTAAAAGAGTTGAAAGATCAGTTGCAAGACCTTCTTGAGAAGGGCTTTATCAGGCCCAGTGTTTCCCCTTGGGGAGCACTGTATTATTTGTAAAGAAGAAAGATGGCTCGATGCGGATGTGTATTGATTACCGGCAGTTAAACAAGGTGACTATCAAAAATAAATATCCACTGCCGAGGATTGATGATTTGTTTGACCAACTCCAGGGAGCGAGGGTATTTTCTAAGATAGACTTGAGGTCAGGCTACCATCAGCTGAAGATCAGGGCGGCTGACATTCCTAAGACGACCTTTCGCTCTAGATATGGGCATTATGAGTTCTTGGTCATGTCCTTCGGGTTGACCAATGCCCCGACAGCATTCATGGAGTTGATGAATCGATTATTCAGGCCTTACTAGACTCGTTCGTGATAGTCTTTATAGACGACATCCCGGTATACTCCCGCAGCCCCAGGAAGAGCACGAGCAACACCTCGGAGTGGTTCTTCAGACTCTGAAAGATAATCGACTATATGCCAAATTTTCTAAATGTGAGTTCGGGCCGAGTTCGGTAGCATTTACGGGTCACATTGTATCGGTGGAAGGTATTCGGGTAGAACCAAAGAAGATTGAGGCGGTCGAGAATTGGCCTCGACCAGCTCAGTGAGCGAGATCCGGAGTTTCTTGGGATTAGCAGGTTACTACCGTCGTTTTGTAGAGGGTTTTCTTCTATTGCAGCCCCGATGACCAGGATTAACCCAAAAGGGTGCCCCTTTTCAGTGGACCGAGGGTGTGAGGCGAGCTTTCAAAAGCTCAAGACAGCCTTGACCACCGCACCGGTGTTGATACTACCTACGGGTACAGGGCCTTATACAGTTTATTGTGACGCATCTCGTACGGGGCTTGGAGCGGTATTGATGCGAGATGGTAAGGTTATTTCTTATGCTTCGAGACAGTTAAAAATACATGAGAAGAATTATCCGATTCATGATCTTGAGTTAGCACAATGGTTCATGCCTTAAAGATCCGGAGGCATTATCTATATGGTGTGACATGTGAGGTGTACAATGATCACAAAAGCCTACGGTACTTGTTCAAGCAAAAGGAGTTGAATCTACGACGGCGGAGATGGTTAGAGTTGCTAAAAGACTATGATGTTACTATATTATATCACCCGGGTAAGGCCAATGTGGTGGCCGATGCATTGAGTAGAAAGTATGCCAGCATGGGTAGTCTTGCATATATTCCGGTCAATCAGAGACCATTAGCTCTAGATGTCCAGGCCTTAGCCAACCGGTTCGTGAGATTAGACATTTCCGAGCCTAGCAGAGTGTTAGCCTGCACGGTCGCTCGTTCTTCTTTATTAGAGCGTATCCGTGAGAGGCAATTTGATGATCCTCATTTGCGTGAGTTGAGAGATACAGTACAGCGGGGAGGTGCCACACAGGTAAATCTAGATGATGATGGGGTATTGAAATTGCGGGGTCGAGTTTGTGTACCCAATGTCGAAGGGATTCGAGAGTTGATCTTAGCAGAGGCCCACAGTTCGCGGTATTCTATTCACCCAGGCGCCGCGAAGATGTACCAGGACTTACGGCAACACTATTGGTGGCGCAGAATGAAGAAAGATATCGTTGCGTATGTCGCTTGGTGTCTAAATTGTCAGCGGGTGAAATATGAGCACCAGAGACCTAGTGGTGTATTCCAGAGGATTGAAATTCCCGAGTGGAAATGGGAGCGGATCACTATGGACTTCGTTACCGGACTTCCTTTGACTCGGAGGAAATTTGATGCTATTTGGGTCATTGTTGATAGGCTGACCAAATCAGCACACTTTATTCCAGTATCTGTCTCCTACTCGTCGGAGAGGTTAGCAGAGGTTTACATTAGGGAGATTGTTCGTCTCCGTGGGGTGCCAGTATCTATTATCTCTGATCGGGGAACGCAGTTTACCTCGCGGTTCTGGAGAGCGGTCCAGCAGGAGTTAGGCACCCAGGTTCAGTTGAGTACAGCATTTCATCCTCAGACGGACGGCCAGTCCGAGCGGACTATTCAGATACTTGAGGACATGCTTCGAGCCTGTGTTATTGATTTCGGAGGCTCGTGGGACCGGTTTCTACCATTAGCAGAGTTCGCCTACAATAACAGTTACCAATCTAGCATCCAGATGGCTCCGTATAAGGCGTTGTATGGTAGGCGATGTCGATCACCAGTCGGATGGTTTGAACCGGGAGAGGCTCGGTTGTTGGGTACAGACTTAGTTCAGGAGGCCTTGAATAAGGTCAAGACTATTCAGGAGAGATTGCGTTCAGCTCAGTCCAAGCGGAAGACTTATGCGGATCGTAAGGTTCGAGATGTAGATTTCATGGTTGGTGAACGAGTATTGCTCTGGTGTCGCCTATGAAGGGCGTGATGAGGTTCGGAAAGAAGGGCAAGCTCAGCCCTAGGTATATTGGTCCATTTGAGATTCTAGACAGAGTGGGAGGGGTGGCTTACAGATTAGCTTTGCCGCCTAGCTTATCAGCCGTGCATCCGGTTTTTCACGTATCTATGCTTCGGAGATACCACGACGATCCCACACATGTGTTAGACTTCAGTACTGTCCAATTGGACAATGATCTATCTTACGAGGAGGAGCGGTGGCTATTCTAGACCGGCAGGTTTGACAGCTGAGGTCGAAGAGTTATCCTTCTGTGCGTGTTCAGTGGAGAGGTCAGCCTCCTGAGGCTTGGGCTGAAGGAGTCCCTCCAGAGTCGTTATCCACATTTGTTCCCCGGCTACGGTACTTCCTTCTTTTGTCCGTTCGAGGACGAACGGTTGTTTTAGAGGTGGAGGATGTGACGACTCAAAGGATCATCACCTATTTTCCTCATCAATTCCGTGCTTCTGAGGCCTTGAAAACCTCATTTTATATTGCCTCAATTTGCATGTGTAGTCCGGGTGCGTAGCCGGAAAATTGTTGTGTTGAAATATGTGAAGATGTTTTCCTTCATTTCGTTGTTAGATACTCTTTACACATAGAGCCACAGTTGTATACTCTGTTTTAGTCTGTGTTGCCCGTGGGATTCCGGGTCTTGGAGGTGTTTTATACAGTGTGTTTGATGGGTGTATGTGCCAAGCGGCACGGATTACATTTCCTTTTTAAACTATTTTCCGCTATTTCTTAATTAATGTTCATAAAATGGTATATTCCGCAACGTGTTAGGCTTACCTAGTCGTGGGGACTGGGTGTCGTCATGACATGTTCACGATTGGTGAACTAGGGTCGTGACAAAACTCAATCTGAAAATCAATCAAAACAAGTTGCTATCAAAGTAGACTAAGTTTAAAATGTGAATTCGAAATCTGCGGATGAATTTCAACTGATTTGGTTTAGAGCTATTGGATTTGATGATTTTAAAAGTTGTTCTAGTCTGATTTTGCTAAGAAAACTATATTTGTGGGTTGAATTTGAGTTGATCACTGCTGCTTAAACTCATCTGTTGTTGTTGAGATTGTTGTTTGTGAAACTGTTGCTGAATCACATTTTGTTGTTGTGTTTGCTAGATCTAATAGATCTTTTCATTTCCAGGTACACACTCAATTTGCTTTGGTGTAATCTCTTTGATGAAATAAGATTAATTGCATTTCACTGTTTGCTGAAGTCTACTATTATAATGAGCTTATTTTTATGTTGTAGCTTAAGATTCCGCTCGATTTATCATTTTGTATTTGTTTAGATTCTGTTGACTTCTGAACTGTATTAAATGGAGACTGTTTTAAGTTCTCCCTGATTTGGACTGATGTGAAAATTGCATATTAATATGCTCTTAATTACTGTTAGGATTCAGGTAGTTACTCCTTAAAAATTAAAAGATGTATGGAGCTAATTTCAGTTCTGAAGTTCGTAATATGATCAAGTATTGTGATGACTTATTAAAAAACGAAGTCAGTGGTTTCATTAGGAATATTAGGCTTTTCTTGTAATGACAGATTTAAGCATTGATTAAGTAGTAAAAAATAATTGAGATCTCAGTAGACTTACTATTTTGTTTAAAGTCTTACCTTAGTTCTTGATATGAGTAAGTGCTGCCAGATAACAAATTAGTATATGTTGGAGTGCTGTAAATGGTTTCTAATGCCTTTATAGAATTGCTTATTCTGTGGTAAATCTCCATTGTGACGACCCAAAGGGTCATCACTTATTTAATTAATCATTTCGAGCTTCTGAGGCCTTGAAAACCTCATTCTATGTTGCCTCGATTTACGTGCACAATCCGAGCATGTAGCCGGAAAGATTTTTTGATAGAAAATATGAATTCTATGAGAAATTTGGATAAAAATGATATTAATATTGATATGGTTGACTTCGGTCAACATTTTTGGTAAACGGATCCGGACCCGAGATTGGATGGTCCCGAGAGGTCCGTAGGAAAATATGGGACTTGGACATGCGTCCGGAGTCGAATTCGGAGGCCTAGAGCCCAAGTTATGAATTTTTATGTGAAATTATTTTTGATGTAATTATTAAAGGAAATAAATTAATTGACCTTGGTATCGGGCTCGTATTTTGGTTCCGACGCCCAGTACAAGTCTTAAATATTATATATGTGATTTCTGTAAAGTTTGGTGACATTTGGATGTCGTTTGAGATGTTTTGGACCTCGAGTTCCAAGTTAAGAAGTTTTGAAAATCAAAAGTATGAAAATCATGAGTTTGAGGCTCGATTTGATTAAAACGAAGTGATATTGGCGATATGATCGCACGAACAAGTCCATAATGTGTTTTTGAGGTTGTGTACATGTTTGGTTTGGAGCCCGGGGGGGGGGCTCGGGTAAAGATTTGATAGGCCGTTGGATGAAAATCTGAATTTTGAACTGCTGGTTTTTCACCCAGCTGTTGGCTTCGCAATTGCGAAGAATTTCTCGCAATTGCGAAGGGGACACTGTAAGGCAAGGCTCGCAAATGCGAACCTTGATCGCAAATGCGAAGCCAGCCTTGTTCGCAAATGCGAACAAGTGTTCGCATTTGCGAAGGTCCCCAGTGCTGCCTATGTTCGCAAATGCGAACAATAGTTCGCAAATGCGAACAATAGTTCGCAAATGCGAACAATAGTTCGCAAATGCGAACATTTCCCATACTGCCTTGGTTCGCAAATGCGAACCATTGTTCGCAAATGCGAACACTGCCTTATACAGCATGTGTTCGCAAATGCGAACATCCCTTTGACTGCCAGTGTTCGCAAATGCGAACTTATGTTCGCAAATGCGAACTTCCCACCCTTAGCTTAATTTTCAAACTCCAGAAATTGGTCGGGGTTCGCAATTGCGAACCCATGTTCGCAAATGCGAACACAGAGACCTGAAAAACACGAATTTCAGCCATTTCTTCACATTTTACAAAAACCAAAACACCCATTTGCGATTCTTCAAGGATTTCTTCTTCATCAAAACGATTGTAAGTCACTTTTTACTTAATTCTTTCAATTCCTAACATCATTAAACATGTTTTTCATAAGAAATCAAAGCTTTTCATGGTAAAATTCTTGTTTTTGTTAGAAAATAGGTTTTTTCATAAATTGGGGAATTGGACCTCGAATTGAGGTCCGATTTTGAAACAAATTATATATATGAACTCGTGGGGGGATGGGTAACCGGATTTTGGTCCTAACCCCGAATTCCGACCATGTGGGCCCGGAGTTGAAATTCACTATTTCGGGCAGAATGTTGTAAAAGTTGTATTTGGTCTTAAGAATTAGTTTGTTGAGTAGAATTGATGATATTAAATCAATTGTGTATAGATACGGTTGGATTGGAGCCAAGTTGAAAGAAAAAGACATTTCCACGGGATTGAATTGTTCATAAGCATTCGAGGTAAGTGTTTGTTCTATCCTAGCTTGAGGGAATAGGATTATGTGTTATGTGTTATGTGATCGAGTGCGGTGTATGGGCTGTGGTGACGAGCATCCATACACCGGCGTCTAGTATGACCGTGAGTCGTTGGAAAATGATTATTTTGAGATATATTACGGATGAATTGTTATTGTTCTCCCTTGTTGGGACTTGTTGTGAAGATAATTATTGATTGCCCTTGATGGGACGGGTTATGAATTACTGTTTCTTTCTTTGCCCTTAACTGTGATTGTTATTTGGGTGAGGAAGAGTGATAATGCACGAAGGGTGATGTTGTGCCATGTTTATTTATTTATGCACGAAGGTTAATGCCGTGCCATGTTTATTTATTGATTATGCACGAAGGATCATGCCGTGCCCTGTTATTGAACCATGTACGAAGGATCATGCCGTACTATGGATGTGAGGATGAGAGTAAAAGTACGAAGGGTGATGCCGTGTACTTTATTTGTTTATTTGGTGAGGATGAGAGTAAAAGCACGAAGGGTGATGCCGTGCAACTGCTTGCTATTTCTTGAATTGATATTACTTGTGTTTACATTATACTTTGTTTTTCCTTGTGAAATTATTAACCGTGGTTAATTGTTGAATTCTTTAAGATATTCCTTATTGTGTTAATACTTGATTATTTCTTGTTATTTTGTGGTACACATATATATATTGAATTGCACCGGTTTATGTGAGTGTCTGGTCCTAGGCTTGTCACTACTTCGCCGGGATAGGCCAGGCACTTACCAGCACATGGGGTCGGTTGTGCCGATGCTACACTTCGTGCGTTTTTGCACAAGTCCAGGTTACGATCAGGAGCAGCAGCAGCAGTAAATAGATTGCATGGGAGTTGATCATATTTGAGACCGAGGTAGCTTGCAGACGTCCGCAGGCCCGGCGTCTCTCTCTTTATTTATGTTATTAGCTGGAGTCTCTTTGTTCCGAGACAAACAGAATTGTGTTATATTTCTTTCGGACTTTTATGTGTAGTATTCCATAGTAGTTTGTGAGTTGGTGACTCCACGTCTTGGGTAGAGGATTTCAGTATGATTTTCACTTTGTAATTAGTTATTTCCATTTCGATAAAGTATTCCGCATTTATTTAATTAAAATTGTGTTAAAAACAGGATAGTTGGAGTGCTGTAAATGGTTTCTAATGCCTTTATAGAATTGCTTATTCTGTGGTAAATTACACTTAGCTAACAAGCATATCAATAAAGTAGCAAACCACAAGGTCGTGTCCATCAGATTCATTTGAAAATAGATGCTTCGCTTGCTCCACTAAATCATCGATATTTCTTTATGTTAGAATACACTTCAACAAAATCCACCAATTAATAAAACAAATGAAGTGAAAAAGAAAAAGAAAACCTATGAGTCGTAAAGTTGTCAATCAACTATATGCCTTATTCAAAGTATAATTTTACATTTCTGTATCTCGTAAGAACTATTTGTTCATATATGTTTATCATCTAGAAGCTGTCATTCAAGGGGAAATAAAGATAGTCTACTAGTGAGTCTTGCACATCAAATATTATATCAGGAAACCTTCTTCGTGACTCATGTGAATGTATTATACTATGCCTCTGTTTTACCATCTTCATAACGTTGGGCCCAGTTGTGTTATTAACAGGCCCATTTAAATAAAAGTTCTGATATTGTTTTTCTCCATTTGGGCATGCTTAATCCCTTTTGTCAAATCCATTTAGACCCATTCATAATAACACCAATTAGGACTTTTCTTTCCTTTTAGATACAAAACAAAATAATAGAAAATTTAGTCACATTAGAATTGACCTTTTAAATGTAAATGGGATGAGCCTCGTCTAAGAATAAAATGCACGGGGCCCTCAATTAATTATTATAAAATACTTAGACTTGGAAGGACCGTTTAGCGAATTTCACGGTCTTTCCCAAAGTTAATAAAGACGTAGATACTTTAGGCGTGATTAATAATGTTACATTCCTAATACGGGTGCGCATTTATGTGACCCAAATCTAAATCTCAAAGAAGTCGGAATGTGTTAAAGGCCATAGGCTTATTGGTACGGTGTGGCCTGAAATGTATTTTCACGACGTTGCAATTCTTTAAAAATAACAAAGCGGAATATTATTAAATGCACATAAATTGGAATATATATAGAAATCAGATAAAAACAAATACAACAGTTGAGTGATCGTGCTAGAACCACGGAATCCGGGAGTGCCTAACACCTTCTCCCGGGTTAACAGAATTCCTTATCCGAATTTCTGATTCGCAGACTGTAACAGAGTCATAATTTCCTTGGTTCGGGATTAAACCTGTGACTTGGGGCACCATTATTTTCCCAAGTGGTGACTCTAAAATTTAATAAATAAATCCCGTTCCGAATGTCCTTTAATTGGAAAAACTTCTTCCTTGTTATTATTATATCCCTTCCCGGGGTGTAGTATTAATAAGCGGTATATGAAAAAGGAGGTTTGACACTGACCACCCTACCAAAAATTGTATGTTTTATGCTTTTATATCAGTGTTAAAGTCTATCGGGTGAATTAGGAGTGAATTGGATTGAAAATGAGGCATATAGCCTTTTTGAAGGAGACTTGAATAAGGAAAGTCAACCCGGAGTTGACTATTTGGTTAGAGGGCTCGGAATCGGATTCTGATGATTCGGTTAGTTCCGGGAGGTGATTTGTGACTTAGGGGAGCGATCGGAATTGAATTTGGAGGCCCGGTGTAGAAATATGCTTGAATTGGCTAAGGTTGAATTTTGGCGAAATCCGAACGGTAGGTGAGATTTTGATCCGGGAGTCGGAATGGAGTTCCGACAGTTGCAGTAGCTCCGTTAGGTGATTTTGGATGTGCCTGCAAAATTTCAGGTCATTCGGACGTCGTTTGGTCGGGTTTTTGATTGAATGTGTAATTAGGTAAGTTTTGTGGCTTAATTACATCATTTTAACATGAAATCATGGGTTAAATTTCTGTAAATGGAAGATTAAAGGTGGGTTTGAGCCCTAGGCCTAAATTAAAGAAAAACACCGATTTGAGTGGGCAAATGGAGTCCGATTTTGGTAAATTTTATATGCCTAGACTCGTATCGAGATGAGGATTCCGAATATGTAACTTTTGTAATTTTTCGTCAAGCGTACCGAAAGTCGGGTTTTGACAACTTTGGGAATTTTGATGTAAATCGAGTTGTATTGATTGGGTGTCGTCCCATTGGCCTAATTTGTTGTATTTCTACTGTATTTGATCAGATTCTACGCGTGCGGAGCTTGATTCTCGTGGCAAGGGCATTGCGGAGTAGTCGTCGCGCCGTATTGAGGTGAGTAATAGATGTGGGTGATGACCGGCGGGTTCGAAACCCCGGTATACCACTTTGTGACGCTGTATAGCGGCGAGACACGCACACTCTTGAGAGTGCGGGGTCGATCATGAACTGGAGACTATAGATTAGTCCGACCTGTTGATACTGTATTATTGGCTATTCTCGAGCCGTCGAACCTCCTTCTCGGATGGTTGCATATATATATATTGTGATAATGGCCACTTTTGAGCCGAGGAACCCCCTTCTTGGGCGGTTGAGTATACTTGTGGGCCGTGAGCCACTTATTGGATCCCGCGAGGATCGTTATCATGGTCTTATCATATAGACATGCTAGTTTACTACTAGTCCGCAGCTATTTTTGTTATTATGCTAATTCCAATCTCCGGAACTTGATATTACTGTTTTCCAACTGAAAAATGATAAAAGAGTTTTCAAAAACTACTTTTGAGCCTGCGAGGCTGTATCTGCATATTAGTCGACTAGTAGTGGATCGGGTTGCGCGCCGCAGCGAGATATATGTTGGATCGGAATGCACGCTGCAGGAATATCTCTATGAGATGTGCTTGGGCTGTAGGAGCCCCTCCGGAGTCTGAACCCCCACAGTGAGCACGGGTACCCAAAATTGGAGTCGGGCTACGCGCCGTAGCGGTCATATCATGCATTGCATTGCATTTAGCTACATCTCCTAGCTGTTATGCTATTTATTGGTATTTGTTGGTACAGGTACAGTGAATATTGATTCTATGACAGGGTAGCTGATTATAGTTTTACATAGTGCTTTATTGCGGATTTCTTATCTGCGCTGTCTTACCCTTGTTTATTACCACTGAGCAGTGATCCAGTAGCTGTGCGAGGCGACATCTGTGGGATATACGAGTGCAGCGTCCGCAGGACCTGACTCCCCTTCTAGCTGTCATTTCTTATCTTGTTGTCTTTCCTTTCCGCACTGAGTTGTTATAAACTTTATTACACTTATGTTCTTTAGAGGCTCATAACTCTTGACCCTTGGTCTATGGGAGTTAGTACATTTTGGGACTTGGTTTCCCCGCTGTTGGTATAAGTATTACTATTGTTTCATATTTTGAAATGCTTAAATGGGTTAAAGAGAGCTTCTAGCTCCGTTGTTGATATTGATTGGTCAGGCTGGCTTAGCAATGTGCTGGGCGCCATCACGACCGGATTCAGGGTCGTGACAAGTTGGTATCAGAGCCTAGGTTTACTAGGCCTCATGAGTCTTGAGCCGGTTAGTAGAGTCCTGTGGATCGGTACGGGGACGCCTGTACTTATCCTCGGGAGGCTGCGAACCTTTAGGAAAACTTCACTTTTCTTGAACTCTGTCGTGCGATCTTGTTGTTCTTAGAACTGAACTTCTATATTCTATTCTCTCGCAGATGGCGAGAACGCGAGCATCGGGACGAGGTGGATGACCTCCATTGCCACCTGTTAGAGGCCGTGGGCGCGGTCGTGCTAGAGGTAGCGGTAGGGCAGCTGAGGCAGTGCCAGCTGACCCGCCCGTTGTACCAGTTCAGGAGCAGCCCCCAGTGGTTGATGCTCCAGCAGCCCCAGTTCAGGGCCAGACTGTATCTATTGCTATTCCTGGTCTTCAGGAGACTCTTGCTCGGATATTATCGGTGTGTTCCGGTTTGGCTCAGGTAGTTTCAGCTACTGCTACTGCAGCGACATCTCAGACAGGGGGTGGTCAGCAGACCCCTGCAGCTCGCACACTTGACCCGGTTGTTCAGGGACTTCAGACACCAGAGGCGGTCCCCGCTCAGGTGGTTGCACCGGTTATTCCTCCAGCTGCACCAGCTCCAGCTCCAGAGCATATGGTTCAGGTTATGCCCGATGACGAGCAGCGTCGTCTTGAGAGATTTGGCAGACTTCAGCCACCCCATTTTAGTGGCGCCGAGGGCGAGGATGCCCAGGGTTTCTTGGATAAGTGTTAGAAGATGCTGCGTACGGCTGGTATTCTTGAGTCCAGCGGAGTTTCATTTACTACATTTCAGTTTACCGGTCCCACATTTGATTGGTGGGAGGAGTTTGAGAGGCGTAGGCCTGCAAGAGCAGCACCTCTCATATGGCAGCAGTTCTCTACTCTCTTTCTAGAGAAATATGTACCTCAGTCTCGTCGCGAGGAGCTACGTCGCCGGTTCGAGTGGTTGATTCAGGGCGACATGTCTGTGACCCAGTATGAGCTTAGATTCACTCGGTTGGCTAGGCATGCCACATGGATGATCCCCACTGATAGGGAGAGGATCAGGGAGGTTCATTGATGGCCTCAACTACTCTATCCGTATTCTTATGACCGGCGAGCGAGTTCTGTCATCATCGTTTGAGCAGGTTGCTGATATGGCACGCTCCATCGAGGCGGATCGTCGCCGAGAGAGAGAGGAGCGGGAGGCCAAGAGGCCTCGTGGTTCGCGCGTTTCGGTGGTGCTCCATCTGGAGGGCATTCCCGGCGGAGCCGAGGTCGCTCATCTAGACCTTCTCGTTCGGGCCGCCCGGAGCAGAGCGGGAGGTTCGCATGGTCGTGGTCAACCAGAGTCCAGCATCTACTTCCTCAGCCCAGGGTTCTTCTGCGGCGAGGGGTTCCCTTCAGTCCCCTTCCCCAGCACCAGGTGTTTGTTATGAGTGTGGCGAGTTTGGCCACATGAGGAGGCAGTGCCCTCAAATCCGTAAGGACAGGACTCAGCAGAGGGATCACCCCTCCTCTTCAGCACCATCTCAGGCTAGTAGAGGTGGAGGTCAGTATTCTCGTGGTTGCCCCAGAGGCGATGAGAGATCCGGTGGAGGCCAGGCACGATTCTATGCACTCCCTGATAGGCATGATGCAGTTGCCTCCGATGCAGTGATTACATGTATCATTTCTGTCTGTCACAGAGATGCCTCTATTCTATTTGATATAGGGTCCACATATTCTTATGTGTCCTCTTATTTTGCACATCATTTGGGTGCGACTCGTGGTAGTCTTGATTTACTTGTTCATGTATCCACCCCCGTGGGTGATACGATTATTGTGGATCATGTCTATAGATCCTGTGTTATATCTATTGGGGGTCTGGAGACCCAGGCAGACTTGTTATTGTTGGGGATGGTGGACTTTGATGTTATATTGGGTATGGACTGGTTGTCTCCGTACCATGCTATATTGGACTGTCATGCTAAGACAGTTACGTTGGCCATTCCTGGTATTTCTCGGATTGAGTGGCGGGGTTCGACCGATTTCGTCCCTAGCCGTGTTATTTCGTTCCTAAAAGCTCAGAAGAAGGTTGAAAAAGGGTGTTTATCGTACTTAGCTTTTGTGAGAGATGTGGGAGGTGAGTCTCTTAGCATTGATTCTGTACCTGTTGTGAGGGACTTCCCATATGTATTCCCCTCAGACCTGCCGGGCATGCGCCGGACAGGGATATTGATTTTGGCATTGACTTGGTGCCGGGCACTCAGCCCATATCCGTTCCTCCTTATCGGATGGCACCAGCTGAGTTGAAAGAACTGAAAGAGCAGCTTCAAGAACTTCTGGATAAGGGTTTCATCCATCCTAGTGTGTCCCCGTGGGGTGCGCCGGTATTATTTGTTAAAACGAAAGATGGTTCCATGCGAATGTGTATTGATTATAGGCAATTGAACAAAGTGACAGTGAAGAACAAGTACCCTCTACCGCGCATAGATGATTTGTTTGATCAGTTACAGGGTGCGAGGGTGTTTTCTAAGATCGATCTTCGTTCAGGCTATCACCAGCTGAAGATCAAGGACTCGGATATTATGAAGACTGCATTCAGGACCCGATATGGTCATTATGAGTTTCTTGTGATGTCGTTTGGGCTGACCAACGCCCCAGCAGCATTTATGCATCTGATGAACAGTGTGTTCAGGCCTTATTTGGATTCATTTGTGATTGTGTTCATTGATGACATTCTAGTCTACTCCCGTAGTCAGGAGGAGCATGCTCAGCATTTGAGTATTGTGTTGCAGAGATTGAGGGAGGAGAAGCTATATGCTAAATTCTCCAAATGCGAGTTTTGGATCGAGTCCGTAGCATTTCTGGGACATGTGGTGTCTCGTGATGGTATTCAGGTTGATCAAAAAAAGATAGAGGCGGTGCAGAGTTGGCCTAGACCGACCTCAGCTACAGAGATCAGGAGTTTTCTTGGTTTGGCGGGATATTATCGCCGGTTTGTTCGGGGATTTTCATCCATTGCTTCTTCATTGACTAAATTGACCCAGAAGGGTGCACCATTCGTGTGGTCGGATGAGTGCGAGGGGAGCTTTCAGAAGCTCAAGACAGCTTTGACCACAGCTCCAGTGTTAGTATTGCCATCAGCTTCGGGTTTATATACCGTTTATTGTGATGCCTCGAGAGTGGGGATAGGTTGTGTGTTGATGCAGGAAGGAAATGTAATTGCTTATGCTTCTCGGCAGTTGAAGCCACATGAGAAGAACTATCCTGTTCATGATTTGGAGCTAGCCGCCATTGTTCATGCATTGAAGATTTGGAGGCACTATTTGTACGGTGTGTCTTGTGAGGTGTATACCAACCATCGTAGTCTCCAGCACTTGTTCAAACAGAAAGACCTTAATTTGAGACAGCGGAGATGGCTAGAGTTGTTGAAGGATTATGACATCACTATATTATATCATCCGGGGAAGGCCAATGTGGTGGCCGATGCTTTGAGCCGGAAGGCGGTCAGTATGGGGAGCTTGGCATATATTCCAGCTGAGGAGAGGCCATTTGCTTATGATGTTCAGGTGCTAGCCAATCGGCTAGTGAGGTTAGATATTTCAGAGCCCAGCAGGGTATTGGCTTGTGTTGTATCTCGGTCATCTCTATATGATCGTATTCGTGAGCACCAGTATGATGATCCACATTTGGCTGTCCTGAGGGACAGAGTTCAACATGATGATGCTAGAGATGTCACCATTGATAGTGACGGCGTATTGAGGATGCGGGGCCGGATATGTGTGCCCAATGTTGATGGCCTTCGTGAGTTGATTCTGGAAGAGGCCCATAGCTCGCGGTATTCTATCCATCCTGGAGCCGCTAAGATGTATCAAGATTTGAAACAACACTATTGGTGGAGAAAGATGAAAATGGACATTGTCGGACATGTAGCACGGTGCCTCAACTGTCAGCAGGTTAAGTACGAGCATCAGAGGCCCGGTGGTGTATTTCAGCGCATTGTTATTCCTGAGTGGAAATGGGAGAGGATCACTATGGACTTTGTTACTGGACTCCCTCGGACGGCGAGGAAGTTTGATTCCGTATGGGTGATTGTGGATAGACTGACCAAGTCAGCTCACTTCATTCCAGTTAGTACTACCTACTCATCGGAGCGGTTGGCAGCGATCTTTATTCGAGAGATTGTTCGGTTGCATGGAGTTCCGGTGTCTATCATATCCGACAGGGGTACTCAGTTCACTTCTCAGTTTTGGAGAGCATTTCAGCGAGAGATGGGTACACGGGTTGAGTTGAGTACAACATTTCACCCCCAGACAGACGGACAGTCTGAGCGCACTATTTAGATCTTGGAGGATATGTTGCGAGCTTGTGTGATTGACTTTGGTGGTTCGTGGGATGAGTTCCTACCACTTGCCGAGTTTGCCTACAACAACAGTTATCAGTCGAGTATTCAGATGGCCCCGTATGAGGCATTGTATGGCAGGCAGTGTAGATCCCCCGTGGGATGGTTTGAGCCTGGTGAGGTTAGATTGATAGGGACTGAGTTAGTCTAGGATGCTCTGGATAGAGCAAAGTTGATCCAGGAGAGGCTTCGTACGGCACAGTCTCGTGAGAAGAGTTATGCGGACCGTAGAGTTCGAGAGTTGTCTTTCATGGTTGGTGACAGAGTATTGTTGAAGGTTTCACCTATGAAGGGTGTCATGAGGTTTGGGAAGAAAGGAAAGTTGAGTCCCAGGTACATTGGTCCTTTTGAGATACTCAGGAGGGTTGGAGAGGTGGCATATGAGTTAGCCTTGCCGCCCAGCTTATCCAGCGTTCATCCAGTATTCCATGTGTCTATGCTCCGGAAGTACATTGGAGATCCGTCTCATGTATTAGATTTCAGTACCATTCAGCTTGATGGTGATCTATCCTATGATGTGGAGCCTATTGCTATTTTGGGTCGTCAGGTGAGAAAATTGAGGTCCAAGGAGATTGCATCGGTTAAGGTTCAGTGGAGAGGTCGACCCGTGGAGGAGGCCACTTGGGAGATCGAGCGGGAGATGCGGAGCAGATATCCTCACTTGTTTGAGACTTCAGGTATGTTTCTTGACCCGCTCGAGGACGAGCGTTTGCTTAAGAGGGGGAGAATGTGACGACCCGGCCCGTCGTCACGGGAATTACCACCCCGTTATGTTGAAATTGTATGTTTTATGCTTTTATATCGGTGTTAAAGTCTATCGGGTGAGTTAGGAGTGAATTGGATTGAAAATGAGGCATATAGCCTTTGTGAAGGAAACTTGAATAAGGAAAGTCAACCCGGAGTTGACTATTTGGTTAGAGGGCTCGGAATCGGATTCCGATGATTCGGTTAGTTCCGGGAGGTGATTTGTGACTTAGGGGAGCGATCGGAATTGAATTTGGAGGCCCGGTGTAGAAATAGGCTTGAATTGGCTAAGGTTGAATCTTGGCGAAATCCGAACGGTAGGTGAGATTTTGATCCGGGAGTCGGAATGGAATTCCGACAGTTGCAGTAGCTCCGTTAGGTGATTTTGGATGTGCCTGCAAAATTTCAGGTCATTCGGACGTCGTTTGGTCGGGTTTTTGATTGAATGTGTAAGGTAAGTTTTGTGGCTTAATTACATCATTTTAACATGAAATCATGGGTTAAATTTCTGTAAATGGAAGATTAAAGGTGGGTTTGAGCCCTAGGCCTAAATTAAAGAAAAACACCGATTTGAGTGGGCAAATGGAGTCCGATTTTGGTAAATTTTATATGCCTAGACTCGTATCGAGATGAGGATTCCGAATATGTAACTTTTGTAATTTTTCGACAAGCGTACCGAAAGTCGGGTTTTGACAACTTTGGGAATTTTGATGTAAATCGAGTTGTATTGATTGGGTGTCGTCCCATTGGCCTAATTTGTTGTATTTCTACTGTATTTGATCAGATTCTACGCGTGCGGAGCTTGATTCTCGTGGCAAGGGCATTGCGGAGTAGTCGTCGCGCCGTATTGAGGTGAGTAATAGATGTGGGTGATGACCGGCGGGTTCGAAACCCCGGTATACCACTTTGTGACGCTGTATAGCGGCGAGACACACACACTCTTGAGAGTGCGGGGTCGATTGTGATTGGGGACTATGGCTTAGTCCGACTTGTTGATACTGTGTTATGATATTAGGCTATTCTTGAGCCGTCGAACCTCCTTCTCGGACGGTTGCATATTATATATTGTGATAATGGCCACTCTTGAGCCGAGGAACCCCCTTCTTGGGCGGTTGAGTATACATGTGGGCCGTGAGCCGGTTATTGGATCCCGCGAGGATCGTTATCATTGTCTTATCATATTGACATGTTAGTTACTACTAGTCCGCAACTATTTCTGTTATTATGCTAATTCCAATCTCTGGAACTTGATATTACTGTTTTCCAATTGAAAAATGATTAAAGAGTTTTCAAAAACTACTTTTGAGCCTGCGAGGTTGTATCTGCATATTAGCTGACTAGTAGTGGATCGGGCTGCACGCCGCAGCAGGATATATGTTGGATCGGACTGCACGCCGCGAGAATATCTCTATGAGATGTGCTTGGGCTGTAGGAGCCCCTCTGGAGTCTGAACCCCCACAGTGAGCACGGGTACCCAAATTGGAGTCGGGCTACGCGCCGTAGCGGTCATATCATGCATTGCATTGCATTTAGCTACATCCGCTAGCCTGTTATGCTATTTATTGGTATTTGTTGGTACAGGTACGGTGAAGATTGATTCTATGACAGGGTAGCCGATTATAGCTTTACATTGGTACGGTGTGGCCTGAAATGCATTTTCACGACATTGCAATTCTTTAAAAATAACAATGCGGAATATTATTAAATGCACATAAATTGGAATATATATTGAAATCAGATAAAAACAAATACAACAGTTAAGCGATCGTGCTAGAACCATGGAATACAGGAATGCCTAAAACCTTATCCCGGGTTAACAGAATTCCTTATCCGGGTTTCTAGTTTCGTAGACTGTAAAACAGAGCCATAATTTCCTCGGTTCGTGATTAAACCAGTGACTTGGGACACCATTATTTTCCCAAGTGGCGACTCTGAAAATTTAATAAATAAATCCTATTTTGATTATCCTTTAAGTGGAAAAACTCCTTCCTTGTTATTATTATATCCCTTCCCGGGGTGTAGTATTAATAAGAGATATAAGTAGAAAAATAAGGAGGTGTGACAACAGTTATATCATGACGTTCAACAAAGCAAACATTAGCTGCTCCATCTTCCAATCATGCAGAAATTATAGCTATTCATGAAGCTAGTCGAGAATGTGTATGGTTGAGATCACTAACTCAACACTTCAACAACTGTGTGGTCTTTCTTTAAAGACGAAGATTCCAACAATATTGTATGAAGATAATGATGCTTGCATAGCTCAATGAAAAGGAGGATATATCAAAAGAGATAGAACAAAACACATACCAAATTTCTTTTTTATGCATGATTTCAACAAAATGGTGGGATAGATGTTTAACACACCGTTCACGTGATAATCTGACAAATCTTTTCACAAAGGAATTGCCAACATCAACATTTGAGAAGTTGAGACATTAATTGGAATGCACTGTATTTAAGATATCAAATAAAGTTTTCATTAGGGGGGTATAATTCGCGTTGTACTACTTTTTCTTTAACCAAGATTTTTATCACGACCTGAATTCGGTCGTGATGGCGCCCAACAATCAAGCTAGGCCAGCAAGACCAACAATTGTTTTTCACAGACAATATCATTCCCAAATAGACAACTCAAGAAGAATATATGAGTCAAAGAAACTCCAATAATAATAATACGAACAAAATACTGAGAAGTGCGAAAACGAACTAACACTCCCAAAGATCTGGAGTCACAAGGCTAGAGCCTCTAAACATAACCGAACAATAGTAGAGAATACTGTATGAAAATACTCAAATCTGAACATAAAGTAACAACTGAAAAGAGATGAGAAGCTAGGTTCTGCGAACGTCGGCAACTACCTCAGCAACTCGATATGACTCTGTAAAAGCTGGATTGCTCGCCTACTTCTCCTGAGTACCTGAATCTGCACACAAAGGTGCAGAGAGTAGGGGTGAGTACTAAGTACTCGGTGAGTAATAAATATATACAAGTAGCTGAAAGAAAGAAATCCATAGAATACCGCAAAATAAAGCTAAACTACAGTCTGATCCTCCTACGAACTAGCAACAACAGTACAATACAAGTATCACAGATAATTCAATAGATAAAGATGCAATGAAATGCACATAATCGCTACGGCGTGTAGCCCGATCCATTTAATGTCGACGGCGCTCACGGGGGTGTGTACAGACTCCGGAGGGGCTACTACAGCCCAAGCGCAATACCGATGCGGCGTGCAGCCCGATCCATCCTCAGTCCACAACAAGTATATAAGTCACACAACAACTCAAATTATTTATTTCCATGTTCCAATTTATTTATTATGAAAATACTTTAATTCTTATTTAATTTTCCCCAAAAACAGGTAGTCTCTCTCAAAGTACACATCGAGACATGGCAAGCAAACCAAGCTATCACATATATATCTATCCCCTAGGGATACTACAGTTCGACACAAGGCCCCAAACATGGCTTACAGCCCCACAAATATATCTAACACAGTGTGCGTTTCAACCACATATAATATATTATTCATATCCAGGGATGAACTAAGTCTCAATCCCCAGTCACAATCAATCTCGCACCTGCCACGGGGTGCGAACCACGCCCTACTAGCATCACAATGTGCTAAGCCGGGGTCTCGAACCATTAGGCTACCATATACACAAACTACTCACCTCTAGCCGGTTGTAGACTCGTCCGCAATGCCTTTTCCATTGGAATTTGCTGCCTCGCGCGTAGAATCTCCGATGAATACCAGATGAAACCCTCTTACTTCTCGACCAAATGCTCTCCAAGACGTTCTATTTTTGAGATAAAACTGATTAAGTTCGCGGAGGTTCACTTAATAAACCCTTCTGTCAGGTCTGTAAATTGCCTTATGCGATCGCATCACTCCATCTGCGATCGCGATGCACAAAATTCCTCCGCCTCATTTTTGGCCTACATGATCGCAGGACCCTGCATGCGATCGCAGAGAACCCGGTCCATCTTCTACGTGATCGCAGGGCCACTCACGCGATCGCAGTGAACCATTTTCTTCTTCTACGCGATCACAAATAGCTCTACGCGATTGCAGTGTATAAATCCTCAGGTCTATGCGATTGCAGACCTATTCATGCGATCGCATAGAGGAAATATTTGGCCGCCCCTTTCCCTTCTACACTATCGCAGCCCCAGGATTGCGATCGCAGTGAAAGATTTCACTGTCAGTTTTCTGCTGCAGTTTATGCTGCATTTTTGTAACTAAAATCCCCGTTGGGCATCCGAAATCATCCCGAGACCCCCGAGACCCCAACCAAAAGCGCAACTACATCACGTTACCTCAGTCAAAGTTGCTCGTAACATAAAAACACCATCGTAAACATCAAAATCACCATTTCCACACGGATGCAAGCCTAAGTTTCTTCAAAACTTCCGAAACTAACGTTCGATCCAAAACCCGATCTATACACCTCCGAATAACCTGAAAGTTTTCATGCATGTCCAAAATCACCTAACGGAGCTACTATGTCACGACCCCAAATTCGGTCGTGATGGCGATCTCACCTACCGTTCGGATTTCATCAAAATTCAACCTTAGCCAATTCAAGCCTAAAACTACACCGGACCTCCGAATTCGATTCCGATTGCTCTCCTAAGTCATAAATGATCCCCCGAAACTAGTCGAATTATCAAAATTCAATTTCGAGCTATCTAACTCACCGGTCAACATTCGGTTGACTTTTCCAAACTATCATTTTCATAAAGAGGCATATGACCTCATTTCTATCTAAATTCCTTCCGATTTGCTTCTAACTTTCCAAACACATATAAATAAGCATATTGAAGTGTTAAATAAAGAAAATGGGGCAATAACTTCCGTAACGACGAGTCGGGTCGTTACATTCTTGATAATAAACAAAAACTAAGTAGTTTAGCCATTACTTATGCGTCCATTTAATTATAATCCAATAACATAATTTATGAATTTGATAAGAAATAAGCTTTTAATTTGTGATTTGTACACTTTGCAGAAAAAGGAGCCTATATCTATAATTGGAAATTTTATGGTACAATTTTGGAGCAAAAACAATCATTCGGAGTTGAGTCTTTACAATCAAGAAACAAGAACTAATGAGAAATTCTCCCAGGTGCGCGAAGTGACCACTTCGCGCACATGAGGATTTATCTGGACAATAGATGCGCGAAGTGTGCATTTCGCGCACCACTTCGCGCAACATTGTCCGGTAAAATGATCTCTTTAAGGGTAAAATTGGAAAGTCACAAAATTCCACTCAAAGTTAATTAATGTAACCTTTTATTATGGAGATGATCAGATTTTCTGCATTATTGAGTTAGAGTGGAATTACACTATTCATGTTAGAGAGAAGATTTTGAGAGAAAAGCCATTGAAAGTGTTGTTGAAGCCAAGGAAGGAATTGAAGATCAAGACTTGGGAGCAACAATATAAAGAGTTCATCTAAACTTTCATCTTGTATTTTCTTTGTAGTATGTTAGATATTAATATTGTTGATTTTAGTATGAATATGAGTAGCTAAATACTCTAATATTCTAGGGTCATGGATGTTAGTTGATCTTGCTATTTGAAGCTTAGATTGATTTTATTGAAGTTATGGATATGGGTTGTTTATTTGATTTTGATCTTAATTATTTTACTGCGTAGCTAACAGTGAAATATTATTTACGAACTTTGAATTAAACTTGACAAAGGAAATTCTTGGTTGCATATAAAATCAAATAGAACAAGATTTGAATCCCGGGCATCGGGTGAAGGATTTGCAATTAAGATAGACATATACTTAATTGCCTTGTTTGGTTTAAGAATAAGAGTTGTAAATGCATTCATGTTAATATTAATACCATAGACATATAGGTATTAATTTAACTTGGATATATTCATAAGAACTCGAAAGATTCTTATGTATATGATTAACCTTATAATCAACAACCCGGATAACTCAATAAATCGATTATAAGTCGAAAAGTAGCAAGGTTACTTGCAACTCCATGACCCTGGAATATATTTTTCCAAATTGTCATAAAAGTATTGCGAAGCTGTTGTAGTAATTTTATCTTGAATTATTGTTAAATTATTAAGTGTATTATAAAGTGGTTCTTATATATTTTCGAATGACATAGCATGAATTGAGAATTATTTAATTTAATATCAGTCAATAAGTTAATAAAAATTCCTCGTGGGAATGATACTTTACTTATTACTATACTACTTGTCGATCACGTACACTTGCGTGAGTGTTTTGGTCGCAACAAGTTTTTGGCTTCATTCTTGGACACTTTGTGTCCTAGGACAATACCTTCTCTTACCATTAAATGGCATTTTTCCCAGTTTAGGACCAAGTTAGTCTCTTCACATCTAGCTAGCACTTTATCGAGGTTCGTTAAACATTTATCAAAAGAACATCCGAAAACAGAGAAATCATCCATAAATACTTCTACAAACCTCTCGACCATATCAATGAAAATGGCCATCATACACCTTTGAAATGTCGCAGGTGCATTGCAAAGACCAAATGACATTCTCTTGAACGCATACGTGCCATAAGGACACGTAAAAGTGGTCTTTTCTTGGTCCTCTAGGGCTATAGTAATTTGATTTTATCCAGAGTGACCATCTAGGAAGCAGTAGTATTCCTGGCCAGCCAATCTATCAAGCATTTGGTCCATGAATGGGAGAGGAAAGTGGTCCTTCCTGGTGGCATTATTCAATTTTCTATAGTCAATGCAAATTCTCCACCCTGTAACAGTTCTTGTTGGGATTAAATCATTATTATCATTAACTATCACAGTTATTCCTCCTTTCTTAGGAACACACTGAACTGGACTCACCCATTTGCTGTCAGAGATAGGGAATACAATACCTGCATCAAGCCATTTGATCACCTCTTTTCTTACCACTTCTTTCATGTTGGGATTTAGGCGACGTTGGTGTTCTATACTTGGCTTGTGTCCTTCCTCCATTAGGATTTTGTGCATGCAAAAAGCAGGACTGATACCTTTGATGTCTGACATTGTCCACCTAATGGCTTTCTTATGCTCTCGTAATACTCTCAATAATTTTTCCTCCTGCAATTTAGATAAATCAGAAGAAATGATAACATGCAATGTATCAGAACTACCCAAATAAGTGTAATGCAAGTGAGATGGGAGTGGTTTAACTTCCAATTTCGGTGCTTCCTCAATTGATGTCTTTGGAGGAGGTCCATGTGGCCTATTTAACGGTTCAAAGGGATATGTCCCTTGCAAGTACGCAGAAGATGTATCAAGGATGTACATTATCTCCTCAACCTCTTCATCAGTAGCCAAATTATCAAACATCGTAAGTGCTTTCTCTAACGAATCGTCGAGATACACACTTGGATCATGATTTTGTTCCTCAGCCTCAATAACTGATATCATACACAGTTCCTCATATTGACAGGGAAGTTGGATTGCTTTGTAACATTGAACACTGCTTCCTCATCATCTACCCTCAAGATCATCTTTCCTTCTTTTACTTTGATAATTGCATCACCAGTAGCTAAGAGAGGTTGCCCAATGTAACGACCCGGCCCGTCGTTACGGGAATTACCACCCCGTTACCTTGCATTTACATATATTATGCTTTTAAAACAGTATTAGAGTATATCGGGTGAGTTAGGAGTGATTTGGATTGAAAATGAAACAAATAGCATGTTTGAAGAAAGCTTGAATATGGAAAGTCAACCAAGAGTTGACTATTGAGTTAGAGTGCTCGGAACTGGATTCTGATGATTCGACTAGTTCCGGGGGATCATTTATGACTTAGGAGAACAATCGGAATTGAATTCGGAGATCCGGTGTAGTTTTAGGCTTGAATTGGCGAAGGTTGAATTTTGGCGAAATCCGGATGGTAGGTGATATTTTGATCCGGGGGTCGGAATGGAATTCCGATAATTTCTGTAGCTTCGTTATGTGATTTTGGATATGTCTGCAAATTTTCAGGTCATTCGGACATCGTTTGATCGGGTTTTGGATTGAATGTTAGTTTTGAAAGTTTTGAAGAAACTTAGGCTTGAATCCGTGGTTAATTGATGATTTTGATGTTTAGGATGGTGTTTTTATGATTGGAACAAGTTCGAATAAGGAATTAGGATGTGTTGGTGTGTTTGAATGAGGTCCGGGGGCCTCGGGGTGTTTTCGGATGGTTAATCGGGAGAAATATGGAAAATTGCAGAAAATTTGTGCACTGCCTCTGTTGTTTCCGCTCCTGCGGAATTATGGGCGCAGGAGCGGGTGCGCTGAAGCGGAAAGGAGCCGCAGAAGCGGCGACCGCAGAAGCGGAAGGGGAGCCGCTGAAGCGGAAACGCGGAAGCGGACGGGGAGCCGCAGAAGCGGCCTTCGCAGAAGCGGAAGGGGAGCCGCTTGGGCGAGTCCGCAGAAGCGGACGTCTAGCCGCAGAAGCGGAACTATCCGCAGGAGCGGTCCAGTCTCCGTAGAAGCGGACGCGTAGGAGCGGAAATACTTCCGCAGAAGCGGAAATCGCTGTAAGTTAAGTGTATCAGAAGTTACAAAATTTCATAAACATTTTAACATTTGGGGGTCTCGGCTTAAGGGCGACTTTGGGCGATTTTGAGGAAGAAATCAAGGGAAATCATCGGGTAATCAACTATGAACTCATATTATGATTAGTATTGATAATATCATGCAATTATATCATGAAAATGGAGGAATTTGGGGTAATTATGGAGGATTTAACCCTAGGTTTGAACTTTAGAAAAATCAAGGTTTTGAATGAGCAAATGGAGTCCGAATTTGGTAAAATTGATATGCTTAGACTCGTATTGAGATGAGGATTCCGAATATGTGACTTTCGCAATTTTTCGAGAATCGTACCGAAAGTCGGGTTTTACCAACTTAGTGTAATTATGCGAATTTCATATAAATTGAAGTGGGTTATGATTCTTTGACCCGTAATTGATATAATTATTGTTATTTGACTAGATTCTACACACGAGGCAACGAAATTCAAAGGAAAAGGCATCGCGGACGATTCTACGACCGGCTAGAGGTGAGTAGTTTGTGTATATTGTAGCTTGAGGGTTCGAAACCCCGGCTTAGCACATTGTGACGCTAATAGGGCGTGGCTCGCACACCGTGGCAGGTGCGGGATTGATTGTGACTAGGGATTGAGACTTGGTCCATCCCGGATGTGAATAATATGTTGTTAGTGTTGGAAATACACTGTATTTGATATAATTGTGGGATGTAAGCCTTGTTTGGGGCCTTGTGCCGATCCGTAGCGTCCTTAGAGGACAATATTTATGTGATAGCTATAATTGCTTAAATCACTGATCTCAGTCCTGGAAATTGAAATCACACTTTTGAAATGCTAAGTCACCGGCTTTTACAAACTTAATAAAGTTAAAGTATTTTTCATAAATTATGAATTGAGAACTGGAAATAAGGAAAATGAATTGTTTTGTGACTTAATTGCTTATTGTGGACTGAGTATGGGATCGGGCTGCACGCCGCAGTGGTTGATATGAGGATCGGACTGCACGCCGCAGTAGTATTGCGCTTGGGTTGTAGGAGCCCCTCCGGAGTCTGTACACACCCCCAGTGAGCGCCGTCGACGTTAAATGGGATCGGGCTACACGCCGTAGCAGTTATGTGCATTGCATTGCATCTGTATTTGTTGGATTACTCTGTGGTAGTTGTATGGAATTATTGTTGCTAGTTCGTAGGAGATTCGGACTGTAGTGTAGCTTCATTTTGTGGTATTTTGTGGATTTCTTACTGTCAGCTACATATATATATATTTGTTACTCACTGAGTACTTAGTACTCACCCCTACTCCCTGCACCTTTTGTGTGCAGACTCAGGTACACAGGAGCAGTAGACGGACATCTCCGGCGTTTACATTGTCACATCGAGTTGCTGAGGTAGCTGCCTACGTTCGCAGAGCCTAGCTTCTCCTCTCATTCCAGTTGTTATTGTATATTTTGTATTCAGACTTGAGTACTTCTATATCGTACTCTCTATTTCTGTTGGGTTTTGTTAGAGGCTCTAGACTTGTGACTCCGGATCTTTGGGAGTGTCAGTATTTTGTTCTTTACTATTATTATTGGAGTTCTTAAACTCATATATTCTTCTTGGGTTGTCCATTTGGGACCGGTATTGTGTTATAATTAAATTGTGTGTTTGGCTGGCCTAGCTTGATTGTTGGGCGCCATCACGACCGGATTTTGGGTCGTGACAAGTTGGTATCGAGCTCTAGGTTATTAGGACTCGCGAGTCATGAGCCGGTTTAGTAGGCTTTCGCGGATCGGTACGTAGACGTCCGTATCTATCTTCGAAGGGCTACGAAACTTTAGGAAAAACCTCATTTTCTTGAATTCATATCGTGCGATTTGTGTTATCATGAAATTAAATCTTTCCATATTCTATTCTCTCGCAGGATGGCGAGAACACGAGCTAACGGACGTGGCGGACGACCACCGTTGGCACCCGAGAGGCCGTGGTCGTGGTAGAGGTAGAGCGACGGCACCGACGCAGCTGGCCGACCCGCGGCCGATCGGACTCGGGACCGGATTCCGGCGGTGAACGCTCCGGCGGCTCAGGCTCAAGCACCGGCGGTGCCTATTGTGATACCGGGTCTTCGGGAGACCTTGGCTCGGATATTATCAGTGTGCACGAGCTTGGCACAGGTAGTTGCTCCTACTGCTGCAGATCTTCTTCACGAGCGAGGGGGAGGGAATCGGACCCCGTGGCTCGCACACCCGAGCCGGTTCGGCCAGTTGCACCGGTTGCACCAGCTCCCTGCATATGTGGTTCCGGTTATGCCCGACGATGAGCAAGCGTCGTTTGGAGAGATTTGAGAGGTTACGGCCTCCGACATTCGGTGGAGCCGAGGGCGAGGATGCCCGGGGTTTTCTTGACGGATGTCGGCGTATGCTTCGCACCGCGGGTATCCTAGAGTCCAGCGGTGTTTCATTCACCACTTTCCAGTTCACAGGTGCAGCTTTCCGGTGGTGGGAGGATTTTGAGAGGCGTAGGCCCGGTGGGGCAGTGCCCCTCACTTGGCAGCAGTTCTCCACGGTATTTTTGGAGAAGTACGTGCCTCAGTCTCAGAGGGAGGAGCTGCGACGTCAGTTCGAGTGGTTGAAGCAGGGAGAGATGACGGTTAATCAGTACGAGATGAGATTCACACAGCTGGCCCGTCATGCCATGTGGATGGTTCCTACCGACGGGGAGAGGATCCGGAGATTTATTGATGGTCTTATTTATCCCATCCGCATATTGATGACCCGGAGAGAGTTTCTACGGTTACCTTTGAGGAGGTGGTTGATGCTGCCCGTCACATTGAGACGGATCGCCGCGAGAGAGCGAGAGGAGAGAGAGGCTAAGAGGCCTCGTGGTACTGGCAGTTACAGTGGTGCTCCGTCTAGGGGCCAATTTCAGCATAGCAGAGGTCGCTCTTTCAGGTCTCATCAGTCTGGACGTACAGAGTCCAGTGGGGTTTCATCAGATCGTGGTCGTCAAGGCCAGCAGGGTTATCAGGGTCAGCAGAGCCGTCAGCAGAGTCAGCCTGCACTGAGTGCTCTTCCAGCTCAGAGCTCTGCTCCTGTTTCCTCAGCACAGGGTTCATCGGTAGCGAGGGGTCCTCAGCAGCCCCTTCTTCCATCTTCAGGCCGTTGTTTTGAGTGCGGTGATTTGGGCCATATTAGGAGAGAGTGTCCTTAGTGGCTTCGTAAGCGGTCTCAGCAAAGGGATCAGCCTTTGTCTTCTACTCCTGTTTCTTCAGCGCTAGCACAGTCGGCTAGGACTGGTGGCCAGGTATCTAGAGGTCGCCCTAGGGGTGAAGATCGTACTGGTGGAGGCCAAGCTCATTTCTATGCTCTTCCGGATAGGAAGGATGCTAGTGCTTCAGATGCGGTTATTTCAGGTATTATCTCAGTCTGCCACAGGGATGCTTCCGTCTTATTTGATCCCGGATCCACCTATTCTTATGTCTCTACTTATTTTGCACATCATTTGGGTATGACCCGTGGTATTCTTGCTTTGCCCGTACATGTGTCTACCCCAGTGGGGGATACTGTTGTTGTGGATCAGGTATATCGATCCTGTATTATTACTATTGTGGGTCTGGAGACCCGAGTTGATCTATTACTACCGGGCATGGTAGATTTCGATGTTATTCTAGGCATGGATTGGCTATCTCCTTACCATGCGATTCTGGACTGTCATGCCAAGACGGTCACACTAGCTATTCCAGGTAATCCGAGGATCGAGTGGCGTGGCTTGACTGATTATGTGTCCGACAGGGTGATTTCTTATATAAAGGCTCAACGAATGATTGGCAAGGGTTGTTTGTCTTATTTGGCCTTCATTAGAAATGTTGAGGCCGAGACACCCAGTCTTGATTCGGTCCCCATTGTAAGGGAGTTTCCGGATGTATTTCCAGCAGACCTACCAGGCATGCCGCCTGACCGAGATATTGATTTTGGTATTGATTTGGTGCCGGGCACTCAGCCCATTTCTATTCCTCCCTATCGCATGGCACCAGCAGAGTTAAAAGAATTGAAAGAACAGCTCCAGGAACTCTTAGATAAGGGTTTCATTCGTCCAAGTGTGTCACCTTGGGGTGCACCGGTGTTGTTCGTGAAGAAGAAAGATGGCACAATGAGAATGTGCATTGATTACAGGCAGCTGAACAAGGTAACAGTGAAGAATAAATACCCATTGCCTCGTATTGAGGACCTATTTGATCAGCTCCAGGGAGCTAGTGTATTTTCTAAGATCGATCTTCGATCGGGTTATCATCAGTTGAAGATCAGGGACTCGGATATTATGAAGACAGCGTTCAGGACGCGATATGGGCACTACGAGTTCCTGGTGATGTCTTTCGGGTTGACTAATGCCCCAGCGGCATTCATGCACTTGATGAATAGTGTATTTCGGCCGTACCTTGATTCTTTTGTGATTGTGTTTATTGATGATATCCTGGTATATTCACGCAGCCAGGGAGGAGCATGCACAGCATTTGAGAGTGGCATTGCAGAGGTTGAGGGAAGAGAAGCTTTATGCAAAATTCTCTAAGTGTGAGTTCTGGCTTGATACTGTGGGTTTTCTGGGACATATAGTGTCCAGTGATGGTATTAGGGTTGATCCTCAGAAGGTCGAGGCAGTGCAGAATTGGCCCAGACCTTCCTCAGCTACAGAGATTCGTAGTTTTCTCGGCTTGGCAGGCTATTATCGCCGGTTTGTTCAGGATTTCTCATCTATTGCTTCACCGTTGACTAAGCTGACACAGAAGAATGCTCCATTTGTGTGGTCCGATGAATGTGAAGAGAGCTTTCAGAAGCTCAAGGAGGCTTTGACCACAGCTCCAGTACTTGTGTTACCATCGGCCTCAGGGTCATATACGGTGTATTGTGATGCTTCCGGAGTTGGACTCGGTTGTGTGTTGATGCAGGAGGGTAGAGTTATTGCATATGCTTCTCGTCAGCTAAAGCCCCACGAGAAGAACTACCCTGTTCATGATTTGGAGTTAGCTGCTATTGTTCATGCCTTGAAGATTTGGAGGCATTATCTATATGGTGTATCTTGTGATGTATATACGGACCACCGCAGCCTTCAGCATTTGTTTAAGCAAAAAGATCTAAATTTGAGGTAGCGGAGATGGCTTGAATTGCTTAAAGATTATGATATTACTATCTTGTATCATCCCGGGAAAGCCAATGTAGTGGCTGATGCATTGAGCCGGAAGGCTATTAGTATGGGCAGTTTGGCGTATATTCCAGTTGGGGAGAGACCCCTAGCAGTTGATGTTCAGGCGTTAGCTAATCGGATGGTAAGGCTGGATATTTCTGAGCCCAATCGGGTGATGGCTTGTGTAGTAGCTCGTTCTTCTTTATATGATCGTATTCGAGAGCGCCGGTATGATGATCCACACTTACTTGTCCTTAAGGACAGAGTTCAACATGATGATGCTAGAGATGTCACTATTGATAGTGATGGTGTATTGCGGATGCAGGGCCGGATATGTGTGCCCAATGTTGATGGCCTTCGTGAGTTGATATTGGAAGAGGCCCATAGCTCGCGGTATTCTATTCATCCAGGAGCCGCGAAGATGTATCAGGATTTGAAGCAGCATTACTGGTGGAGAAAGATGAAGAAAGATATTGTGAGCCATGTGGCTCGGTGTCTAAGCTGTCAGCAGGTCAAGTATGAGCATCAGAGACCTGGTGGTGTATTCCAGCGTATTGATATTCCTGAGTGGAAGTGGGAAAGAATTACTATGGACTTTGTTAGTGGACTCCCTCGGACGGCGAGGAAGTTTGATTCAGTTTGGGTGGTGGTGGATAGGTTGACCAAGTCAGCTCACTTCATCCCAGTGTGTACTACCTATACCTCAGAGCGGTTGGCAGAGATATTCATCCGTGAGATAGTGAGATTGCATGGGGTTCCTATTTCCATTATATCAGACAGAGGTACCCAGTTCACATCTCAGTTCCGGAGGACATTTCAGCGAGAGTTGGGTTCACAGGTAGAGTTGAGCACAGCATTTCATCCACAGACGGATGGGCAGTCTGAGCGTACTATTCGGATATTGGAGGACATGTTGCGTGCTTGTGTCATTGATTTTGGTGGTTCATGGGCTGATTATTTGCCTTTGGCGGAGTTTGCTTACAATAATAGCTATCAGTCCAGCATTCAGATGGCACCGTATGAAGCTTTATATGGGAGGCGGTGTAGATCTCCGGTTGGTTGGTTCGAGCCCGGCGAGGCTAGGTTGTTGGGGACAGAGTTAGTCCAAGATGCCTTAGACAAGGTAAAGGTGATTCAGGAGAGACTTCGCACAGCTCAGTCGCGTCAGAAGAGTTATGCAGACCGGAAGGTCCGAGATGTGTCTTATTCGGTAGGTGAGAAGGTGTTGCTGAAAGTTTCGCCTATGAAGGGTGTTATGAGGTTTGGAAAGAAAGGAAAGTTGAGCCCAAGGTTCATTGGACCTTTTGAGGTGCTTAGGAAAGTAGGGGAGGTGGCTTATATGCTTGCTTTGCCACCCAGGTTGTCGGGAGTTCACCCGGTGTTCCATGTATCTATGCTCCGGAAGTATGTCGGAGACCCGTCTCATGTGTTGGACTTCAGCACGATACAGCTAGATGAGGATTTGACTTATGATGTGGAACCGGTAGCCATTTTGGGTCGACGGGTTCGTAAACTGAGATCTAAGGACATAGCTTCAGTAAAAGTGCAGTGGAGAGGTCGTCCCGTGGAAGAAGCAACTTGGGAGACCGAGCAGGAGATGCGAAGCAGATATCCACACTTTTTTGATACTCCGTGTATGTTTCTTAACCCGCTCGCGGACGAGCGTTTGTTTAAGTTGGGGAGAATGTAACGACCCGGCCCGTCGTTACGGGAATTTCCACCCCGTTACCTTGCATTTGCATATATTATGCTTTTAAAACAGTATTAGAGTATATCGGGTGAGTTAGGAGTGATTTGGATTGAAAATGAAACAAATAGCATGTTTGAAGAAAGCTTGAATATGAAAAAGTCAACCAAGAGTTGACTATTGAGTTAGAGTGCTCGGAACCGGATTCTGATGATTCGACTAGTTCCGGGGGATCATTTATGACTTAGGAGAACAATCGGAATTGAATTTGGAGATCCGGTGTAGTTTTAGGCTTGAATTGGCGAAGGTTGAATTTTGGCGAAATCCGGATGGTAGGTGATATTTTGATCCGGGGGTCGGAATGGAATTCCGACAATTTCTGTAGCTTCGTTATGTGATTTTGGATATGTCTGCAAATTTTCAGGTCATTCGGACATCGTTTGATCGGGTTTTGGATTGAATGTTAGTTTTGAAAGTTTTGAAGAAACTTAGGCTTGAATCCGTGGTTAATTGATGATTTTGATGTTTAGGATGGTGTTTTTATGATTGGAACAAGTTCGAATAAGGAATTAGGATGTGTTGGTGTGTTTGAATGAGGTCCCGGGGGCCTCGGGGTGTTTTCGGATGGTTAATCGGGAGAAAAATATGGAAAATTGCAGAAACTGGGCACTGCTTCTGTTGTTTCCGCTCCTGCGGAATTTTGGGCGCAGGAGCGGGTGCGCTGAAGCGGACCAGGAGCCGCAGAAGCGGCGACCGCAGAAGCGGATCATTTTCCGCTGAAGCGGAAACGCGGGGGCGGACTGGGAGCCGCAGAAGCGACCCTCGCAGAAGCGGAAGGGGAGCCGCTTAGGCGAGTCCGCAGAAGCGGACGCCCAGTCGCAGAAGCGGACGTATCCGCAGGAGCGGTCCAATCTCCGCAGAAGCGGACGCGTAGGAGCGGAAATACTTCCGCAGAAGCGGAAATCGCTGTAAGTTAAGTGTATCAGAAGTTAGAAAATTTCAGAAACATTTTAACATTTGGGGGTCTCGGCTTAAGGGCGACTTTGGGCGATTTTGAGGAAGAAATCAAGGGAAATCATCGGGTAATCAACTATGAACTCATATTATGATTAGTATTGATAATATCATGCAATTATATCATGAAAATGGAGGAATTTGGGGTAATTATGGAGGATTTAACCCTAGGTTTGAACTTTAGAAAAATCAAGGTTTTGAATGAGCAAATGGAGTCCGAATTTGGTAAAATTGATATGCTTAGACTCGTATTGAGATGAGGATTCCGAATATGTGACTTTCGCAATTTTTCGAGAATCGTACCGAAAGTCGGGTTTTACCAACTTAGTGTAATTATGCGAATTTCATATAAATTGAAGTGGGTTATGATTCTTTGACCCGTAATTGATATAATTATTGTTATTTGACTAGATTCTACACACGAGGCAACGAAATTCAAAGGAAAAGGCATCGCGGACGATTCTACGACCGGCTAGAGGTGAGTAGTTTGTGTATATTGTAGCCTGAGGGTTCGAAACCCCGGCTTAGCACATTGTGACGCTAATAGGGCGTGGCTCGCACACCGTGGCAGGTGCGGGATTGATTGTGATTGGGGATTGAGACTTGGTCCATCCCGGAAACGAATAATATGTGATTAGTGTTGGAAATACACTGTATTTGCTATATTTGTGGGCTGTAAGCCTTGTTTGGGGCCTTGTGCCGATCCGTAGCGTCCTTAGAGGACAATATTTATGTGATAGCTAAAATTGCTTAAATCACCTGATCTCAGTCCTGGAAATTGAAATCACACTTTTGAAATGCTAAGTCACCGGCTTTTACAAACTTAATAAAGTTAAAGTATTTTTCATAAATTATGAATTGAGAACTGGAAATAAGGAAAATGAATTGTTTTGTGACTTAATTGCTTATTGTGGACTGAGTATGGGATCGGGCTGCACGCCGCAGTGGTTGATATGAGGATCGGACTGCACGCCGCAGTAGTATTGCGCTTGGGCTGTAGGAGCCCCTCCGGAGTCTGTACACACCCCCAGTGAGCGCCGTCGACGTTAAATGGGATCGGGCTACACGCCGTAGCAGTTATGTGCATTGCATTGCATTTGTATTTGTTGGATTACTTTGTGGTAGCTGTATGGAATTATTGTTGCTAGTTCGTAGGAGATTCGGACTGTAGTGTAGCTTCATTTTGTGGTATTTTGTGGATTTCTTACTGTCAGCTACATGTATATATTTGTTACTCACCGAGTACTTAGTACTCACCCCTACTCCCTGCACCTTTTGTGTGCAGACTCAGGTACACAGGAGCAGTAGACGGACATCTCCAGGCGTTTACATTGTCACATCGAGTTGCTGAGGTAGCTGCCTACGTTCGCAGAGCCTAGTTTCTCCTCTCATTCCAGTTGTTATTGTATATTTTGTATTCGGACTTGAGTACTTCTATATCGTACTCTCTATTTCCTATTGGGTTTTGTTAGAGGCTCTAGACTTGTGACTCCGGATCTTTGGGAGTGTCAGTATTTTGTTCTTTACTATTATTATTGGAGTTCTTAAACTCATATATTCTTCTTGGGTTGTCCATTTGGGACCGGTATTGTGTTATAATTAAATTGTGTGTTTGGCTGGCCTAGCTTGATTGTTGGGCGCCATCACGAGTAGCTAAGAGAGGTCTCCCTAATATGATTGGAACCAATTCATCAGCTTCATAATCAAGAATAATAAAATCAACATGGAAGATGAATTTTCCAATTTGTAGTAACACATCTTCAATCACCCCTTCAGGGTGTGCTATAGACCTGTCTGCCAGCTGTAACATCACAGTAGTTGGCCTCGGAGCTCCGAGACCCAATTGCCTGAATAATGATAAGGGCATCAAATTTATGCTTGCCCCCAAATCGCAAAGAGCACGACCCACATCAATATCACCAATGCGCACTGGAATTGTAAAGCTGCCCGGATCTTTAAGCTTTTCAGGAAGCTTATTTTGGACCCTAGCAGTGCACTCCTCAGTAAGTGCGAGACCCAATTGTTTGAATAATGATAAGGGCATCAAATTTATGCTTGCCCCCAAATCGTAAAGAGCATGACCCACATCAATATTCAATTGAACCTGGCTCAACATAGAAAGGAATTTACTGAATATGCGATCATCATTCTTCTTTTGAAGTCTCTGGGGAAAAGGTGGTGGTGGCCTTGAGACTTCCACTGGTTCAAGACTTTCAGTAGTCTTCTTTAACTCATTTGTCACTTTAGGGATTAACTCTCCCTCAGGCACAAACTTATCTTTCTTTTGCTTTGGCACTTCTTCAAGTTCTTTCCCGCTTCAAAGTGTAATAGCATTTACCTGCGGGTTCTTTTCTGTATCACTAGGGAGAGCTCCTGTAGGTCTAGTATTCTGATTCGTTGCTATCTGCCCCATCTGCCTCTCAAGATTTCTGACATCAGTCCTGAGCTGCTGATTGTCAATCAACAACTTTTTCAACAAATCATTTGTGCTCTCTTCCACTTGTTGAGGTGGTCTCTGAGGTTGGTTAAAACCCCCTTGCGGTCTGTATTGATTTTGATTCTGCTGATTTCCACCCCATGAGAAGTTAGGATGATTCCTCCAATTTGGATTGTAGGAATTTCCATATTGTGCATGCTGATTTGGTGGGCCTCTATTTTGCTATCCCACATAATAGATGGATTCTGGATTCGTAGGGCACATATCACTTGTATGGCTATCACCACACATTTCACAGCAAATAGTCATCTGTTTTACCTGTTGCATGGGTTGTGGTTGTTGAATTGTCATCCTTGTCATCTGGTTGGATAACCTTGCAATTTCAGCTCTCATTGCCGACACATCATCAAGCTCAAGTAACCCTGCTGATTTTTGTTTCAATGCCTTTCTTGAATCTCCATCACCCTGCCAATTATTGTCATTTGCAGTGAATGTATTTAGCAATTGTTGGATTTCAGTGTAAGATTTGGCCATGCAACTTCCTCCACATGCGGAATCAAGATTCATCTTTGAAGCTTCATCTAATCCATCTACAAATGTGTGACCTAACACCTCGTCTGTCTGGCAATGATGAGGACTGTCTCTGAGCAACTTCTTATACCTTTCCCATGCTTGACGAAGTGTCTCACCAGAGCGTTGTTCAAAACCAAGAATTTGACTCCTCGGCATCTTTGTCTTCTTGGTGGGAAAGAATTTAATTAAGAACTTCCTTGCTATATCATCCCATGTGCGGATTGAATTTGATGGCTCCTTATTAAACCACTCCTTAGCTTCCCCAAGCAGAGGAAGGGGAAGAGTTTCAGCCTTACATAGTACTTGGAAACATTCGGATAATTGTAAGTATCCGTAATTTCCAGAAAATTCTGAATATGTCTTTGTGGATCTTCATGAGGTAGACCCACAAATTACCCTGTAGACTGAATCAGCTGCACCATATATTATTTCAGCTCAAAGTGCCCAATAATATCAGGCTTCACAATAGCCTGAGTCATATTAGCCAGACTGGGTCTTGCGGCTTCAATCACCGCTCGTTCCTCATTTCCTGCCATCACTGTTGGCTGTGGTTGAATTTGAATGTTCAACTCTCCTTCTGTTCTATATCGAGCTTCCCACTCTCTCCTTGTTCTATGAATTGTTCTTTCAATTTCAGGATCAAATGGAAAGAGATTGTTTGTGCTTCTGCTCCTCCGCATTCAAGAGAAGAACCTGTGCAACACAAACAAATAGATGAAAATTTCTTTTTATATTTTCTATTAACAACTACAAAATAGTAAAACAATCAAGGAGCTAATTTCAAATTTCCCGGCAACGGCACCAAAAACTTGTTGCGACCAAAACACTCACGCAAGTGTACGTGATCGACAAGTAGTATAGTAATAAGTAAAGTATCGTTCCCACGAGGAATTTTTATTAACTTATTGACTGATATTAAATTAACTAATTCTCAATTCATGCTATGTCATTCAAAAATATATAAGAACCACTTTATAATACACTTAATAATTTCACAATAATTCAAGATACAATTACTACAACAGCTTCGCAATACTTTTATGACAATTTGGAAAAATATATTCCAGGGTCATGGACTTGCTAGTAACCTTGGTACTTTTCTAACTTATAATTGATTTATTGAATTATCCGGGTTGTTGATTATAAGGTTAATAATATACATAAGAATCTTTCGAGTTCTTATGAATCTATCCAAGTTAAATTAATACCTATATGTCTATGGTATTAATATTAACAAGAATGCATTTACAACTCTTATTCTTAAACCAAACAAGGAAATTAAGTATATGTCTATCTTAATTGCAAATACTTCACCCGATGTCTGGGATTCAAATCTTGTTCTATTTGATTTTATATGCAACCAAGAATTTCCTTTGTCAAGTTTAATTCAAAGTTCGTAAATAATCTTTCACTGTAAGCTACGCAGTAAAATAATTAAGATCAAAATCAAATAAACATCCCATATCAATAACTTCAATAAAATCAATCTAAGCTTCAAATAGCAAGATCAACTAACATCCATGACCCTAGAATATTAGAGTATTTAGCTACTCATATTCATACTAAAATCAACAATATTAATATCAAACATACTACAAACAAAATACAAGATGAAAATTTAGATGACCTCTTTATATTGTTGCTCCCAAGTCTTGATCTTCAATTCCTTCCTTGGCTTCAAGAACACTTTCAATGGCTTTTCTCTCAAAATCTTCTCTCTAAAATGAATAGTGTAATTCCACTCTAACTCAATAATGCATAAAATCTGATCATCTCCATAATAAAAGGTTGCATTAATTAACTTTGAGTGGAATTCTGTGACTTTCCAATTTTACCCTTAAAGAGATCATTTTACCGTACAATGTTGCGCGAAGTGGTGCGCGAAATGCACACTTCGCGCATCTGTTGTCCAAATAAATCCTCATGTGCTGCGCGAAGTGGTCACTTTGCGCACCTGGGAGAATTTCTCATTAGTTCTTGTTTCTTGATTGTAAAGACTCAACTCTAAAGGATTGTTTTTGCTCCAAAATTGTACCATAACATTTCCAATTGTAGATATAAGCTCCTTTTTCTGCAAAGTGTACAAATCACAAATTAAAAGCTTATTTCTTATCAAATTCATAAATTATGTTATTGGATTATAATTAAATGGACGCATAAATAATGGCTAAACTACTTAGTTTTCGCCTATTATCAATTCTCCCCAACTTAAACAAACGCTCGTCCGCGAGCGGGTCAAGAAATATACCTGGAGTCTCAAATAAGTGTAGATATCTGCTCCGCATTTCCTGCTCGGTCTCCCAAGTTGCTTCCTCTACGGGACGACCTCTCCACTGCACTTTCACTTAAGCTATGTCCTTAGATCTCAGCTTACGAACCTGTCGACCAAAAATGGCTACTGGCTCCACATCATAGGTCAAGTACTCATTTAACTGTATCGTTCTAAAGTCTAACACATGTGACGGGTCTCCAACATACTTCCGGAGCATAGATACATGGAACACCGGGTGAACTCCCAACAAAATAGGTGGCAAAGCAAGCATATAAGCCACCTCCCCAACTTTCTTAAGAACCTCAAAAGGTCCAATGAACCTTGGGCTCAACTTTCCTTTCTTTCCAAACCTCATATCGCCCTTCATAGGGGAAACCTTCAGCAACACCTTCTCACCTTCCGAACACATATAAATAAGCATATTGAAGTATTAAATGGAGAAAACGGGGCGATAACTCCCATAACGACAAGTCGGGTTGTTACATGAACTAACTCTGTCCCCAACAACCTAGCCTCGCCGGCTCAAACCAACCGACTGGAGACCTACACCGCCTTCCATATAAAGCTTCATACGGTGCCATCTGAATGCTGGACTGATAGCTATTATTATAAGCAAACTCTGCAAGAGGCAAGTAATCAGCCCATGAACCACCAAAGTCAATAACAAAGCACGTAACATGTCCTCCAGTATCTAAATAGTACGCTCAGACTGCCCATCCGACTATGGATGAAATGATGTGCTTATCTCTACCTGTGAACCCAACTCTCGATGAAATGTCCTCCAGAACTAAGAAGTGAACTGGGTATCTCTGTCTGATATGATAGAAATGGGAACTCCATGCAATCTAACAATCTCGCGGATGAATATCTCTGCCAGCCGCTCCGAGGAGTATGTAGTACACACTGGAATGAAGTGAGCTGACTTGGTCAGTCTATCCACAACCACCCAAACTGAATCAAACTTCCTCGCTGCCCGAGGGAGTCCACTAACAAAATCCATAGTGATCATTTCCCACTTCCACTCGGGAATATCAATACGCTGGAACACACCATCAGGTCTCGGATGCTCATACTTGACCTGCTGACAGTATAGGCACCGTGCTACATGATTCACAATATCTTTCTTCATCTTTCTCCACCAGTAATGTTGTCTCAAATCTTGATACATCTTCGCGGCACCTGGATGAATGGAATACCGCGAGCCGTAGGCCTCCTCTAATATCAACTCACGAAGGCCATCAACATTGGGCACGCATATTCGGCCCTGCATCCGCAACACACCATTACTATCAATAGTGACATCTCTTGCATCATCATGTTGAACTCTATCCTTAAGGACAAGCAAGTGTGGATCATCATACCGGTGCTCTCGAATACGATCATATAAAGAAGACCGAGCTACCACTCAAGCCATAACCCGACCTGGGCTAAAAAATATCCAGCCTCACCTTCTGATTAGCTAACGCCTGAACATCAGCCGCAAGGGGTCTCTCCCCAACTGGAATATACGCCAAGCTGCCCATACTAATAGCCTTCCGGCTCAACGCATCAGCCACTACATTGGCCTTCCCCGGATGGTACAAAATGGTAATATCATAGTCTTTAAGCAATTCGAGCCACCTCCGCCGCCTCAAATTGAGATCTTTTTGCTTAAACAAATGCTGAAGGCTGCGGTGGTCTGTATATACATCACAAGATACACCATACAAGTAATTCCTCCAAATTTTCAAGGCATGAACAATAGCAGCTAACTCTAAATCATGAACAAGGTAGTTTTTCTCGTGGGGCTTTAGCTGACGAGAAGCATAGGCAATAACTCTACCCTCATGCATCAACACACAACCGATCCCAACTCTGGAAGCATCACAATATACCGTATAGGACCCTGAAGTTGAAGGCAACACAAGTAATGGAGCTATGGTCAAAGCCGCCTTGAGGTTTTATCGTTTCCATTGCTTGAGGACAAGCAATAGTTCAAGTTTGGGGTGTGATAAGTTGGTAAAATACCAACTTATCTTGCCTTTAAATGGCGACATTTGCTATGTTTGAAGTGATAAAATCATGTATTTAATGTTATTTACTTCTATTCTATAGGATTGAATGTGATTTAGAAGTAATGGTGAAGAAACCAAGTGAAAACATGGCAAAAGAAGCCAAAAAGAGAAGAAAATCTAGGCAGTATATTCAGGCCTCGCAAATGCGAAATTTTCATTGTAAATACGAAGACAAGCTTAAAGAGGACACCTTCGCAATTGCGAAGAATTGTTCGCAATTGCGAACTTAGCGGTAATTGGGATTCTTCGCAATTGCGAAGAATAGTTCGCAAATGCGAACTGTGCAGTAAATGGGGAAGCTTCGCAAATGCGAGAATATGTTCGCAAATGCGAACACTGTGTAATTAAGGGCAACTTCGCAAATGCGAAGTTTTGTTGGGAATTGCGAACATAGGCTTATCTGGGCATATTTGGTAATTGCGAACTTTTGTTCGCAATTGCGAGGTACGTGCTTCAGGCATGGGCTATTATGGAATTTCGCACCTTTTGATCCCCAAATCATTTAATACCCGAAGAGGCTCATTTGTAAAAGGATCTTTGGCTTATTTTCAGTAGAGAGAACATTTTTGGAAGCTAGGGTTTTGCACACACACTTGGGTCTTGAAGATTGAAGCTTTTGGTTAAGAATTCCTTATCCATTTATGTTTATTTCTTCATTTCCTTGCTTTGTATTGAATATTTAAGTGTGTAGTATTTATTTCCAACACTTGAATCTTGTTTATGAGAATATTCATGTTTAAAGTGTGGATTAAATAACTTGTTGTGCTTATGTATTTGTTAGATGATCTTGTTATTTGAAGCTTAGATTGATTTTATTGAAGTTATTGTTGTGGGTTGTTTATTTGATTTTGATCTTAATTATTTTACTGCTAGGCCAACGGTGAAATATTATCTACGAACCTTGAATTAAACTTGACAGAGGAAATTCTTGGTTGCATATAAAATCAAATAGAACAAGATTTGAATCCCGGGCATCGGGTGGAGAATTTGCAATTAAGATAGACATATACTTAGTTGCCTTGTTTGGTTGAATCATAAGAGTGGTAAATGCATTCTTGTTAATATTAATACCATAGACATATAGGTATTGATTTAACTTGGATAGATTCATAAGAACTCGAAAGATTCTTATGAATATTATTAACCTTATAATCAACAATCCGAATAGTTCAATAAATCAATTATGAGTATGAAAAGAAGCATGATTACTAGCAATTTCATAACCACTTCAGTGTAATTCCCGAAGCAAATCATACGTGTAGCCATTGATCATTTTACTTGTTTTCTAGTTTAGTTTATATTTTCGCATTTAAGTTTAAATACTTTTTCAATCATCATTCTTAGTGTTTGGCGTTGCATAATTAGCAATAATTTTCTTATATACCTAATCGCCTACATATTGTTCTCTGTGGGATTCGACCCCGACTTTTAGTTGGGTAAATTATATTGATGCGACCGTATCTATTGCTTTTTAGCAGTCGATTTGGACGTCACCAAAAAATGGCGCCGTTGCCGGGGAACAATTTGGCGTAATTTAGGTTGTTTGAAAAGTAAGCTAAAATGCTTTGATCCAAACTTGTGAATATTTGTGTAATTAATTTTTCTTGCTTATTTTCTTAATTTTGAAAAATGGCATCATATAACAACAATTGGTCAGATGGTAGTTGTTCATACTTTGATGATCCTTGTCCTTATTGTGGAGGACCACATTCATGGCAAAATTGTTTAAATTCTCCCGGGGATGGATTGTGCACACAATTTCAAATCCATGAGTGGAGTATTTGTGATAAGTGTGGTGGCCAAAATGGTCATTGGGATTATTGTGCTTATTTGTCTTTCCCTTCCCCAAGCCCCTACTATGATGAATCTACTTGTTTTGATGAAAATTATAGGGTCAAGGAAGTAGATGATATGGAAAGTAAAGCTCTTATTATGGATATGATAAGGCAAACAGTTGAGCAACAAGATGAAATTCGACAGGCTATACAAAGAATTAGTGCAACAATCATGATAATGAAAGCCAAAGCGGAGGAGGTGACTAAAGAGAGCGAGTTCTCATCAGAAGATAAATTGGAAGAAGCAGAAATAGTGAGCCTATCTTGGCTAGAGGAACAAGCTCAATTGATAAAATTTCATGACTTTTTACGTGATGGTCTTTCAAATATGATAGAGCAACTAATAGAAGCAAAAACTGAGCTCCAGCAAGAGATAAACCAATTTGTCTCAGATATCCATGACTTGTATGCTCAAATGAATAAAAAGGTTGAGGTGTTTGATGCCCTACAACCAATTTATGTGGATACTAGCCAGCTTGTGGAGCAGAAAGAGGAATTTCAGCTATTTGACCAAAATATTGTTAACGATGCTGACAAAAATATGGAATTAGAGTCAATCGGTGTAAATGTGAATGTGGTTGAGATTGACTCTAGTTTGGGGGAAAATGAGGATGTCAAGGTCAAAGGACAATTGCAAAGTGAAGGTTTGAAATCACATTCCTGGCATTTTTCAAAGTTGGAATTATGTGGTGATACGAGAGTTGAACTACACGAGTCAATGGAGGATTGCGAGAAAGAAAAATTCATGCCTTACATTTTACAATTTGAAGAGACAAGAAATCAAAATGACATTCCTTACTTGAAGGCCAAGAAGTGCAAAATGAAGATTTTAAGCATTGGCTTGAGCATCAAATTACCACCCCCCGTCGCTCGTGGTCACAAGCTTGATTCCAAGCTAGGTGCCCAATTTATATCATCCAAGTGGCGAGAAAAGTGGTAATGTTGTTTGTGTCATGCCACGACATTAAATGCGGCGCATGGTGGGAGGCAACCCATCGTTCTCAAAATTTTTAGTCGTTTTTCAAAAAATTTCATCATTATTGAAATTTTCTTTTTTATAATATCTTAGAATAATATTTTTAACTAATCTGCCAAGTTTCAGATTTTTTGGAGTTGATTTGAGCAGGTCGAGGTATCCGGACAGTCACAAACCAGTAGTTGTTTGGAAAATACAGAGCAGAGTTCGCATTTGCGAACATATGCTCGCATTTGCGACAAAAGGAAAAATAACTTCCTTCGCATTTGCGAAGGAAAAGTCGCAATTGCGACATATGCAGTGTAAAAGTCGACTGGGGCTCATTTTGTTTTTAAAACAAAATTTCATAAAACACTCCAAAGGTTTCTCTCTCTCTGACTACTGAAAATCCATCAAATTTCATTCCCCTTTGAAGAGAATCAGGTATGAAAGTGTAATCTTTACGCTTACTTCTTCTTCATCTTCAATTTCTTATGGCTTTTGTTGGTATTATGGAGCCCTAAAAATCAAAATAGCTAAAAATTGTTCTTAACCCCAATTTGTAAAAAATTGAAATTCATTTTGATTTCTGGGTGAGGTTTGGTTGAGAGTGAATGTGTTCATTCATGGCAAAGTTTGGGGAAGTCCGAGTACCCTATTATATGTGAAACATTATGCGCTTTTAATGTGTTCGATGTAAAACACGAATGAAATTCGTGGCCAAAACCATCGAAATTCTCGATTTGTAGTTGTATATGAAGTAAAATACATGAGATATGATGTTGTTTATGGTTGGGTTCAATTAAAATGGTTTGAATTGAAAAACCTTATGCCGAAAAAACTGTTCTGTGAAACAAACACTGAATGTGTTCGATGTAAAACACGAATGAAATTCGTGGCCAAAACCATTGAAATTCTCGATTTGTAGTTGTATATGAAGTAAAATACATGAGATATGATGTTGTTTATGGTTGGGTTCAATTAAAATGGTTTGAACTGAAAATATTTCTGCCGAAAAAACTGTTCTGTGAAACAAACACTGAATGTTGACGATACTTCGCATTTGCGAAGTAAAATTCGCAATTGCGAAAGCTGGGGATTGCTGATGACTTCGCATTTGCGAAGAAATTTCGCAATTGCGAAAACTGGGATTGTTGATGACTTCGCATTTGCGAAGAAATGTCGCAATTGCGAAAAATGCCCAGTCCTGTTTTGTTCGCATTTGCGACAAAACTTTCGCAATTCCCAGCCCTGTTTTCTTCGCAATTGCGAAGAAATGATGGGAATTGCGACATCTGCAGCCAGCACTTCAAAATTTTAAAATTCTGGAACTTTTTCTAAGGCTGAGTTATGTTTTCCGATCATTATTTTGGCATGTTTGCTTCATTTTGCACCATTCTTCATCGCCATGGCATGTTTTCATTTTGCCACTTGTGACAGGTACTATAATTGAACAATGAGTGAAAATCTCGAAGGATCCTCAAGTGACAACCCGGTGGATGAGGAGCAGGCATTTGATCAACATCGGTTTCTATCAGTAGAATTCCAAGAAAGATACTATGCTGAGCTGATTTCAAAGAAGTTACTCCCGGAGAATGGCATAGAGATGGAAAATGTCCAGGAACGCCTTCCAGAATTCCATCGAAGGTTGGTAGCAATGGGATGGACTTGTTTTGCCCCCAAACCTTGCCGAGCAAATGAATAATGGGTGAGGGAATTTTACGCAAATCTCCTGGCTATTAGGTTGAAGAAGCCACATATGAGAATTCGGGGCAAGGTGGTATGATTTGGAGCTGAAGATATCAATGCTTTCTATCACTTGCAAAACCATGACATGGGTCCATTCGGAGAGAAAGATTGTGCTTCGGGAGAATGGCTAGTGTCAAAACTGTGTCCGGGTGCAGATGTTCCATGGGCCACTGAAAAAAGAGGGATTACCTCAAAAGAATTCACCGCGGAGGCGAAGATATGGCTGGCCATTATATGCAATCGCATCTCACCGGTGTCAAACATTTGGAACATCCCTGTTACTCGATCTCAAATGATAGCTTGCATTCTCGATGACATCCAGCTCAATGTGGGCGAGATCTTCATCAATGAACTGAGAGGGTACCGGCTTCAAAACAGCCTTTCTTTGATATTTCCATCACTTATCACCGAGTTATGTCAACTTGCTGGGGTGGAGGAAGTTCCTGGGGACAACTGGGTAGATCCGGGGAAGCCTATACATCCATTGAAGAAAAAGGGAGATGGAGGAGCAGTGAAGCAAAAGAAAGGGAAATTAGTTTCATCTTATCAGAGTAGTATGCCATCTTCATCAGCTGGAGGACCATTTGCTGTGATTAGTGAGGAAATGAGAGTTATTCGTGAGCTTGTTTCTGGCCTTCCTCAGGGACCTGGGGAGACATCTGAGGGATCTGTTAATATTTTCAAGAAAGATTTCCAGAAATACATTGACGATCAAAGGAAACAAGGAGATCGCCTCAAGGCTTTGGAAAAAGCATACACGGAGTTGGCAAAGAAGCATGGTGAGATGAGTACTTCTCATACCAAATTGGAAGAGTCACACACTAAAATGGTGAAGCGGGAGAAGAAGAGGGATAAATTCTTTACTCGCATGTGGAAAGGTGTGAAGGGCATATGGAAAGTCCTTAAGCCTCGGGACCTTCCACCATCGAGCAGAGCTGTGGATCCTGATGATATTCCAGCAGAGTGGCCTGAAGAAGAAGAAGAGGATGATGAGTCCGAGACAGAGAGTGAGGAGAGCAGTTGATGCATAATACAGGGAGCACTTTCCACCATCTTTTACTATATCATGTTTAGTTGCATTGGGGACAATGCAATATCTATTGTTGGGGGTAGCTTCTTGTAGAACTACTATAGTTATTTTTTTTTTTAATGATATTTGGCAGATTAGTACTATTTTTTTTTTAAATTTTATCATGTGTGATATTAGTATAATGAAAATATTATGTTTAGTACGTGGTTTTCATTAGCTTCTTCATGTTTTTGTTGTTTATTTTCTTTATTGTTATATTTGATATTAGTGGCGATATCCTTGGTTTTCTTTATACCACGGTTCTTTTTCCAAGGATGCAATAATTTTTTTTTCTTCTTTTCTTGAACCGGGTAATTATAGAAATAAATTATAGGGAGTTAGTTTTGCGGTTAGATTTAGTTTTTGCTAATTTGAGTAAATAAATGGTTTGAGTTGGGATTTGTACACATTTATAAAAATGTGATTTGCTTGGTACCAACATATTTTAAACCTTGGCATATGAATATTTGGTTGGTGAAAAAGATAACAATTGAAGTAAGAACATGTCATGACCTTTTAGATTCAATTTTTGGCTCTTTAATTCACTAAATAGCTTCTTGTATGCTATATAACCTTCTTAAGTCATTTGTGTTAATTGGATTTTGGATTTGTATTCCATTTGCGTTTTCATGTGCCGGTGTGGTGAGATTTATTTGTAGGTTCTTTTGTAGTACTTGTGGTCTAGAACTTGCCCGGAATGTGTTTTGAGGCGAAATTATAGACTAACTTAATTTAAAAAATGATATTAGGCTTTCCTTGGATCGTTAGTATATTTTATATTTCCTACCCTTAAATATTTTCCCTAGTCAACCAATTTTGAGCCTTTAACCTTATTCTTTGGCAACCATGTTACATGCTTAAACCATTTGTTCCTAAATGATATATCTTTTGGCACCCTACTTCCCTAAAGTACCTTGAAAGTGTTTATGTAGGCTAAAAGCCTAAGTTTGGGGGTGAAAGTTGTGATATGGAATTGATTTGAGAAGGTGAAAGGTATGTAAAAGAATTGGTTAATTGGATTGTGAAAAGAAAAATGTATATATATGTATATATTCTTATATATATACAATGTATATTGATAAAAGTATATATATATATTAGTTGTAAATAAAGGACTAGATGTGGATTGAAAAGTGAAACAAGGGTGGAAAATATCTTTGAAGGAAGTAGCTTTAATTTTGATATTGTAGTGCTTTGGGAGGTTCTAAGTCACTTTAACCAAAATTTTGTCTTACCTTAACCAAATACCTAAACTACAACCTTTTAAGTCCTAATTGATTTTGAACTAAGTGTCTACATTAGTGGAGGAATATATAAAGGGCAAGCCTATGGTACCACTTGTATGCATTTGAACATCTTTTTGAGAGTGAGTTAATTCTTTCCATTTGATATCCCAATTTTGATTTAAATTGAGATTTATGAGTGTGAGATCCTCTCTTGAAGGTAAGGGCACATGAAAATTTAGTTGTGAATCTAATCTCTTTTTCAATTGATAAGAATGACCAAAGAAAGTTGATTGTGATATAGAGGAAAATTTTGAAGCTTTAGTGTCATGACTTGGTTGCTACTTTGATTTGCATTAGTGTTTGAGCACTTGAAGTATAATGAAGTTTATGTGAAGTGCTCGATAATTCATATGCTTTGGAGTAATTGTTGGTACCAATCGAAGTCATGTTTTTGTAATTAAAGTAGACTTTCTTTTTAATTGGCTTGGTGTGTTGAGGATATGAGGTTGATTTAGTCACCTGTGAGGAGATTTTATCGTTTCCATTGCTTGAGGACAAGCAATAGTTCAAGTTTGGGGTGTGATAAGTTGGTAAAATACCAACTTATCTTGCCTTTAAATGGCGACATTTGCTATGTTTGAAGTGATAAAATCATGTATTTAATGTTATTTACTTCTATTCTACAGGATTGAATGTGATTTAGAAGTAATGGTGAAGAAACCAAGTGAAAACAAGGCAAAAGAAGCCAAAAAGAGAAGAAAATATGGGCAGTGTATTCAGGCCTCGCAAATGCGAAATTTTCCTGGTAAATGCGAAGACAGGCTTAAAGAGGACACCTTCGCAATTGCGAAGAATTGTTCGCAATTGCGAACTTAGAGGTAATTGGGATTCTTTGCAATTGCGAAGAATAGTTCGCAAATGCGAACTGTGCAGTAAAAGGGGGAAGCTTCGCAAATGCGAGAATATGTTCACAAATGCGAACACTGTGTAACTAAGGGAAACTTCGCAAATGCGAAGTTTTGTTGGGAAGTGCGAACATAGGTTTATCTGGGCATATTTGGTAATTGCGAACTTTTGTTCGCAATTGCGAGGTACGTGCTTCAGGCATGGGCTATTATGGAATTTCGCACCTTTTGATCCCCAAATCATTTAATACCCGAAGAGGCTCATTTATAAAAGGATCTTTGGCTTATTTTCAGTAGAGAGAACATTTTTGGAAGCTAGGGTTTTGCACACACACTTGGGTCTTGAAGATTGAACCTTTTGGTTAAGAATTCCTTATCCATTTATGTTTATTTCTTCATTTCCTTGCTTTGTATTGAATATTTAAGTGTGTAGTATTTATTTCCAACACTTGAATCTTGTTTATGAGAATATTCATGTTTAAAGTGTGGATTAAATAACTTGTTGTGCTTATGTATTTGTTAGATGATCTTGTTATTTGAAGCTTAGATTGATTTTATTGAAGTTATTGTTGTGGGTTGTTTATTTGATTTTGATCTTAATTATTTTACTGCTAGGCCAACAGTGAAATATTATCTACGAACCTTGAATTAAACTTGACAGAGGAAATTCTTGGTTGCATATAAAATCAAATAGAACAAGATTTGAATCCGGGCATCGGGTGGAGAATTTGCAATTAAGATAGACATATACTTAGTTGCCTTGTTTGGTTGAATCATAAGAGTGGTAAATGCATTCTTGTTAATATTAATACCATAGACATATAGGTATTGATTTAACTTGGATAGATTCATAAGAACTCGAAAGATTCTTATGAATATTATTAACCTTATAATCAACAATCCGAATAGTTCAATAAATCAATTATGAGTATGAAAAGAAGCATGATTACTAGCAATTTCATGACCACTTCAGTGTAATTCCCGAAGCAAATCATACGTGTAGCCATTGATCATTTTACTTGTTTTCTAGTTTAGTTTATATTTTTGCATTTAAGTTTAAATACTTTTTCAATCATCATTCTTAGTGTTTGGCGTTGCATAATTAGCAATAATTTTCTTATATACCTAATCGCCTACATATTGTTCTCTGTGGGATTCGACCCCGACACTTAGTTGGGTAAATTATATTGCGGCGACCGTATCTATTGCTCTTTAGCAGTCGATTTGGACGTCACCACTGTGTCAGCTTAGTCAAAGGTGAAGCAATAGATGAGAAACCCTGGACAAACCGGCGGTAATAGCCTGCCATGCCGAGGAAAATCTGAATCTCAGTAGCTGAGGAAGGTTTGGACCAATTCTGCACCGCCTCGACCTTCTGTAGGTCAACCCGAATACCATCACTGGACACTACATGTCCCAGAAAAGTCACAGTATCAAGCCAGAATTCACATTTAGAGAATTTTGCATAAAGCTTTTCTTCTCTCAACCTCTGCAATACCACCCTCAAGTGTTGTGCATGCTCCTCATGGCTGCGTGAATACACCAGGATATCATCAATAAACACGATCATGAAAGAATCAAGGTACGGCTGAAATACACTATTCATCAAGTGCATGAATGCGGCTGGGGCATTGGTCAGCCCGAACGACATCACCAGGAACTCATAGTGCCCATATCTCGTTCTAAACGCTATCTTCATAATATCTGAGTCCCTAATCTTGAACTGATGATAGCCCGATCGAAGATCAATCTTAGAGAATACGCTAGCTCCCCGGAGCTGATCAAACAAGTCCTCAATACAGGGCAATGGGTACTTATTCTTCACTGTTACCTTGTTCAGATGCTTGTAATCAATGCACATTCTCATTGTGCCATCTTTCTTCTTCACGAACAACACCGGTGAACCCCAAGGTGACACACTCGGGCGAATGAAACCCTTATCTAAGAGTTCCTGAAGTTGTTCCTTCAATTCTTTTAACTCTGCTGGTGCCATGCGATAGGGAGGAATAGAAATGGGTTGAGTGCCCGGCACCAAGTCAATACCAAAATAAATATCTCTGTCTGGTGGCATGCCCGGCAGGTCTGCTGGAAATACATTCGGAAAGTCCCTCACAATGGGGACCGAATCAAGACTGGGTGTCTTAGCCTCAACATCTCTAATGAAGGCCAAATAAGATAAACAACCCTTCGCAATCATTCGTTGGGCTTTTATATAAGAAATCACCCTGTCGGATACGTAATTAGTCAAGCCACGCCACTCGATCCTTAGATTACCTGGAATAGCTAGTGTGACTATCTTGGCATGACAGTCCAGAATCGCATGATAAGGAGATAACCAATCCATGCCTAGAATCACATCGAAATCCACCATGCCCAATAGTAACAAGTCAACTCGGGTCTCCAGACCCCCAATAGTAATAAGACAGGATTGATATACCCGATCCACAATAACAGTATCCCCCACCGGGGTAGACACATGTACGGGTAAGGCAAGAGTACCACCGGTCATACCCAAATGATGTGCAAAATAAGAAGGAACATAGGAATAGGTGGATCCGAGATCAAATAAGACAGAAGCATCCCTGTGGCAGACTGAGATAATACATGAAATGACAGCATCCGAGGCACTAGCGTCCTTCATATCCGGAAGAGCATAGAAACGAGCCTGGCTTCCTCAAGTACGATCCTCGCCCCTAGGGAGACCCCTGGCCACCTGGCCACCACTCCTAGCTGACTGTGCTGGTGCTGAAGAAACAGGAGTAGAAGACGAGGGCTAATCCTTCTGTTGAGACCGCCTACGAAGCCACTGAGGACACTCTCTCTTGATATGGCCCACATCGCCACACTCAAAACGGCGGCCTGAAGATGGAAGAAGGGACTGCTGAGGACCCCTCGCTGTAGATGAATCCTGTGCTAAGGAAGCAGGGGCAGAGCTCTGGGCTGGAAGAGCACTCAATGCAGGCTGACTTTGTTGACGGCCCTACTGACCCTGATGACCCTAATGGCCCTGACGACCACAATCTGATGAAACTCCACTGGACTCTACACGTCCTGACTGATGGGATCTGAATGAAAGACCCCTGCTATGCTGGGGCTGGCCCCTAGACGGAGCACCATTGTAACTGCTAGTACCACAAGGCCCATTTGCCTCTCTCTCCTCACGCTCTCTACGGCGATCTATCTCAATATGACGGGCAGCATCAACCCCACCTCCTTAAAGGTAACTGTTGAAGCTCTCTCTCTGGTCATCAATATACAGATGGTATAAATAAGACCATCTATAAATCTCCTGATCCTCTCTCTGTCTGTCGGAATCATCCACATGGAATGATGGGCTAGCTTTGTGAATCTCAACTCATACTAAGTAACCGACATATCACCCTGCTTCAGCCACTCAAACTGACGACGCAGCTCCTCTCTCTAGGACTGAGGCACATACTTCTCCAAAAATACCGTGGAGAACTGCTGCCAAGTGAGGGGCGCTGCCCCAGCGGGCCTACGCCTCTCAGAATCCTCCCACCACTGAGATGCTGGACCTATGAACTGAAAGGTGGTAAAAGCAACACCGCTGGACTCCACAATACCCGCAGTGCGAAGCATACGCTGACACTTATCCACAAAACCCTGGGCGTCCTCGCCCTCAACACCACTGAATGCCGGAGGCTGTAGCCTCTCAAACCTTTCCAGGCGACGCTGCTCATCGTCAGGCATAGCTGGAACCACATGAGCTGGGGTTGGTGCAACAAGTGTAGCTGGCTGAGCTGGAGCTGCCCCAGGAGCCTGTAAACCCTGAACTGCCGGCTCGGGTGTGCGAGCCACGGGGGTCTGATTTCCTCCCCCTACTTGTGAAGAAGCCACTACAGTAGAGGCTGCAACCACCTGCGCCAAGCCAGTGCATACTGATAGAATCTGGGCCAAAGTCTCCTGAAGACCCGGTATCTCAATAGAAACTGTCGGCGCCTGAACCTGAGCTGCTGGGATGCCTGCAGCTGGGACCTGATCCTGAACCTGGGCCACCGGTGCTGGAATCTGACCCGGAGTCTGGTCAGCTGGTGGGTCAGTAGGTGCTGGTACTGCTGCCCTACCTCTACCACGACCACGGCCTCTGGGTGCCAATGGTGGTCGTCCGCCACGTCCGCTAGCACGTGTTCTCGCCATCTGCGAGAGAATAGAATATGGAAAAATTTAGTTTCACGATTACACAAATCACACGATATGAATCCAAGAAAGTGAGGTTTTTCCAAAACTTTATGTAGCCTTCCGAGGATAGATACGGACGTCTACGTACTGATCCGTAAAACCCTACCAAACCGGCTCATGACTCGCGAGTCCTAATAACCTAGGCTCTGATACCAACTTGTCACGACCCAAATCTGGTCGTGATGGCGCCCAACAATCAAGCTAGGCCAGCCAGACCAACAATTGTTTTTCACAGATAATATCAGTCCCAAATGGACAACTCAAGAAGAATATATGAGTCAAAGAAACTCCAATAATAATAATACGAACAAAATACCGAGAAGTGCAAAAACGAACTAACACTCCCAAAGATCCGGAGTCACAAGTCAAGAGCCTCTAAACAAAACCGAATAGTGATAGAGAATACTGTATGAATACTCAAATCTGAACATAAAGTAATAACTGCAAAGAGAGATGAGAAGCTAGGTTCTGCGAACGTCGGCAACTACCTCAGCAACTCGAAATAACTCTATAAAAGCTGGAGTGCTCGTCTATCTCTACTGTATACTTGAATCCGCACACAAAGGTGCAGGGAGTAGGGGTGAGTACTAAGTACTCAGTGAGTAATAAGTATATATAAATAGCTGAAAGTAAGAAATTTACATAATACCACATAATGAAGTTAAACTACAGTCCGATTCCTCCTACGAACTAGCAACAACAGTACATAACCATTATCACAGATAATTCACAGACAAGGATGCAATGCAATGCGCATAACCGCTACGGCGTGTAGCTCGATTCATATAACATCGACGACACTCACTGGGGTGTGTACAGACTTCGGAGGGGCTCCTACAGCCCAAGCGCAATGCCGCTGCGGCGTGCAGCCCGATCCTCATATCAACCGCTGCGGTGTGCAGCTCGATCCATCTTCAGTCCACAACAAGTATATAAGTCACACAATAGCTCAAATGATTTATTTCCAGGTTCCAGTTTATTTATGATGAAAATACTTTAATTCTTATTTAATTTTCCCCAAAAACAGGTGACTTAGCATTTCAATATGGTGATTTCAAACCAGGACTAAGATCAGTGAATAAGCAAGTATAGCTATCACATATATGCCTATCCCCTAGGGATACTACAGGTCGGCACAAGGCCCCAAACACGGCTTACAGCCCACAATTATATCAAACACAGTGTTTTTCAACCACAATTATCATATTATACTCATTCGGGATGGACTAAGTCTCAATCCCCAGTCACAATCAGTCCCGCACCTACCACGGGGTGCGAGCCACGCCTACTAGAGTCACAATGTGCTAATCCGGGGTCTTGAACCCTCAGGATACCATATACACAAACTACTCACCTCTAGCCGGTGGTAAACTCGTCCGCAATGCCTTTTCCTTTGGAATTCGCTGCCTCGCGCGTAGAATCTCTGATGAATACACGATGATACTCTCTTACTTCTCGCCCAAATGCTCTCCAAGACGTTTTGTTTTTGTGATAAAATTGATTAAGTTCGCGGAGGTTCTGTTAATAAACCCTTCTATCAGGCCTGTAATTCCGTCAACGACTGCGATGCACAAAATTCCCCGGCCTCATTTTTGCCCTACGCGATCGCAAGACCCTGCATGCGATCGCGGAGAACCCGATCCCTTTTCTATGCTATCGCAGGGCCACTCACGCGATCGCAGTGAACCATTTTCTTCTTCTACGCGATCGCAAATGGCTCTACGCGATCGTAGTGTATAAATCCTCAGGTCTATGAGATCACAGACCTATTCACACGATCACATAAAGGAAATCTTTGGCCGCCCCTTTCCCTTCTACGCGATCGCAGCCCCAGGCTTGCGATCGCAGTGAAGGATTTCACTGTCAGTTTTTTGCAGCAGTTTCTGCTGCATTTTTCTAACTAAAACCCCTCGTTGGGCATCCGAAGTCATCCCGAGACCCCCAGGACCCCAACTAATAGCGCAACTACATCACATTACCTCATTCAAACTTGCTCGTAACATAAAAACACCATTGTAAACATCAAAATCACCATTTCCACACGGATTCAAGCCTAAGTTTCTTCAAAACTTCTGAAACTAACGTTCGATCCAAAACCCAACCTATACACCTCCGAATGACCTGAAATTTTGCAAGCATATCCAAAATAACCTAAGGGAGCTACTGCAACTGTCGGAATTTCATTCCGAGCCCCGGATCAAAATCTCACCTACCGTTCGAATTTCGCCAAAATTCAACATTAGCCAATTCAAGCCTAAAACAACACCGGACCTCCGAATTCAATTCCGATTGCTCTTCTAAGTCATAATGATCCCCCGAAACTAGTCGAATTAGCAGAATTCAATTCCAAGCTATCTAACTCACCGGTCAACATTCGGTTGACTTTTCCAAACTATCATTTTCATAAAGAGGCATATGACCTCATTTCTATCTAAATTCCTTCCGATTTGCTTCTAACTTTCCAAACACATATAAATAAGCATATTGAGGTGTTAAAGGAAGAAAACGGGGCAATAACTCCCGTAACGACGAGTCGGGTCGTTACAATTTTGGCCCAATTGGGTTTTCCTAGTAAGATTTTTATGAGGCAACACTCAATGTGTATTACAAGAGATGTGTACTCTTTTTCCTTCACCAAATTTTTTTTATTGGGTTTTCCTAGTAAAATTTTAGCGAGGTGCATTATCTTTCAAATGGACATCCAAAGGGGAATGTTACAAATGAGATGAATGCATGTGAGTGAGATGGATGCATTTGTCCGTCCATTTAATATACTTTCTATTCATGTGCTCAATTAAGAAGTAAATTAACTTAAAACTTTTGAATGTATTTGTACATTTATAAATAAGGAACTTTTAACCCTACGAACTATGAGCACGTGATTTTTGCCCTAGGCAAATAAATTCCAAAATTAAAACAAATAATCTTTTTGTTTGCAATTATGTGTTTGATTGAAATAAAGTGTATGTGTGTGATTGAAACAATTTGAAATTAAAATTAGAAAAATTAAAAAAATAGGTTAATTATAAAATGTCACAAAAATAAAGGAATTAAAAGAAAAATCAACAAAAATACAAATATATACCGGAAATTAAAGAAAAATAGCAAAAAATATCAAAAAATACTAGACAAAATCGAGAAAATAGAAAATTAAAAGATAATTAATAATTGAAAAAGAATATAAAAAGGAAAAATGAAATACAACAAGAAAAATACAAAAACATAATTAAAATACACGAAAAATACATAAAATACAATAACTGGGCCAAATGTTAAAGCCCAAAACATATATGCCCTGGAGATTATAACATCCGGTCCAATTTTATATAAAAGTAAATCATGGCCGTCTGTGTAATTGATCCAACAGTTGATTTTAAATCCCTATAAATAAACCAAACGACACAGTTTCATCAGGTTAATCTTGGCCGTCCATTTAGAATAATCTGACGGAGACTAAACCATCTCCATGTAACACTTGAACGACGCCGTCTTAGATCCTTGGATCCTGGCCGTTGATCAAGAATGATCCAAGGGCCAGGATCAACCAAGCGATGCAGGGTATTTATGGCATGGTCTCTTCAGAGACCGGCCATTTCATTAGCCTCAAAACCCTAGCCGCCCTCACCCCTTTCTTCTTCGTCTCTTCTTCTCCATCTCCGACCATGGAGACTGGTTGGCTCCAATGGCCGTCTTCGGCCACCCCTAACCCCAAAACCTTTCTCTTCTTTCCTGTTTACATAAAACCACCATGAACCTTAAAGAAGCCTCAGAAATCCTTCCTTCTTGAAACTCCGGCCAACGAAACTTTCTCCGGTGACCACCAACCTTTGAGACAGCCTCCCAGATTTACACCATCCAACCACCATGAGGGGATCTTTAACCCCACATGAATGGTTTCCTTCGAATCTCACCGGAACCGTTCAAATCTTCAAAATTAATCCGCCGGAACCCTAACTTCGGCAAACCACCAAACAATACCCACCCCAAAACACACCCTTATATCTTCTAACACTCCTCTCTACCACAAAAACCCAAGAAAACAATTTGATTTAAGAAAATCGGAAAATAAAGACTTCAAGTCTTTGAAGTCTGAAAACTGGAAAAAAGAAAAGAAAAAGAAAAAGAAAACAAGAAAGGAAAAAGAAAAGAAAGAAAATATTGAGGAAGCTCAGGAGATAGTTCCTGCAAGCTAAGTCCGCATCTCTTGTTTTTTTCTGTTTTGTTTTATTTGTTAGTATGATTTCTGTCCTTATTTTGCTTTCTTTGTTAGTTGAAATTAGTCTGTTTGCATGATTAGTTATTAGAATCTCTTCATCTTCTTTCTTATGATTATTTTACCTTTTATATGTTTCTTGTTTTCACTAGTTCATCTTCTGATATTCTTGTGTAATAAACCTGCTATCATTAGCATGTTATCAATCCTGTCTACTATGCTTGACTGGCATATTTGAGCTTTTTAGGGTTTCTTATAAGTCTGAGCATGAATATGTTGTGGGTATGTTTCCTTATGTTGGATTTGTTAGCTATGCTTGAATCTGAGTTATGAGTTGATTAATTGAAATTCAACCATTATCTAATTTCCCTCTGAGTTTTGATTAAATGATAAATGATTTCTGAATGTGGCTATGTGTGCAAATTGACATAAGTAGATTGTATTTGTAATGAATTCATGTGTTAGACTATAATTAGTCCTATTGTGATTTAGGGTATTGGTTATAGCTGTAATAGATAATTGATTAGATGAATGGCTAATGTTGAAAGTATTTTAATTGGCTAAAATTGAAAATAAGCTAAAAGGCTACAATTGAAATGACTTAAAGAGTGGCTAATTCTGTAAGGTTAAGCTTAAGTCTAAAAATGACCAATGTTATAAGTCCGAGTAATAAGAATGGCTAATTCTGCAAAGCTAAGTCCAAACACTGGATTGGCTAATTCTGTAAAGTGTTTAGTGTTAAGTAAGAAGCAGGCTAGTCCTGCAATTCAATTCAATAAGTAATAATAAAGGTTACCTCTTAAAAGAGGTTAAAATTGAAAGAAACTTAAGGTGTAAACCTGGCCAAGTCTTAAATGACTTGTAATAAGTGGCCAGCAGTTAAATAACAACTAAAATCTGAACACCTAGACCTTGGACAGGTCAGGTAATTAATAGATAATATCAGGGGTATAAAAAGGAATGAAAATGGCATAGTTGTAGATTTAACCTGTATGGGATAAATTAGATATTCAGGCCTAGTATTTCTGCAATAATGCACAAAGCAAAGGGTAAAATAGACCCAACAAAAAGGCTTAATTGTTAAAAACCTTAGCAAGTGAGGGTACTATAGTAATAGGCCCCTAATAGAAGCCAAAAGATCCCCCTAGAACCTTCCAGCAAGGGCTGGAAGGCATTTTGATAGAAAATGGTTGTATAATTGATACATATGAAACATGAGATGACGCTGAAGACAATGTAATAGATAGGATGTAGATTAGAGTAGAAGTAACCTTAATCACTTAGCTTAGTTTTAAAAAATAGGTTAATTAATTAAAACTAACTCACATAGCTTTTAAAAACAGATTCGTAACATGTATATAACCACAGTAATTACATGAATTAGAATGAAATCATTAACTTAGCTTTAGCCTATCTCTTCATTTTCATAGTTCAATAATAACTGTAAGTTGTATGAGTTAAAAATCAGCAGTTAAATACAAACTTAAATATCACCTGACTTATCAAAATAGTTACACAACTAGCCTATTGTTTAAACACAATTAGCAATTGGTAATTACAATTAGAAGAGTATGAGTTATAATTAGTAATACAATAAGTAATAATCCTATTTGCGTAGCTAAGTAACAATCTGTTACTATTAATCAATAACAATCATGTTTAAATAGTTAAGTAATTTGTTGATAAAAATATGAAGAAAAGTAGTTTGTTATTCAGATTCGATTAGTGTTAGATAGTGGTGATTTAAAATTGATACTGTTAATCATGTACTGTTGTTTCTCTTCATAAATAAATATAATTTGAGTTAATTTTTCTATTGATTCCGAGTATTTGTATATATAATGAATTTCCAATTATGTTTCTTTCTCTTTCTCTCATTTGATCTGGGCCTGATGAGTAGCGCAGGCCTGGATCCAATTGAGCTTATAACTGGGCTTCTGAATAAAGACTTCAGCATATTCTGGGTTTCTGAAACCCAGATACAAAAGCTGGTCTACTGAATTTAAGCCTTAAATGTCAAGGCCTGGAGATATAAATGATAGGGCCTGGATATATTTCTGAAATTATAACATAACTAAAAATGACTAAGGAAAAACCAATAATATAAAACACAGTATTTATTAGGATTGGATTATTAAAATAAAAATGGAACGAGCCTCGTATAAAAACAAAACAAACGGGGCCCCCATATAAATAATAATAATGTGATAGATTCGGGAAGACCGTTTAGTAAATTCCACGGTCTTTCCAAAAGAATAACAAGCCGTTAGATGATATAGGCACGCTTCTAAAATATACCTTCCTTAATATGAGTGCACATCTAATGTGACTCAAATCTCAAATCTCGGTGAAGCCGAAACGTGTTAAAAGTCATAGGCGTACTGGTTGCGGTGTGACTCGAAATACATTTTTGCGACGTCGCAAGTCATAAAATACTAAAGTGAAACATTGCACACATTGTAAAAAGCATATAGTGAAATCAAGTAAAGTCAAAAATGACAGTTGAGAGACCGTGCTGAAACCACGGAATTCGGGAGTGCCTAACACCTTCTCCCGGGTTAATAGAATTCCTTTTCCGGATTTCTTGTTGCGCGGACTGTCAAACAGAGTCAACTTCCTCAGATTCGGGATTAACCGGTAACTTGGACACTATTATTTTTCCAAGTGGAGACTCTCAAATTTTAAATAGAATCCTAAACCAATTGTCCTTAAATTGGAAAAACTCATTCCACGTTGTTATTATATCCCTTCCCGGGGTATTTGTAATTCACGAGGTATAACTTATTCTCCTTATTCGGGAAAACTAAAAATGTAGTAAAAAGGGAGGTGTGGCAGCTCTGGCGACTCTTCTGGGGATAAGCAACCCAGAACTTTGGTTCAGGGTTAAAGAATTCGAGCTCGATAGAATTGTCGTTCTTTATATTAATTGACTTCATTATATGCTTTGATCAATTTGCTACGTGTTTTTATCGCTTTGATACTACGTGGATTGTATATATAGAATTGTGCCGAAAACCCTTCTCTTCCTTACCTCCGGGGATGTGCTTACTGGTTGAGACTCCCCTTTCTGTTAGTGTCACCAAAATAAGAAATAGAGGCCGGATAAGTTACAAAGCCGAACGACCTCGCGGGTCCTCGGTACGTAGCCCCCTCCTCGATCCGAGTTGTCCACTCGGGTACATGGTCTAGCACCATATGAAACCGTAAGATATTGAACATAGGTCTAGGATGATTATTTGCATCATAACTGACTTAGGGGACTCAACACAGGGGTTGGGTCCGTCTAGGACAGGTGACCCGGAATATTAAAGACCGAGCATATTATATGTTGCATTTATTTGTCCTGGATCATTATTTGGACCGGCAAAATTCTTGGGAAAAAAAAGAAAGAGAAATTCTATAATAGAAATATTGAAATATTGGCAAAACGTTGTTGAAATTTTGAAAAAATAGGAGAAACAATGTTGTTGAAATAACTGGTCACATAACAATCTGACCGAACTACGCAGGTTTGATTCTCACCATTAGGTGGGATACGTAGGCAACCCTTGACGGGTCCAACCGCCCTTTTAGAAAATGACCAAAAAATATTGAGTTTTAGCTTCAAATAATCAAAGTGATTGCTATTTTTGGAAATAGCCGAATGTTCCGAAAGGACGCCGGAAGGCTGTTTTGGCAAAAATGGCCACTTTGAAGTCATGTCTTTTTCTTTCAAAATAAATAGCCTGAAAAGGCTAATTCTTTAAAAAAAATGAAAATTGTCTTTGAAAAATATTTTTCCTTTTCTGAATAAAATCGGCTTTATGTGAAGGATGAGCACAGTACAAAATGAACCCTTCACCCTAATGAATAAAATCCCTTTGGAGTTGAGACTATGGTGGAACGATAGGGTCAAGAAGGACAAGCTTGGGTTAAATGCTATCTAAAGGATCTTACTGGGTTGATGGACATAATACCCCGTGGTGATATTATTCGGGCACTTGTCACTTGTTGGGATCCCACGCATAATGTTATACACTTCTCAGACTTTGAGCTCACTCCTACCGTAGAATAAATTGCTTATTATATTGGGAAAGATGAGGTTCCCCTGAAGGACAAATACCCGGTGGCTCCAAGGGCAATAACAGTGCACAGATTCCTCGATTCCCTGAAAATTGCCAGGAACGTCCACAATGAAGACTTGGCTAATGGGTTTTGTTCTTTAAATTTCATCTACAGCAGATATGGACATATCGGGGGGTTCAATGACCCTACGAACAAGCTCTGTAGTAAATCTAACCGAGTCAAGTGGGAAGAGCATAGGCGATTTGCCTTTATAGTGGCGTTCCTTGGGCTAATCATATTCCCGAGGAAAGATGGAAACATTGATATAAGGGTCGCCGGGGTTGCCAGTACTCTTCTTGTGCAAGATAATAGCACACTAGCACCAATGATTGTAGCTGATATCTTCCGTGCCCTCACATCCTGTAAAGCAGGGCATGACTTCTTCTAGGGATGCAATTTGATTCTCCAAATGTGGTTGATAGAACATTTGTGTCGTCACCCTCAGTTCTCAAGTTATGGGTCATCTGAAAAGATGTGCATTGAAGAGTTTTATATGAGAACAAAAGAAGTTAAGTTGCGAGAAGGATCAAAAGGTTGGATTACATACTTGCGATTGTTGACTGCTAGCCAAATTGATTGGGCATACGGATGGTTGCCCCTCAACGAGGTGATATACATGCCAACGGAAGGGTCGCATTTCTTGATAATGGGTCTTAAAATCATTCAGCCTTATGCACCGTATAGGGTACTACCAAAAGATGGGGACCTCAGTCTACAAGCAGTAGAAATCAATCTGGATGGACAATTCCCGAAAGCAAAGATTCGATAGATTTTGAATGAATGCCAATACTTGAAGGTAGACACTTGTGTGGGAAATCGAGCTCAAGTAGAAGTATCACCAGGGTATGCTTCATGGTATCGTCGGGATGTCGAGCATGATAGACCAATGAAAATCCTCACATTCAAGAATTGGCCGAGCAGTCTAAGGGGCACAGAGATTGGGTGGCCAAAGAAAATGAGTATAGAGCCAGAATCAGCTTGTTAGAGAAATAATTCCAAGACCTCAAATTCGAGAGCGGTTTACAAGTGGCATCCGATGAGGGAGAAAAGAAGCAGCTGAGAAAAGAGAATGAAATCTTAAAGGCTCAAATTGCAAAGATGAAAACTGTAGCCGAAACCCCAGTTCATATAGCCCGAAATGAGAAATTAATTGAAAATCTTCGGCGCAAAGTGAATGACTATAGATTTGATCTTGATAAAGCAGAAAAGGAGTTAGTCGAAGTTCGGAGACAACTGGCCAGAAATGCTGAGGAAAATGTTAGAATCGTTCAGCAATTACAAGATGAACACAAGGTTGAGGTTGCTCGATTGAGAAAGAAAGTCATTACAGCCGAAGCCAAAAGTAGCAAGCAAACCAAAGAGTTTGAAGTAGAGAGGGAACATTGTTACATGGCTATGGCTCGATTAGAATTTGAGCTACAACAACAACAAAAGGAGAACCAACAAACCTTAGACGCTCGTGCCAAACAGATTAGTAGGCTGCTTAGGAAAAAGGGGTCATCCGAGAAAGAGTCATCAACATTGCTCAGTATATTACAAAGAAATGCCAATTGTGTGAAGATATGTCCCAGTCAACATTCACATCAGCAGTAAAGTTCTTTGTAAAGAAAGTAATGTCCGACCTGGATAAACTCCAAAGTGGATTAACATATAGGCCTGCGGCAAGACCGAACTACGTTTCGTGGCCACTAGGAGCATTAATGTATTCGTAGGGCATGCATTTTGTATTTGTATTCTCTCTTTTGCATTTTTAATACAACATCATTTGTAACCGATGTTTTGAGTATCAATGAAAAATTCAAAAGAAGTTGTTGTTATTTTCCTTCCATTTTTATTCAAATTGTCTGGGCGATAGGCAAACACGTAGGAACGGAAAACAAAAACGAAAATAAAAAATGGAAAAGAAGAAAACAAGAAAGAAAAAATGAATAGAAAAGCAATGAAAAATAGAGGTGAAAAGAAAGTGGTGGTTCAAGGAGGAATAAATGCCGGTATAATGGATCAAGGAAAAAGTTGTGATTCTAATTATTACATTTTACCCCTTATGAGCTAACTATTAATGAGTTTTGTTGTTGATGAGTATCAGATTTTCAGCTGGCAACTGGCATTCTGGCACATCACAGCTACAATACATGTTTCAAAAGCTATGTCTAAGGCAGTAACTCAAGAGATTGAACCTACCATCATGGACCCGGTACAGGAAGAAGAAGTTGTAGATGTTGCGGGTATGAAAGAGGAGATGTATAAGCTAAGGCAGCAAATGTCGGAAATATACCAAGCCTGGTCTAGGGGTCAACCTTTGCCTACCTATCCATCTAATCCAGCATACGTCCCTCCCACAAATCCAAATCCTGAGCCACCTACCATGAACTCATCCTCCACATACCCAAACTACCAACATTACTATGCCACTACTTCATAGGAACCACCACCACTATCCAAACAAGTTCCACCACAACCACCTCAAGTCGCCCCGGTATATGTGGCACCACCACACGCTGCTCTACACAAATCTTCCAGCGAACATGTGTTACATGTTCAAGACACTCATTATTATCCACCAGAACCAACTTTCAGGCAACATGACTCTTACACACTGCTCATAGATATGACAGAAGAAAATCCTGTCAGAAATTTGGAACAAGAAGAGATGGCACGAAAGTTGAGAAGTCTTGAACAATCCTTCCGTAACATACAAGGGCTAGGAGGCCAAGTGAGTGTTGCGTATAAAGATTTGTGCTTGTTTTCGGAGGTGCAGCTCCCGACCGGATTTAAGCTACCAAAGTTTGATATGTACGACAGACACGGGGATCCAGTAGATCATCTGAGGGGCTACTGTAGCATAATGCACGGAGCTGGGGGAAGAGACGAGTTATTGACGGCTTATTTTAGCTAGAGCTTGAGAGGTTCAGTGCTGGAGTGGTATACCCGACAGGATCACACCAGATGGTTCATCTAGGATGACTTAGCTGAGTCATTTGCCAACCAGTTCCAGTACAATCTAGAGATAATTCCCGACAGGCTGTCACTAACAAAAATGGAGAAGAAACCCGAGGAAAGTTTCAGGGAGTACGGGTTCAGATGGAGGGAGCAGGCTGCACGAGTAGACCCTCCCATGAAGGAAACAGAAATGGTGGACTGCTTTCTACAGGCTTTAGAGCCAACTTACTATAGTCACCTGGTATCGGCAATTAGAAAAACTTTCAATGAGGTGGTGAAAATGGGAAGCTTCGTAGAAGAGGGATTAAAAACAAATAAGATCATGAGTTATTCGGCTATTAAGGCCACAAACCAGGCAATACAAACTAGGACTGGGGGATCAATTGGAAAAAAGAAGAAGGAGGAAGTTAAGGTCATCGAAAGTAGATCGTGGTCTCGGGGCCCAAATACATATCATCATCCACCTCGTCCATACCAACCATATCCACCAGCACCCTACAACCCACCTCCACCATATTATCCTCCCACCACTCCACATTTTTTGTCCCACATGTTCAGCATTACCCACCGCCTCCACATATATGGTGGGCCCCAACTCCACAAAACATCTACCACGCACAAAACACCTACCCGCCTTCCAAAACATACAAAAATCCAAATAGACCCAGCTTCCGTCCAGATCCGGAAGTAAGAAGAAATAGAGCCCAAGTAATGAAAACATTCACTCCGTTAGGAGATTCATATACCACTTTTTCATCGCCTGAAGGAGCTAGGGATGCTAAGCCCTATTGAGCCAAAAATTCCAAACCCACCACCCAAAAACCTTGACCAATTAGTCCGATGTGAATATTGTTCTGGGACGCCGGGGCATGATACAGAAAAGTTTTGGCACTTAAAATCCGCCATAAATGAGCTTATTGATACCAGGAGGATCGAGGTGCAGGCTCCGAAAACTCCCAATATCACACAAAATCCATTGCCAGCCCATCATGAGACATCATGATAGAGTTGGAGCAGGGAGAGAGCAGTAAGAAGCCTTCTCAATCAGTGATGGTGATTAAAGCTAATAAAAAATGGAAGGAGAGGTTGAAAAGGATAAAGCATCAGCTGAGTTGCCAATAAAGAAGCCATCAGTGGTCGAGCCCGTGAAAGTAGTAGTGCCAGGAACCTAGCCTTTGTTGACCGTGAAGGGAGCTTATGTGGAACCTGTGGTTATCAAACCGGTGGTGCAGATGCCAGTCCTAAACACTAAGGTCATACCGTGGAACTATAATAAAGTTACAGTGATGTACAAGGGGAAGGAGGTTAAAGGAGAAGTCAATGAAACACATGGCCTAACTCGCTCCGGGCGATGCTTTTCCCCGGAAGAGTTGAGGAAGACAAAAGTGGTAATGGAGAACCCGAATCATGTAAAGAAGGCAGTTACTGAAGAGGAAGCGAAAGAGTTCTTGAAAAAGATGAAGGCTCAAGACTATTCAATAGTGGAGTAATTGAGAAAAACGCTTGCGCAGATTTCATTGTTATCATTGCTAATTCATTCTAAAGAGCACAGGAAGGCGTTGATGAAAATTTTGAACAAGAACATGTGCCTGAGAAGATTTCAGTATGCCATTTGGAGAAAATCACGAATAAGATCTTTGAGACAAACAAGATAACATTTTCAGATAATGAGTTGCCACTTGAAGGAACGGAGCATAACAAAGCACTATATCTCACAGTCAAGTGCGAAGATTCTATAGTTACCCGTGTTCTGGGGGACAACGGGTCAAGTGCCAATATTTTCCCACTCTCAACCTTGGGAAAGCTGAAGGTCAATCCTGATAGAATTCATCGAAACAGTGTGTGTGTACGGGGCTTTGATGGATGAGGCAAGAATATTGTAGGGGATATTGTGTTGGAAATTACTATCGGACCGGTGGACTTCACTATGGATTTCCAAGTGCTAGATGTTGATGTTCCTTACAATCTGTTATTGGGACGTCCGTGGACCCACGCGGCAAAAGCTGTACCATCCTCTTTGCATCAGATGGTGAAATTGAATGGGCACAACAGGAAATCATAGTGCATGGAGATGATGATGTCTGCAATATTATAACACCGTTCGAAGAAACCGAAGGGGATAAAGGCCCGTGGGTATATCAAGTCATGGATGCCGTGGTGGTTAATAAAATATCCGAAGGGGAGAACATGCCAATTCCTACAGTTGCTCCTACAGCAGTGATGGTAGCTAAGGAAATGATAAGAAATAGGTTTGCACCGGGGAAAGGTTTGGGAGTAACTCTACAAGGTATAACACAACCAATTCACTTGCCGGAAAATAATGACACTTTTGGCCTAGGTTTTAAGTCTACTGTTTCCGATATCTAAAGAGCCAAGAAAATGAAGAAGAAAAGTTGGTCCCTCCCAAAACCTATTCCAAAACTATATGATTCCTTTACTAAGCCTGGTACACAAAGACATTTGGCGATTATTATGCCAAGTCGTGCTGAAATAAAACCGGATGCGGAGCTCCTAGCAAGGTTTGAGATTCTATTTGAAGATGTGAATATGTTGGAGATGGGTGAGGGAACGAGTAAAATGGATGTTCAGTTCGTGGGACCCGGCATTGCGCTTAATAATTGGGAAGCTACTCCTCTTCCGATCAGGAGGGAGTTGTGGTAGTTAGCTTTAAATATTTCATTTCCCCAAAAGTTGTCTTGTTTTGTAATCCCACACCCCATCAAAAACAAATGTATCCAATGTCTGCTATCTTTTTGAAAAATCAATGAAATGCAATTTCTTTCTTTCTTCCATTTTTGCCTTATTTTATTTTTCTTCTTTTGTACAGTTCAATATTTGTTGATTCCAATGATATGTCATGCATGAAGGATTCTCGGTCCAGTCTTGATAATGAATAGTTTTACAGGAAATTGAAAATGAACATGAAGTAGAGTATGAGAATGAAGAAATACTGGAGGAAATCAGTAAAGATTTGAATCAATATGAGGAAAAACCCAAACCGAACTTAAACGAGACAGAATCTATTAATTTGGGGAGTGAGAAGAATGTCCGGGAAACAAAGATCAATGTACATTTAGAGGCTTCCCTCAGAGAAGATTAAATGAAGTTGTTACATGAGTACAAGGACATATTTGCTTGGTCCTATGATGACATGCCCGGACTCAGTACTGATCTAGTGGTACATAAATTGCCCATTTATCCATAATGCCGGCCGGTCAAGCAAAAGTTAAGAAAGTTTAAAACAGACATCAGTGTGAAAATAAAAGAAGAAGTTAACAAGCAATTCGAGGCGAAGGTCATACGAGTCACTAAATATCCCACCTGGTTAGCTAATATCGTGCCAGTTCCGAAGAAGGATGGAAAAACCAGGGTGTGCATTGACTACAGGGACCTTAATAAGGCTAGTCCAAAGGATGATTTTCCATTGCCAAATATCCATATACTGATTGACAATTGCGCCAAGCATGAAATTGGCTATTTTGTGGACTATTATGCGGGTTATCATCAGATCCTAATGGACGAAGAAGATGCAGAAAAGGCAGCCTTTATCACGCCTTGGGGAACATATTGTTATAGGGTGATGCCGTTTGGGCTGAACAATGTCGGGGCTACATATATGAGGGAAATGACCACTATATTTCATGACATGATGCACCGAGAGATTGAAGTATATATGGATGATGTCATCATTAAGTCCAAAAAGAAATTTGACCATGTCAAAGATTTGAGAAAGTTTTTCCAAAGGCTCCGAAGATAAAATCTCAAGTTCAATCCAACAAAGTGTGCTTTCGAGGTGCCTTCAGGAAAGTTACTGGGGTTTATAGTAAGCCGGTGTGGTATTGAATTAGATCCGTCAAAGATAAAAGCAATCCAGAATTTGCCTCCGCCGAAGAATAAGAAAGAAGTGATGAGTTTATTAGGCGAGTTGAATTATATTAGCAGGTTCATTGCTCAGCTGACGTCAACATGTGAGCCTATTTTCAAATTGCTGAAGAAATATGCAGCAGTAAATTGGACCGATGAATGCCAAGAAGCCTTTAATAAGATTAAAGAATATTTAGCTAATCCTCCAGTGTTAGTTCCTCTGGAACCGGAAAGACCTTTGATCTTGTATTTGACTGTGCTAGACAATTCTTTTTGGCTGTGTACTGAGCAGCATGATGAGACTGGAAAGAAAGAGCAGGCGATATATTACCTCAGTAAAAAGTTCACATCTTATGAGGTGAAATACACTCGGTTGGAAAGAACGTGTTGCACTCTAACCTGGGTTGCTCAAAAACTGAAACATTACCTGTCAGCTTATACCACATATTTGATATCACGGTTGGATCCATTGAAGTATATATTTCAGAAGCCTATGCCTACAAGAAGACTTGCTAAATGGCAGATTCTGCTCACAGAATTTGACATCATCTATGTAACACGTATAGCAATGAAGGCGCAAGCAGTTGCAAATCATCTAGCAGAGAACCCGGTGGATGATGAATATGAGCCGCTAAAAACCTATTTTCCAAATGAAGAGGCAATGAATGTTGAAGAAGTAGAGCAAGATGATAAGCCAGGTTGGAGAATGTACTTCGATGGAACCGTCAATAGTAAGGGAGTTGGAATTGGAGCAGTACTTATTTCAGAAACGGGTCAGCATTATCTCGTTACCGCTCAGCTTCGATTTTTCTGCACCAACAATATGGCTGAATATGAAGCATGCATATTGGGATTGAGGATGGCAATAGATATGGGTGTTCAAGAGATTTTGGTCATGGGTGACTCGGATCTCTTGATACATCATATTCAGGGAGAATGGGAGACAAGAGATTTAAAGTTGATACCTTATCGACAATGTCTACATGAACAGTCCCAGAGATTTCAATCTATAGAGTTCAGACACATCCCAAGAATGCACAATGAAGTAGCAGATGCTTTAGCCACATTATCCTCCATGTTGCATCATCCAGATAAAGCTTATGTAGATCCACTACAGATACAGGTTCATGATCAAAATGCTTATTGTTTTGTTGTGGAAGAAGAACTTAATGGAGAGCCGTGGTATCATGATATCAAAGAATACTTGAAGACAGTGAAGTACAAAGAACAAGCCACTGGAGATCAAAAGAGGGCTATTAGACGATTGGAAAATGGATTTTTCCTCAGTGGAGGAGTTGTATATAAAAGAACACCAGATTTGGGGCTATTGAGATGCATAGATGCGCAACAAGCTGGCACAATTATGGCTGAGGTACATGCGGGAGCTTGCGAACCTCATATGAGCGGATACATTCTAGCAAAGAAAATACTGAGAGCAGGATATTATTGGCTCACTATGAAGCGTGATTGTATTAGATATGTGAGGAAATGCCATCAATGTCAAATACACGGAGATTTGATTCACTCTCCACCTTATGAGTTTCTCCACCCTCTGTACCTTGGCCATTCGTTGCATGGGGCATGGATGTCATCGGACCAATAGAGCTTGCAGCATCTAATAGACACAGATTTATCTTGGTCGCGATTGATTATTTCACCAAATGGGTGGAGGCGAAGACATTTAAGGCAGCGATGAAGAAGGTGGTGGTGGATTTCGTGCATGAAAATATCATATGCCGCTTTGGAATTCCTAAAGTAATTATCACAGACAATGGTGCAAATCTGAACAGTCACCTCATGGCAGAAGCATGTCAAAGATTCAAAATCCTGCATCGTAACTCTATACCTTACAGGCCAAAAGCAAATGGAGCAGTAAAATCTGCAAATAAGAACATAAAGAAGATTCTCAGAAAAATGGTGGAAGAGTCAAGGCAATAGCATGAAAAGTTACCTTTCGCTCTTATGGGTTATCGTACAACCGTACGTACTTCAATCGGTGCCACACCCTATTCATTGGTGTATGGAACAGAGGCAGTTATACCCGCAGAAATTGAGATACCATCTCTTCGAATCATAGTAGAAGCTGAAATCGATGATGATGAATGGGTAAAGCCCGGTTGGAACAATTGAATTTGATTGACGAAAAGAGGTTAGCAGTGGTTTGCCATGGGCAATTATATCAGCGGAGAATGGCCAGAGCATACAATAAGAAAGTACGTCCGCGGAAATTTGAAGTAGGACAATTGGTATTGAGGCATATTCTACCGCATTGGGCTGAAGCAAAAGCCAAATTTGCACCGAACTGGCAAGGACCGTTCATGGTATCACTGGTATTGTCCAATGGAGCCCTATATCTGATAGATGTTGAAAGAAAGTGTGTAGAGACTGCTATCAATTCAAATGTAGTCAAGAGATATTATGTATGATTCCTTTTTCATTTCTATAATTGTATTTGTCATGATTTTGGAATTGAAAAGATGAAGGCATTTTATTCTCTATCCGAACACTTTATCCATTGACATCCTCTTTGAGCCTTATTTGTTCTATTCTTTCATATCCCTCTCTCGGAATTTTTCATGATGCAAGAGAAAAAATGGAAAAATGATGAAAAAAGAAAAAATGAAAAAAAAAGATGAAAAAAAAAAAGCAAAATGCAAACAAGCGAAAAAGAAAAGAAAAAGACAAAGAAATCGGGAAAAAGTCAAAAGAAATTCATTAATTGTTGGCGTAGTAATGAACTACGTTTTACTTGATCCCGAAAGGGTACATAGGCAGCCTCATAGAGGTTCAATCACAATAAAGGAAAAATCCAAAATTTCCCCACATATTGAAACTGGGGCAGAAGTTATGTTTTATAATTCGGAGAGTTGTAAATATTTTTAAACCCTCGTAAATTTTGAGCCTTATACCCTTCTTTCTGAACCCGTCCAAAAGCCACATTATGGTCCAAAGAAAGACCTTCTAATCAATTTCAAGAAAATGATAATATAATGAGAATAAGGAAAACAGGGCATGGACAGTACCGGTGATTCAGAAAACAAAAGAACAAAAAGAAAAAATAAAAATGAGAAAGTCTCATCGGTGAAAACCTTAACCGGCACCATGAGACGATTGTGAGATAGAAAAATAAAAAATGAGAGAGCCTTATAAGTGAAAACCTTAACCGGCACTGTAAGGCGATTGTGAGATTAAGAGAATAAAAATGAGAGAGTCTTATCGATGAAAACCTTAACCGGCACCATAAGGCGATTGTGAGATTCAGAGAATAAATGAGATAGCCTTGTTGGTAAAAACCTTGACCGGCACCATAAGGCGACTGTGAGGACTATGTCAGAGTTTAAATACATGGCATGGTCAGAGGAATCAACCGTCATACCCAGATAAGTTCTGTCTTTACTCCAAATTACCCTTACCCTCTTTTTCATATTTTCCTGCATTTCATTGATTAAAAAACCAATCTGCCCATTGAAGGCTAACTACCAGCTTCTCTTGTTAAGAGGTGCCATACCCCAGTTATGATAATAAGGGAATATTTTCTGCATTTCATTTTCATGCATCAGGCGCCCACCTGGATAACAAGGGAATATTTTTCTGCATTTCATTTTCATGCATCAGGCGCCCACCTCAATAACAAAGGAATATTTTTTCTGCATTTCATTTTCATGCATCAGGCGCCCACCTGGTTAACAAGGGAATATTTTTCTGCATTTCATTTTCATGCATCGGGCGCCCACCTGGATAACAAGGGAATACTTTCTGCATTTCATTTTTCATGCATCAGGCGCCCACCTGGATAACAAGGGAATATTTTTCTGCATTTCATTTTCATGCATCAGGCGCCCACCTGGATAACAAGGGAATACATTTTGCAATTTTAATTTCTGTTCAGGCGTCCACCTGTATAACAAGGGAATACATTTCTGCAATTTTAATTTCTGTTCAGGGGCCCACCTGTATAACAAGGGAATATATTTTTACAATTTTAATTTCTGTTCAGGCGCCCACCTGTATAACAAGGGAATACATTTCTACAATTTCTAATTTGTTTTATCTAACATGAGTAACACCATAACATGAGAAAAGCCCACACTGGGGCAGAGGAAAAGTTTTTGTTATTTTGTTTTGTTTTAAGTAGGAACCAACCCGGAAGCAGGAAATACAATTGAAAGTCACACTGAAGGGAAAGAAGCAATATATCAGAGGCAAGAGAAAGAAAATAAAAAATCAACAAAAAAGAAGGATGATAGCATAAGAGATGGAGAATCAAGAAAAAATAAGGAAGAATAAGAAGACAAGAAGTATATAGGAATCATTGTAATTCATAGGATCATAGCTTAGAATAGCTTCTTCATTTTGCATTTTATCCCTGGTGTAATAAGGAGTAAATCAATTGTCATAGCAATAGCAGTAGCAGCAGTAAAGTCTTGGTAGTTTCAAACTACCAGACCTTCCCGAACTACACTGACCTGATTCCTGTTTAGCCCAGGATATGTAGGCAACCTCTAAAGCAGGGTGCGGTCAAAAGGTTTTCAAAAATGCTTTCACGGAATATGCCAATGTGCAAAAATCTATCATTTCTGCTCACTTGTCTTTGCACCGAAACTCTTCGTGTTCCCGAGCAAAGAGGGGCAGCTGTGAGCACGTGATTTTTGCACCGGGCAAATAATTCCAAAATCAAAATAAATATGTTTTTGAGTGCAATTATTTGTTTTGTTTGAAATTAGCTATACTTTATGTGTTTGAATAAATAGAAATTAGAAAAAATCAAAAAAAATTTAGCTAGATAATTACTTTGTTTTAATTAGTTAAGTTTTTAAAAGAAAAATCAACAAAAATACAAATATATACCGAAAATTAAAGAAAAATAGCAAAAAATGTCAAAAAAATACCAGAAAAATTAGAGAAAATAGGAAATTAAAAGAGAATTAATAATTGAAAAAGAATATAAAAAGGAAAAATGAAATACAAAAAGAAAAATACATAAAAATAATTAAAATACACGAAAAATACAATAATTGGGCCAAATGTCAAAGCCCAAAACATATCAACCCAGGAGATTATAACATCCGGTCCAATTTTATATAAAAGTAAATCCTGGCCGTCTGTGTAATTGATCCAATGGTTGATTTTAAAATCCCTGTAATTAAACCAAACGGCACAGTTTCATCAGGTTAATCTTGGCCGTCCATTTAGAATAATCTGACGGAGACTAAACCATCTCCATGTAACACTTGAACGACGCCGTCTTAGATCCTTGGATCCTGGCCGTTGATCAAGAATGATCCAAGGGCCAGGATCCAAGCCATGCAGGGTATTTAAGGCCTGGTCTCTTCAGAGACCGGCCATTTCATTAGCCTCAAAACCCTAGCCGCCATCACCCCTTTCTTCTTCGTCTCTTCTTCTCCATCTCCGACCATGGAGACTGGCCGGCTCCAATGGCCATCTCCGGACACCCCTAACCCCAAAACCTTTCTCTTCTTTCCTCTTTACATAAAACCACTATGAAACCTTAAAGAAACCCCATAAATCCTTCCTTCTTGAAACTCCGGCCACCGGAACTTTCTCCGGTGACCACCAACCTTTGAGACAGCCTCCCAGATTTACACCATCCAACCACCATGAGGGGATCTTTAACCCCACATGAGTGGTTTCCTTCGAATCTCACCGGAACCGTTCGAATCTTCAAAATTAATCCGCCGAAACCCTAACTCCGGCAAACCACCAAATAATACCCACCCCAAAACACACCCCTATATCTTCTAACACTCCTCTCCACCAAAAAAACCCAAGAAAACAATTTAATTTAAGAAAATAAGAAAATAAAGACTTCAAGTCTTTGAATTCTAAAAACTGGAAAAAAGAAAAGAAAAAGAAAACAAGAAAGGAAAAAGAAAAGAAAGAAAAGATTGAGGAAGCTCAGGAGATAGTTTTTGCAAGCTAAGTCCTCATCTCTTTATTTTTTCTGTTTTATTTGATAGCATGCTTTCTGTGCTTATTTTGCTTTCTTTGTTAGTTGAAATTAGTCTGTTTGCATGATTAGTTGTTAAATCTCTTCATCTTCTTTCTTCTAATTATTTTACCTTTTATATGTTTCTTGTTTTCACTAGTTCATCTTCTGATATTCTTGTCTAATAAACCTGCTATCATTAGCCTGTTATCAATCCTGTCTTCTATGCTTGACTGATATATTTGAGCTTTTTAAGGTTTCTTATAAGTCTGAGCATGAATATGTTGTGGGTATATTTCCTTATGTTGGATTTGTTAGATATGCTTGAATCTGAGTTATGAGTTGTTTAATTGAAATTCAACCATTATCTAATTTCCTTCCGAGTTTTGATTAAATGATAAATGATTTCTGATTGTGGCTATGTGTGCAAATTGACATAAGTAGGCTGTATTTGTAATGAATTCATGTGTTAGACTATAATTAGTCCTATTGTGATTTAGGGTATTGGTTATAGCTGTAATAGATAATTGATTAGATGAATGGCTAATGTTGAAAGTATTTTAATTGGCTAAAATTGAAAATAAGCTAAAAGGCTACAATTGAAATGACTTAAAGAGTGGCTAATTCTGTAAGGTTAAGCTTAAGTCTAAAAATGACCAATGTTATAAGTCCGAGTAATAAGAATGACTAATTTTGCAAAGCTAAGTCCAAACACTGGATTGGCTAATTCTGTAAAGTGTTTAGTGTTAAGTAAGAAGCAGGCTAGTCCTGCAATTCAATTCAATAAGTAATAATAAAGGTTACCTCTTAAAAGAGGTTAAAATTGAAAGAAACTAAGGTGTAAACCTGGCCAAGTCTTAAATGACTTGTAATAAGTGGCCAGCAGTTAAATAACAACTAAAATATGAACACCTAGACCTTGGACAGGTCGGGTAATTAATAGATAATAGCAAGGGTATAAAAAGGAATGAAAATGGCATAGTTGTAGATTTAATAGAGCCTGTAGGGATAAATTAGACATTCAGGCCTAGTATTTCTGCAATAATGCACAAAACAAAGGGTAAAATAGACCCAACAAAAAGGCTTAATTGTTAAAAACCTTAGCAAGTGAGGGTACTATAGTAATAGGCCCCTAATAGAAGCCAAAAGATCCCCCTAGAACCTTCCAGCAAGGGCTGGAAGGCATTTTGAATATGAAAATAAGTACTAAACTGTAGTAAATAAAAGAATTAATGGGAGGGAATTGGGAATAAGATCTTTGAATTTTCCCCATCAAAATTTCACCACTCACATCTATAAATAAGCTGTAATTAAGCCTGAATAAGGGCTGGATTTTAGAAATACAGAGAAAACTTCTGAAATTAAGAGTAAAATATCATATTCTAAGAGTGAATTACTGGGTATTGGTTGAGCACAGTTCTGAAACTCAACTAGGAATCATCTATTACTCTTATTTGTTGGATTCTATTGGGTTTCTTCAAGTTTGCTATTGGATTGCTTATTTGCTGAACTTGAAAGCTTTGTTCGACTGTGTTGATTCAACTGTGTTTGATGTGCTTGCTCTATTGATTCGATTCTGCTGTTGTCTTTTGCTGCTGTGATCAATTGATTATCCTTCCTCACTTGCATCCTTAGACTCATAGATTTACTTTTTGCTGAATCAGGTACACAGCTACTACTCAAGCATGTAACTGCAGTTGATTTGAAAAAATGAATGACATGATTTGATTTTAGAGACTGTTTCTGTTATCTGTTCTTATTTTAGTACATAAATAGATATTTTGTAATTTGATAGAAAATGGTTGTATAATTGATACATATGAAACATGAGATGACGCTGAAGACAATGTAATAGATAGGATGTAGATTAGAGTAGAAGTAACCTTAATCACTTAGCTTAGTTTTAAAAAATAGGTTAATTAATTAAAACTAACTCACATAGCTTTTAAAAACAGATTCGTAACATGTATATAACCACAGTAATTACATGAATTAGAATGAAATCATTAACTTAGCTTTAGCCTATCTCTTCATTTTCATAGTTCAATAATAACATAAAGAAGATTCTCAGAAAAATGGTGGAAGAGTCAAGGCAATAGCATGAAAAGTTACCTTTCGCTCTTATGGGTTATCGTACAACCGTACGTACTTCAATCGGTGCCACACCCTATTCATTGGTGTATGGAACAGAGGCAGTTATACCCGCAGAAATTGAGATACAATCTCTTCGAATTATAGCCTAGGCTGAAATCGATGATGATGAATGGGTAAAAGCCCGGTTGGAACAATTGAATTTGATTGACGAAAAGAGGTTAGCAGCGGTTTGCCATGGGCAATTATATCAACGCAGATGGCTAGAGCATACAATAAGAAGGTACGTCCTCATAAATTTGAAGTGGGACAACTGCTATTGAGGCGTATTTTGCCGCATTGGGCTGAAGCGAAAGGAAAATTTGCACCAAATTGGCAAGGACCGTTCATGGTATCACGGGTATTGTCCGATGGAGCCCTATATCTGACAGATGTTGAAGGAAAATGCGTAGAGACTGCTATCAATTCAGATGCAGTCAAGAGATATTATGTATGATTCCTTTTCATTTGTATAATTGTATTTGTCATGATTTTGGAATTGAAAAGATGAAGGCATTTTATTCTCTATCCGAACACTTTATCCATTGACATCCTCTTTGAGCCTTATTTGTTCTATTCTTTCATATCCCTCTCTCGGAATTTTTCATGATGCAAGAGAAAAAATGGAAAAATGATGAAAAAAGAAAAAATGAAAAAAAAAGATGAAAAAAAAAAAGCAAAAAGAGAAAAGCAAAATGCATACAAAAGAAAAAAGAAAGTCGGGAAAAGTCAAGATGCAAAAATGAATATCGGACGTAGTCTGAACTACGTTTGACTTGATCCCGAAAGGGTACGTAGGCAACCTCACTGAGGTTCAGTCACAATAAAGGAAAAATCCAAAATTCCCCCACATATTGAAACTGGGGCAGAAGTTATGTTTATGATTCCGAGAGTTGTAAATATTTTTGAACCCTCGTAAAATTTTGAGCCTTTTATACCCTTCTTTCTGAACACATCCAAAAGCCACATTACGATCCAAAGAAAGACCTTCTAATCAATTTCAAGAAAATGATAATACAATGAGAATAAGGAAAACAGGGCATGGACAGTACCGGTGATTCAGAAAACAAAAGAACAAAAAGAAAAAATAAAAATGAGAAAGTCTTATCCGGTGGTTCAGAAATCAAAAGAATAAAAAATAAAAATAAAAATGAGAGAGTATTATCGGTGAAAACCTTAACCGGCACCGTAAGGCGATTGTGAGATTGAGAGAATAAAAATGAGAGAGTCTAATCTATGAAAACCATAACCAGTACCGTAAGGCGAATGTGAGGACTATTTTATGGAAAAAGAAAAACAGCAAAAATATTGGTTTGGGTTGAAAGAAAGTTGGAGTTGAGATAATGACAATTCGATTGGACGGACTGGGTCGGAGTTTAAATACATGGCATGGTCATAGGAATCAGACGTCATGCCCAGATAAGTTCTGTCTCTACTCCAAATTACCCTTACCCCTATTTTTCTTTTGTCAAATTCATATTTTTCTGCATTTCATTAATTAAAAAACCAGTTTGCCCATTGAAGGCTAATTACATCGGGCGCCCACCTGGATAACAAGGGAATATTTTTCTGCATTTCATTTTCATGCATCGGGCGCCCACCTGGATAACGAGGGAATATTTTTCTACATTTCATTTTCATGCATCGAGCGCCCACCCGGATAACGAGGGAATATTTTCACTGCATTCGCATTTCATGCATCAGGCGCCCACCTGGATAACAAGGGAATACTTTTCTACATTCGCATTTCATGCATCAGGCGCCCACCAGGATAACAAGGGAATATATTTCTGCAATTTTAATTTCTGTTCAGGCGCCCACCTGTATAACAAGGGAATACATTTCTGCAATTTTAATTTCTGTTCAGGCGCCCACTTGTATAACAAGGGAATACATTTCTGCAATTTTAATTTCTGTTCAGGCGTCCACCTGTATAACAAGGGAATACATTTTTGCAATTTTAATTTCTGTTCAGGCGCCCACCTTTATAACAAGGGAATATATTTTTACAATTTTAATTTCTGTTCAGGCGCCCACCTGTATAACAAGGGAATACATTTCTACAATTTCTAATTTGTTTTATCTAACATGAGTAACACCATAACATGAGAAAAGCCCACACTGGGGCAGAGGAAAAGTTTTTGTTATTTTGTTTTGTTTTAAGTAGGAACCAACCCGGAAGCAGGAAATACAATTGAAAGTCACACTGAAGGGAAAGAAGCAATATATCAGAGGCAAGAGAAAGAAAATAAAAAATCAACAAAAAAGAAGGATGATAGCATAAGAGATGGAGAATCAAGAAAAAATAAGGAAGAATAAGAAGACAAGAAGTATATAGGAATCATTGTAATTCATAGGATCATAGCTTAGAATAGCTTCTTCATTTTGCATTTTATCCCTGGTGTAATAAGGAGTAAGTCAGTGGTCATAGCAATAGCAATGCAACAGTAAAGTCTTGGTAGTTTCAAACTACCAGACCTTCCCGAACTACACTGACCTGATTCCTGTTTAGCCCAGGATATGTAGGCAACCTCTGAGGCAGGGTGCGGTCAAAAGGTTTTTCAAAATGCTTCTCACGGAAAATGCTAGTGGGAAAACATCTCTCATTACTGCTCACTTGTCTTTGCACTGAAACTCTTCGTGTTCCCTAACCCTACGAACTATGAGCACGTGATTTTTGCCCTAGGCAAATAAATTCCAAAATTAAAACAAATAATCTTTTTGTTTGCAATTATGTGTTTGATTGAAATAAAGTGTATATGCGTGATTGAAACAATTTGAAATTAAAATTAGAAAATTTTAAAAAAATAGGTTAATTATAAAATGTCACAAAAATAAAGGAATTAAAAGAAAAATCAACAAAAATACAAATATATACCGAAAATTAAAGAAAAATAGCAAAAAATGTCAAAAAAATACCAGAAAAATTAGAGAAAATAGGAAATTAAAAGAGAATTAATAATTGAAAAAGAATATAAAAAGGAAAAATGAAATACAAAAAGAAAAATACATAAAAATAATTAAAATACACGAAAAATACAATAATTGGGCCAAATGTCAAAGCCCAAAACATATCAACCCAGGAGATTATAACATCCGGTCCAATTTTATATAAAAGTAAATCCTGGCCGTCTGTGTAATTGATCCAATGGTTGATTTTAAAATCCCTGTAATTAAACCAAACGGCACAGTTTCATCAGGTTAATCTTGGTCGTCCATTTAGAATAATCTGACGGAGACTAAACCATCTCCATGTAACACTTGAACGACGCCGTCTTAGATCCTTGGATCCTGGCCGTTGATCAAGAATGATCCAAGGGCCAGGATCAACCAAGCGATGCAGGGTATTTATGGCATGGTCTCTTCAGAGACCGGCCATTTCATTAGCCTCAAAACCCTAGCCGCCCTCACCCCTTTCTTCTTCGTCTCTTCTTCTCCATCTCCGACCATGGAGACTGGTTGGCTCCAATGGCCGTCTTCGGCCACCCCTAACCCCAAAACCTTTCTCCTCTTTCTTCTTTACATAAAACCACCATGAAACCTTATGGAACCCCAGAAATCCTTCCTTCTTGAAACTCCGGCCACCGGAACTTTCTCCGGTGACCACCAACCTTTGAGACAGCCTCCCAGATTTACACCATCCAACCACCATGAGGGGATCTTTAACCCCACATGAGTGGTTTCCTTCGAATCGCATAAAACATGTAATTGCAACATGACGGGGTGGAAATTCCCGTAACGACGGGCCGGGTCGTTACATTACCTACCCCAAAACACACCCCTATATCTTCTAACACTCCTCTCCACCAAAAAAACCCAAGAAAACAATTTAATTTAAGAAAATAAGAAAATAAAGACTTCAAGTCTTTGAATTCTAAAAACTGGAAAAAAGAAAAGAAAAAGAAAACAAGAAAGGAAAAAGAAAAGAAAGAAAAGATTGAGGAAGCTCAGGAGATAGTTTTTGCAAGCTAAGTCCTCATCTCTTTATTTTTTCTGTTTTATTTGATAGCATGCTTTCTGTGCTTATTTTGCTTTCTTTGTTAGTTGAAATTAGTCTGTTTGCATGATTAGTTGTTAAATCTCTTCATCTTCTTTCTTCTAATTATTTTACCTTTTATATGTTTCTTGTTTTCACTAGTTCATCTTCTGATATTCTTGTCTAATAAACCTGCTATCATTAGCCTGTTATCAATCCTGTCTTCTATGCTTGACTGATATATTTGAGCTTTTTAAGGTTTCTTATAAGTCTGAGCATGAATATGTTGTGGGTATGTTTCCTTATGTTGGATTTGTTAGCTATGCTTGAATCTGAGTTATGAGTTGTTTAATTGAAATTCAACCATTATCAAATTTCTCTCTGAGTTTTGATTAAATGATAAATGATTTCCGATTGTGGCTATGTGTGCAAATTGACATAAGTAGGTTGTATTTGTGATAAATTCATGTTTTAGACTACAATTAGTCTTATTGTGATTTAGGGTATTGGTTATAGCTGTAATAGATAATTGATTAGATGAATGGCTAATGTTGAAAGTATTTTAATTGGCTAAAATTGAAAATAAGCTAAAAGGCTACAATTGAAATGACTTAAAGAGTGGCTAATTCTGTAAGGTTAAGCTTAAGTCTAAAAATGACCAATGTTATAAGTCCGAGTAATAAGAATGACTAATTTTGCAAAGCTAAGTCCAAACACTGGATTGGCTAATTCTGTAAAGTGTTTAGTGTTAAGTAAGAAGCAGGCTAGTCTTGCAATTCAATTCAATAAGTAATAATAAAGGTTACCTCTTAAAAGAGGTTAAAATTGAAAGAAATTAAGGTGTAAACCTGGCCAAGTCTTAAATGACTTGTAATAAGTGGCCAGCAGTTAAATAACAACTAAAATATGAACACCTAGACCTTGGACAGGTCGGGTAATTAATAGATAATAGCAAGGGTATAAAAAGGAATGAAAATGGCATAGTTGTAGATTTAATAGAGCCTGTAGGGATAAATTAGACATTCAGGCCTAGTATTTCTGCAATAATGCACAAAACAAAGGGTAAAATAGACCCAACAAAAAGGCTTAATTGTTAAAAACCTTAGCAAGTGAGGGTACTATAGTAATAGGCCCACAATAGAAGCCAAAAGATCACCCTAAAAACTTCCAGCAAGGGCTGGAAGGCATTTTGAATATGAAAATAAGTACTAAACTGTAGTAAATAAAAGAATTAATGGGAGGGAATTGGGAATAAGATCTTTGAATTTTCCCCTCAAAATTTCACCACTCACATCTATAAATAGGCTGTAATTAAGCCTGAATAAGGGCTGGATTTTAGAAATTCAGAGAAAACTTCAGAAATTAAGAGTAAAATATCATATTCTAAGAGTGAATTACTGGGTATTGGTTGAGCACAGTTCTGAAACTCAACTAGGAATCATCTATTACTCTTATTTGTTGGATTCTATTGGGTTTCTTCAAGTTTGCTATTGGATTGCTTATTTGCTGAACTTGAAAGCTTTGTTCGACTGTGTTGATTCAACTGTTTTTGCTGTGCTTGCTCTGTTGATTCGATTCTGCTGCTGTGATCAATTGATTATCCTTCCTCACTTGCATCCTTAGCATCCTTAGACTCATAGATATGTTTTTACTGAATCAGGTACACAGCTACTACTCAAGCATGTAACTGCAGTTGATTTGAAAAAATGAATGACATGATTTGATTTTAGAGACTGTTTCTGTTATCTGTTCTTATTTTAGTACATAAATAGATATTTTGTAATTTGATAGAAAATGGTTGTATAATTGATACATATGAAACATGAGATGACGCTGAAGACAATGTAATAGATAGGATGTAGATTAGAGTAGAAGTAACCTTAATCACTTAGCTTAGTTTTAAAAAATAGGTTAATTAATTAAAACTAACTCACATAGCTTTTAAAAACAGATTCGTAACATGTATATAACCACAGTAATTACATGAATTAGAATGAAATCATTAACTTAGCTTTAGCCTATCTCTTCATTTTCATAGTTCAATAATAACTGTAAGTTGTATGAGTTAAAAATCAGCAGTTAAATACAAACTTAAATATCACCTGACTTATCAAAATAGTTACACAACTAGCCTATTGTTTAAACACAATTAGCAATTGGTAATTACAATTAGAAGAGTATGAGTTATAATTAGTAATACAATAAGTAATAATCCTATTTGCGTAGCTAAGTAACAATCTGTTACTATTAATCAATAACAATCATGTTTAAATAGTTAAGTAATTTGTTGATAAAAATATGAAGAAAATTAGTCTGTTATACAAATTAGATAGTGTTAGATAATGGTAATATAGATCTGATATAGTTAATTATGTATTCCTGTTTCACTTTCAGAAATAAATACAATTTGAGTTAATTCTTCTTTTGATTTCAAGTATTTGTATATATAATGAATTTCCAATTATGTTTCTTTCTCTTTCTCTCGTTTGGTTTGGGCCTGATGAATAGCCCAGGCCTGGATCCAATTAAATTTGTATCTGGGCTTCTGAATAAAGACTTCAGCATATTCTGGGTTTCTGAAACCCAGATACAAAAGCTGGTCTACTGAATTTAAGCCTTAAATGTCAAGGCCTGGAGATATAAATGATAGGGCCTGGATATATTTCTGAAATTATAATATAACTAAAAATAACTAAGGAAAAACCAATAATAGAAAATATAGTATTTATTAGGATTGGACTATTAAAATAAAATGGAACGAGCCTCGTATGAAAACAAAACAAACGGGGCCCCCATATAAATAATAATAATATGATTGATTCGGGAAGACCGTTTAGTAAATTCCACGGTCTTTCCAAAAGAATAACAAGCCGTTAGATGATATAGGCACGATTATAAAATATACCTTCCTTAATATGAGTGCACTTCTAATGTGACTCAAATCTCAAATCTTGGCGAAGCCGAAATATTTTAAAAGTCACAGGCGTACTGGTTACGGTGTGACTCGAAATACGTTTTCGTGACGTCGCAAGTCATAAAATATTAAAGTGAAACATTGCACACATTGTAAAAAGCATATAGTGAAATCAAATAAAGTCAAAAATGCAGTTGAGCGACCGTGCTAAAACCACGGAATCCGGGAGTGCCTAACACCTTCTCCGGGTTAACGGAATTCCTTATCCAGGTTTCTAGTTTCGCAGACTATATTACAGAGTCATAAATTTCCTCGGTTCGGGATTAAACCGGTGACTTGGGACACCATTATTCTCCCAAGTGGCGACTCTGAATTAAATTATAAATAGAATCCCGAACCGGTTGTCCTTAAATTGGAAAAAATCCTTCCTCGTTGCTATTATATCTCTTCCCGGGGTATTTGTAATTAACGAGGTATACCTTATTCTCCTTATTCGGGAAAACTAAAAAGGTAGTAAAAAGGGAGGTATGACACGAACGACACAAAAAATACACTTGAATAAGATAATTTTTACGTTCACCTCCTATATATCTTCTCTCTATTACTATATTGTTCTATTCCACTCTCATTTCTTAATAAAAATCTAATATTTGAACTGTCTCCATAAGGAAAATAGAAATAGATCCGAGCATAAAGTTTTGGATTATGTTCTGTTGAATAGATTCAAACAACTACTATTATTATTGATCAGTTCTATTATTAATGTTTTAAAAGAATGCACAAAAAGCTAATATGAAAAATTATTTCATATTAGATAGGACATATAGGATATAAGAGTAAGTTTTAGTGGATATCTGATATCTGTATTTGTTGGAAATACCTTGCGTGAAATTGTGACAAAGGTTAATTTCGCGCGACATTGATTGAAATATGTGTAAGTTGATTTGGACACCACAATTATAAAATAATATAAGGTAAATTTTACGCGAAATTGATTGAGATATGCGTAAACTGATTCAGACACCACTGTAATGACCCGATCAGTTATTTTGAGCATTTTCATCTCATTCAGCTATTTGAATTCTTCAGTAGCTTCATTTTGTGTATTATAACTTGCGAGGGTGGTCAAGTTTGGTTTTCAAATGATTCAGAATTTAATTTAAAGAATAATTCTTGTTTTGGAAACTTAAGTTGAGAAGGTTGACCGGATGTTGACTTATGTGTAAACGATCCCAAAATAGAATTTGATGATTCTAATAGTTCTGTATGATAATTTTGGACTTAAGAACGTGTTCGAAAAATTATTTGGAAGTCTTTAGTTCAATTGGGCTTGAAATGGCTAAAATAGAAACTTTGATTGGGGAGTTGGCTTTTTGATATCGGGATCGAAATTTAGTTCTGAAAATTTTCATAGCTCCGTTATGTTGTTTGTGAATTGTGAGCAAAATTTGAGGTCAATCGGACTTGATTTTATAAGTTTCATTACCGAATATAGAAGTTGGAAGTTCCAAGTTTCATTAGGCTTGAATTCGGGTGTGATTCATGTTTTAGCGTTGTTTGATGTTATTTGAGACCTCGGCTAAGTCCGTGATATATTTTAAGACTTGTTGATATGTTATAATGGGGTCCCGAGGGGATCGGGTGAGTTTCAGTGTGATTTCGAACAATTCCTAGTTGAAGTTTTTTGGCTACGGGGGTGTACAGTGCAATAGCATGGATCTGTCAGTGCTAAGAGCAAAATTGAAAAAAATGGCCAGTGTTTCGCGGTCACGGAAAGCGTTTGCGATCACGTAAAGTAAACATTTTGCTGCACATACCCGACTTTGAAAGCCTATATCTCACAATTTATAAGGAATATGGAGATGATTCAAAAATAAAAGTTATAGCTCTTAGTGTCTAATTTTTAGAAATATAAATCATTGTAATTTGGAGTTGCGTACAAAATGTTATGGTTGATACACTACATGTTGTCCTGGAAGAGTGTGGAAATCTCTGCTGTATAGGGTTGACTTTGAAATCTTATATCTCACAATATATAAGGAACTGAGAGATAATCAACATATGAAAGCTATAGCCCTTGTTGTCTAGTTTTTAGAAAGTCAAACCATTTGTCATTTGGAGTTTATTTTATAAAAGTTATGACCATTATACCAGAGACTGTCCGGAAAAGTTGGAGAAGGCTGTTGGAAAAAAATTATTCTTCGCGATAGCGGGAGAATGGCCACGATCACATAGAGTAAAAACGGGCTGGAAAATTTTATGCTTCGCGATCGTGGGAGTGTGTTTGCGATCGCATTGGGTAAATGATTGGGCAGAGAGTTTAAGTTCTGAAATGAGTCTTCATCCATTTTCTATTTTTAACTATTTGGAGCTCGGAGAGAGGCGATTTTCTGGAGATTTTCAGGGAAAATAATGGGATAGGTGTTCTAACTCAATTTTGATTAAATTACTCAAATTTATTGCTATTTTTAGCACAAATATGTAATTTAAGTTGGAAAATTGGAAAAACCCTTGAATATTTGAGGGTCGAGTTGATATCGGTAAAATTGGTATGGTTGGACTCGTGGTTGGATGGGCATTCATATGCCGTGACTTTTGTCATATTCCAAGACATGGGTCCCACGAGCGATTTTTGAGTGCAATTTCGGATTTTGATTGGAATATGTAGAATTCTATATGGAATTAATTTTCATAATTAGTATTGACTGAATCAAATTTATTGTGACTAGATTCGAGGCATTCGGAGGTCGATTCTTGACGCAAGAGTATAGCAGAATAAAGAATTATGCAGTTTGAGATAAGTAACTCTTCTAAACTTAGTGCTGAGGATATGAAACTCTGAATTACGTGTTGTGTGATTGGTTTTGGGATGACGCACATGCTAGGTGACGGGCGTGTGGGTGTACGCCCTGTGAATTGTGACTATGCTGTTTTCATGACACTGTATAATGGTCCTATTTTGTTGATATGTGTGTTTTCACCATGTGATAAAGTAATTGAGCTATCAATCATGCTAGATATCATGTTTAGGCTTTATGTCATATTGTTGGGACCCATAGTGGTAGTTTCTTGTTGTTATCTCACTGGTTTCATTGTTATTTCATACTCAGTCATATTCCTTCATTGTATATCATATCTCAGTCTTTCTTACTATTTATTGATACATCACATTATCATTGTCGGGCCGATATTCATGATTTCTGAGAGCCCGAGAGACTAGGAGATTTATGATTAAGTGAGGCCGAGGGCCGGATTGTTAGATATTGATATTATAGCACGTGAGTTGTCCGTGCAGCACATGAGTTGTCCGTGTGGATCCAGATCTTGATACTATAGCACGTGAGTTGTATGTGCAAATCGAGATACTTAGATTATAACATGTGAGTGTTCGTGCAGATTATAGCGCTTGGGCTGAAGGAGCCCATCCGGAGTCTGTACACGCCCCAGCGAGCGCGGTTGATTATATTGAGGGGTGAATCTTCCTTAGATATGGATCTTATCCGGAGCATTTATATACCTGGAGATGGATCTTCTCCATGGGGCCGGATTAGCCTTCCTCGGTATTGAGTGACTGATGGTCAGTTGATGTATATATTCCTGGTACTTCCCTGAGCTGGATTGGTCGTATATGGTAATGTGTGGTTGACCATGATGTGGAAAGCATGAGATAGTGATATTGAGTACTCTGAGAGTGTAAGTACGTGATTCATCTCTAGGATACATGGCATTGGCATGCACACATGACATACAAGCATAGAGATATATTTTTCCTCGTGTTGTACAGCATAACATCATTTATGACTTTTTATACACATTGATATGTGGGCATAGAGAGGTATTTCACACTTGCTATCTCGAAAGAAAATAAAATATTTTATATATTATGGAAAGAATTTTTGGAAAAATTACAGTTTTCAAACTATCTCATTTTTTCGACGATTATGGTAAAGGTTATGGGTTTTCACTGATATTCTTGATATGTGGAATTATTTTCGGAAAACTCTGAAAAAGTTGAGTATTTTATCTCTCAGTTAATTCCTTATGCTCTATGTTATTATGAATTGTTGTTGACTACTGGTGTTGGACCCGACCATGTTCCAGCTTGCCACTACTTTCAACTTACGGTTAGGTTTGTTACTCAGAGAGCATATGGGGCTTTGTACTCATATTACACTTGTGCGAATTGCGTGCAGATCTCGGATGCTTGTGTTGTTGTGCATGGTGGGAGTGAGTATTGAAGATGTACGTGCGTTCCAAACTCAACGGCCTCTTGTTTTGGGTAGCTTTAGAAATTTTAAAATTGTTCATATATATTTCAAACAGATGATGTATTTATTTCATAGCATCTTTATAAATTCTAATAGTAGAAACTCATTATTCATATTATCAATCCTTAGGGAGTGTATTTGAGTCGATTAAATATTAATTGAATCAGATTGTTGTTATTTGACTTACCTAACAGGTGAAGTTAGGTGTCATCACGATTAGTCAAATTTTGGATCGTGACAATCACACATATATAAAAGATATAGGGAGTATAGAAATGTGTGCTCAATATTTTCCATGGAAAACATTTTCCTTCATACCAAACACACCCTTAATTTTTTTTTTCGCAAATGCTTTAACTTGAGCTAATATGATTAACTAAAGATATCGAGTAAATTAACCATAAAATTTCCATTTTGATATTATTTCTTGCCTTGATTGTCTTAATATTATTTTTTAAACAATATTCCTAAACCAAATAAAGCATATAATAATCTCCTATACTCATTCAACAATATCCTTTTCTGTAATGACCGTTACTTTTATTACTCCAATGACTATCATAATTCTATTTTGGAAAGTAGCACGTATTATTATTCATTCTATTTCAGATCAATCCATGATTTAATAAAAAATAAATATAAATCACTAGTGTCTATATCAGAAGCCACAAAATTTGGATTTGGCTTGTACACTGTGAACTTTCTATAAGAAGGTGATGTTTAGCTATAAATAACCGAATTTACATGCACAGGACTTAAACTGTTTTTTTTTTTCCTCATCAAAAGACAGAGAAATGAGAAAGGTATTTTCTTGGCAATTTTTGAGAACATATAGAATATTTATCTGAATATTTTAATATTGTATGCAATTTATTTGGTACTAATTAAAGAAAAATGAAAATTGCAGGGAAAACAGCAAATGAATCAACAAGAAAACAACAAAGAATGCAACAATGGGAATAAAATGGAAGAGAAGAAGAGCACAAATGAAGAAAATAAGAATAATTCGAAAGGGGTTACTATCATATTGGGTGTTTATATTCATTGTCAAGGTTGTAAAGAACAAGTGCTTAAATCCCTTAGAGGCTTTGATGGTATAGTTTTTCCAAACCATTTTATTTTTAGAACATATCTTTTATAGTGTTTGATTCAGTTTGTGCGCACCTATATTAGTCTATTCGTTACCTCTCAGCATTATAGATATTGAGTAACTCTATTAGGAGGGCACAGGTTCGTGGAAACAATCTCTTGTAAAAATACAGAGTAAAAACTGTGTACAATAGACCATTATTGTCTGACATTTTCCCAGATCCTGCACATAGTTGGAGCCTAGAGCTTAGTGCACCCCTATCTTTTAACCTACTATTGCTTAGGAAGAAATATTTAAACTGTTTGAGAGAAATCGCGTAGATTTTTTTTGTTTGTATTGAAATTTAAACTCTGATTTTTCACACATTTATTGACCGTTAAACGACATCCTTAAGGTCATAATTCATGTTTTTACTATATCTTGAATTTTCTTTTATTATATATTTAATCTTTTGGAGTATAATATAATTTTTTTTAGGATTCTTTTTTATTTTTAGTCCGAGCCAGAATCTATTTACATTTGGTAGCCAAAAAAGCGTATATATATATATATATATATATATATATATATATATATATATATATATATATATATATATATATATATATATATATTCGGTTCGGTATTTTAAAAATGGCTATACAATTTAATTTTTCCTATTTTGTCTCTCAAATTTAGGTGATAATTTTTGTATCTCTCAAATTTAGGTGTGGAGGAGATTGAGGTTGATGAAAAGAATCACAAGGTGGTGGTGAAAGGCAAAAAGGCAGATCCTTTGAAGGTGGCAGAAAGACTAAGGAAAAAGAGTGGTAAACATGTGGAATTAATTTCTCCAATAATTCCACCTAAGAAGAAAGAAGAGAAGAAGGAAATAAAACAAGAGGTGTAATTAAAATCTGTAAACTTTTTAATTAAACAGATTTTTTCAAGCCATTCTCTTATTCCTTTTTTATTAATACTTAATACTAAAGTTATTTTCATTTTTCAATTCTAATAACTAAAATCTTTATCATCTTTTTTCATTCACTAATTTATTTTTTGTCCCTTTTTCTTGAAATGCAGCCTAAGGTGGTTGAAGTAATTCTGAAATTATATTTACAGTGTGAAGGATGTGCCAAGGATATCAAGCAATGTATTCACAAAATGCCGGGTATATTATTCCTCTTAATTACATATGCAGATTACAACTTGTTCGGGAATGAGATGTAATTGTTGCTTGTAGAAAATATAGTTTAAATTAATTCTTCCTCTTTTCCTTTTTGTGCATTATTTACATTGAATTAGCATTATTTCCCAACTTTTTAGAAGTGAAAATTGAACCAAAATACTCCACTTTTCTAGTAGTTTATAAGGCCTTTTCGAAAGTCTCACTGGCATCCTAATTATTTAAATGGAAATTTATGATCTTAAAAAAGAGTAGATTGCAACATGATAAGAGAAAACAATCACTCTTAATTTTAAGGCATAATACTTAAACAGGCCCTCAAACTTGGCCTCAGCTGACAAGTACACCCTTTAACTTTGAGTGTGCATATGTATGCACCTCAACTTGTCTCCATTTTGTCAGTTGAACATTCCAACTTACAAAATTATCAACTAGACACCTCCAAAATTTATGTGCCACGTCTTTATGTGTTAAACTATATACAAGTTGAGGTGTCTACTTGTTCATACCCAAAGTTGGAGGGCATATTTACCAGCTGGAATTAGCTACGAACACTGTCGCTAATCTAATTTCTTAATAATCAATCGCTAATGAGATTAGCGACGGATTTTTCATTTTAGCTACAGAAATTGTCCAGATTTTTAGTAGTTATAATGCCCAATTTTAACACAAAGCAATTGATCATTAGATCAATGATACATACACTGAACGTATAAAGATTCAATGTAGTTTAACTTATTATAGCAAGTTTGCTATTATTAGATTACAAATTAATGCTTAGCTTGGTCGTGTGAATATCCTTTACACCACGTTATTGCGTTTGACTAAAAATTTTATCCATTTTGTGGAGAGATTTGCCTGTAATTATCTATGAGTGTAAATATCATTTATGCAGTGTCGTTATGCTAGTCTACATGTTGTTCATTACGCTTGTTACTGCTTGTTGCCACTGTTTTGTTTTCATCTTTCCTTGAGTCAGGGGTCTATCGAAAACAGCCTCTCTACCCACAAGGTAGGGGTAAGGCCTGGATACACACTACCCCCAAGATCCCACTTGTGGAATTATACAGAGTTTTTTTATTGGTGTTGGTGTTGTTATATTGTTGTCGTGTCGTTATGTTCGATTTAAAATATTGTTATTTTCTGTGGTTGATGATTGAGTAGGAGTTCAAACTGTGGATCCAGAAATGAAGAACAACCTTGTGAAAGTTAAAGGATCAATGGATCCTCAAAAAATGGTAGAATTCATCAGCAAAAGAGCAGGGAAACATGCTGAGATTGTCAAGTCCAGTAAAATAGACAAAGAACAGAAAAATGAAAAGCCAGAATCTGATAAAAATAAGGCATCTGATATTAAAAAGGATTGCTCCTGTAAGCATGAATATCCTTATCCACCTCAGCTTGTTTATGCCCCTCAGCTTTTTAGTGATGAGAATCCTAATTCTTGCTCCATCTCGTGATCTTGTTTGAACTTGTGATGAAGTTTCACACTGTTTTATGCTGAGTTTAACCTCTTTATAACAATCTTGTTTGTTCCCACATTTTCTGGCTGCTATAATGAAGTGTTATTATATAGGATATGTATTATAATATAACACAAAAGTCCGTTCCAAAAAAACTGTTATATAGTGATGTTGTTATAGAGAAGTCTGATTGGATATATCGATGGTGTAATCTTTCAAAAAATGGGAATCTTACTACAACTATTATATCTTTATGCCAAGGAAGTTAAGATTGGTTAAATGAATCTTCACCATCTATATCGCTCTATTTCAGTCCAATATTGCAAAATAATACCAAAATAATTCTACAATTTCTAGTGGTGTATAAGTCTTCGACAAGACCAAAAAGCTCCTAGCAAGCATTGGATCTAAAGTAAACGTAACAACATGACTAAAACTTATAATCCTCACTAATTAGCTTCGCCTTATAACAGATCAGGTATAGCGGAATTTTCAAGTTCTATAAGACTGAACTCTGCACACTATGTTCATTTTTTAACCTCAATGCTCTAAGGTGAACTGCTGTTAGCTTTATCAGGAAAATAAAGTAAGGGCGAAGACCATATCAGAGGTGCTACATTGCAGTCAAAACTGAGCAACAGATTCATATCATGCCCTACTTGAGGAGCACGACATAAGGGGTGCTAATAAGAGTCATCGTGTAATTGACTTATATGGTCGATAAAATATCTCAATGTTAGTTGAGAAAAGGAAATGTGTAGGCTAGGAGAGTATCTATCTGGCTGGAGACAAGATATGAATTTTCAAAGTTAACGAAAAACTACTGATATAGCACGAAAAAGATACAATGAAGATTACGACAATACAATGTCTTAATTCAAGAGACAATGTAGTAGATGTTTTCTGATATTAAAACAAGGAAAGCTTGTCTGATGAAGATATAGGTCATCACCTGTCAAAGTGATGTATCAGTTTCTAGTTTGAGAGGATTATATAGTCCTTGTTTACAATATGTTGTCATGTGAATATGCGGTTTAGTGTAGCAGCTAAGCGAACTCCACCTTGAGCTAGGCGTTGTTGGACTATGGGGAAACGCGTGAGGAAATAGTCATCTGCATTCCACAGATAAGCGTTTCAACAGTTAAAAGACGGCGCTTGAAGAAAATTACATGCTACGACTGGAAGAGATGATCAGACAAGTTGTGCATATATTTACCTTCCAACACTGAATCTTCACTGACTCCTTTATATGCCCAGGCACAAGCAGCTTTGATACCCTCAGTTGCATATCTGCAGAAAGCAACATGTTCTTTATTTCTTTATATGATAAATTTGTTGAAAAAATGTTGCTTCTATATGATAACAGAGTTAAACATACATATCTGGACATGTTTTCTTGTTACCACTGCAGCTCTCCCATGAATTTACTTGATCTGCCCATCCTGTCTGTTAAGACGAAATTTGTCACAAATACTAACAAACTGATAAAGTCTATTCAATTATGTATTCCGATTGCTCTTTGTAGTGATTATAGATGATTAAGTACTGATGGTTCTGTATTTCCATTTCCTGTAAGTTAGGAGCTATGTCGCTCGGATCCTCCAAAAATATCACTACACTTGTGTCGAATCCTGGACACACACCTGGCGGTATTATTGGAGGATACGGGCAACATAGGTTAGGAGGATCTGTTATACCGAGATGTTCTTCTGAAGTGCATCGACCAGTTCATCTACGTTAGAATCATCGTATCGTTCTTCTGCAGTTTCAATTATGTTTGAATCCCAGACCTGTTATAAGAATCAGTTTGAGAAAATGAGAAAATATCATGTGGAGGAAATTAAATTATCTGTTAAGGCAATTTAGCCAAGGCAAGAAAAGGCTTACATGATGTAGAACTGTTTTTCTAGTGTACCAATGAACATCTATTGTATTGGCTCCCCTATCTGATGTAAATCCAACATGCAATGGCTGCATATGAAGATAAAAACTATGCCTTAAACTGCAATAACTTTTAGTAATATATAAAAAGGGAGCCTGGTGCACTAAGCTCCTGCTATGTGCGGGTCCGGGGAAGGGCCGGAACAAAAGGGTCTATTGTACGCAACCTTAACCTACATTTTTGCAAGAGGCCCAGTGACCCCCTGGTCACATGGCAGCAACTTTACTAGTTACGCCAAAATTCCTCATCTTTAGTAATATTAGCATATATTGAAAAACAAAATTATTCATTTGACATTTTACCTGATGAATGTCTCCCATAAAGTGAGAAAGGAAGAGGAGTGATTCTGTCAAATTGTCTGATAATTACACAAAATATATAGTCAAAATGCAGTTAGTATCAACCTGATTGCAACAGAAGAATGACACAAGCAAGATTTAGCATAAAAACAATACATGTTATAGCATTTTCATTGGCACTGTTATAACTGAGGAGCTGCTCTGTGTAATTGTTGATTGCTCCTGCTACACATCTATCTGGAACTCCATTTTCATCTTTACAGTCTCCTGTATATAACAACAACTACGTCTTAGTTCCAAATAAATAAGGAACGAATATATGAATTCTTACGGACCATGTTTCTCCGATTAGAAGGGAATCCTTTCAGCACCCTATTGGGGTCTTATGTACAGAGCCTAACACAACCTTACTTTACATTTATGCGAATGGCTGTTTCCGCATCTTGAACCGGTGACCTCTTAGTCACACGATGACAACATTTACCGTTGTGAATAGGCTCCCATTAACCAATATTGTACCATAGACAATAACAACAATAACAAACCCAGTATAATTCCATGAGTGGGATCTGGGAAGAGTAGTGTGTACGCGGACCTTACCCCTACCTTGATGGTAGAGCGGCCGTTTCCGATAGACCCTTGGCTCAAATATTATATCATATACAACAACAACAATAACAAACCCAATATAATTACACGAGTGGGGCCTGAGAAAAGTAGTGTGTAGGCAGGCCTAACCCCTACCTTGATGGTAGAGCGGCCGTTTCCGATAAACCCCTCGCTCAACCAATATTGTACCATATGAAAATAAAAACAAAAGTACTAGAAATTCGCCATATTTTTTTACTGACATATACGCAAGTTATATACAAAATAAATAGTTCATCACTACATGCTATTAGTACTAGAAAAAGAAGAGGAATTAAGTATCAAATACTTACTGTTATATTGGTAATTGCAGAGATTATCAGGTGTATCAATATAATGAAGAGCTGATGACCAATGATAACGAAACTTGACATGGTCAGCCCATATACACACACTTGCCAAATCACCATTTGCAGATGCTGGCAACAATTTCTCAACTGCATCTGCTGCAGCTTTACTCAATCTTGACTATCACAAATAAAAATATTAAAAAAAATCAAATCAAACCACAAATGTGACAAGGAAAAAAATCAAGAATTGGCTTCTAAAAAGGCCCCTTTTAACGGAGAATCATAACATGAGTGATTCGACAGATTTAAATTCTTATATAAGATACAATCTGTATGGATATCATCATCAATGTCTAGGCGTAAGTCATTGGTTCAAATCCAATAAGGGGCTATTTATGTAAAACATTAGAACCTGAGCAATCTTGCAAACAGTGTAATGACCATCCAATCCCCATCCATGAACTACTGGAAAAAGAAACAAGAAAGCTGCAATGGCCAAGAACACATTAAGTTTAAAGTATTCCATTTTTGCTACTCTCAAACTGAAAAATACAAAATTCACAATCTACTTTTTAAGTCCTATATAAATAAACTAGGGAAATAACCAAAAGTGGTTGGTGTGAACTGTATGAATACATGAAAAAAAGATCAAGAAAAAATTAATGTGGCAATAAAGTTAGATACTGACATTTATTTCATGCATGCTAAAGGACAAGCCTGATTTTAGGAAATAAAGATCAATAGAGGCTAATGATTTGATGAAATCTTGGTTCACATTTGGTTACTTGTTTTGTCAACTTTTTAGTATCATTATATTGAATATCCTTTTGGTTTTAAAACTTTATAGATATTTTTTTAAAAGAAAGAAAAGAATGAAAAAGAGTTGCATGATTTTGGTAATCGTGCTTCTAAAGGAAGGCAATTTAATTAGACATATATAGCGTAACGGCTCAAATTGGATTCTTTGGACTTTTTCTGATTTTGCTCATTTAATTAATTTTATTTTTTATTATCATAAAGGGAAAAACAGAATCTAAAATAAGGATAATAGTGACATGCTCAATCTTGGAGTTTAATATGGGATGGATATGAAGTTGTAACAGGAATTATTTACTTTTGCATTTTGAGTCCTCCGCTTTTCAGAAAGTAAACCAGTTTTTATACTCACAAAATTATCAAATTCTACCCAATTAGTAATGTAAATTGAATTGTTTTCTTTCTACGAAAATGAGCATCACACATGCTAATGAAGTCCCCTAGGAATTTCTAGTTGTTTGAACGGAGGTCTAAATCTGAATCATCCAAGATGTCAGCAACTAAGGAACAAAAAAGTTATTCAATATCCATATAATTTATATATTCAATTTCATAGACCTTTTATTTTTCACACATTGCATTAAAAAACAAACTAAAAATAAAAATTTTTTAAACCAATATGTGCCAAAATAAGCTTTGGGTTTCACTCACATTAAATGCTAGCTCAAGGGAAGAGGATTGCCGAAGCCTTAAAAGGAGGTCAGGATCTCAGCCCGATTCGATGTAGGATTTATTCCACCCACCACCTCCCCCCTCATGCCCGGATTTAGACATTCTTTATGACGAGTTCCATTGTGAGGTCTCGAGCATGTACAATCCTAGACCGAGGGTATTTCTACCACTTCTTCAAGTGGCTGGGGAGCATTTCGCCTCTCTCTTCTAGGGGTCCATATCGACCACGAGCCTACTCTGATACTATATTAAAATTAGCTTGGGGCCTAACTCCCAGTCCAAAAGCTAGCTCGAAGAGAGCAGGATTGCCCAAACCTTATATGGAGACCAAGGATCTCACCTCGATCTATCATGGGATTTATTCCATTCATCACTGTGAATTAATATGTTCAAATAAATCATATCATAATTTGAAAAGAATAATAAATTCTTTAATGCTTTCCCACGTGCGAGTATGTTTCCAATAATAGTTTTCTACTTCTCTCATAATGTTTTTTAATGAAAATTGTTATAAAATCTTTAGTAAATGTGGATGTCCACTACTTCCACTACTTTCACACATGATATAAATAACCTCTCACTACTAATCACCATTATAATTGTAACTCCCACACCTTTATAACCCCGCCCCATGATCTCAATTATTAATGTCATGTTTAAGACAATTATTTTGTAACCTTTATATGTAATAGTATAAATATAAGCATGAAATGTGAGATGGAACTCATTGGAACACTTGATAAAATAAGAAAGTTATCTATTCTTCTCTTATTCTACTATCTTCTTATTTTATATTGTTACTTTGAGCTACATTTCTTAACACGTTATCAGCACGACGTTGAGCTATTTTCGTTGTTCAGGTATATTTCTTCATTTTATTTTCTTCGTTGTATAGTTTGATTTCATGATTAGTATCTTTAATATGTAATTTTATAATTTCTCATATCTCTAGATATGTGTAAAAATAAAAAAATTATGTTTCTTTATTTTAAGTTATTTGTATGATTGCCATGTGAAAGTTGCTCATTTTCATGTTAATAGAATTAATTGAGAGAAAATACTTATTTTATGTTGTTAGAGATTTGAAATTATGTTAAAGTTAGAAGACATTGTGGTTCTAGTTAACATCAAGGATATACTAATAATTTAAAGAAAAAAATAATATTCTTTTCTATGGAACTATCACTTTAGTGTATATAGATCATAAATTTGATATTATGTCAATTTTTAAGATTCTTTACACTCTTATCCTAATAATTTCAAATTATTTATCATCTTTGATAGTTTTCATTATGTCGAATTTGTTAAAGCTTGAGTTTGTGGCACTTGACTTTTCAAGAATTACCTATCATGGGTTCTCGATGTTGAGATTCACTTAGCGCTAAAAGCCTTGGTAACACCATTAATTAGGGTAATAAGGCATCAATCCAAGACAAAGCAAAGGCCATGATTTTCCGTCGTTATCATTTTGGATGAAGGTTTGAAGGTTGAATATTTGACAGTGAAAGATCCACTTAAATTTTGGACTGGCCTGAAGGAAGGTATGATCAACTTAAGGCTACGGTATTGCCAAGGGCTCAATATGAGTGGATGCACCTTCGGTTGCGAGATTTTAAGAATGTGAGTATAACTTTGTTATATATCGAATAACTTCCCAATTGAAAACATGCGGGGATGTTATGAATGATGGAGAAGACTCTTACGACTTTTCATACCTCAAATATGGTATTACAACAGCAATACCGTGAAAGGGATTTTAAAAAGTATTCTAACTTTGATCTCATGCCTTCTGCTGGTTGAGAAACATAATACCTTTTTGCTGAAAAATTATGAAGCCCATCCCACAGGGTCAGCTCTACTTCTTAAAGAAACTGTGACAGCTAGACGTGATAAGTCTGAAAAAGGCAGAATAATAATCATGGCCATATGAATAAACGTGGGTACGGCTATGGTAAGATATGATATAATACTCGTCATCGTGGTGGTCGTGGCAAACGAGAGAACAATATGGGCTCTCAAAATAATCCTTCAAAAGGCAAAAGCGGTAATTGCCACCAATGTGTCATGAAAGGTAATTGAAAGATTGAATGTCGTGCACCTGAACATTTTGTCAGGATTTATCAAGACTCCATCAAAAGAAAGACAAATAATGTTGGAATATCTTTAGCAAATGCCCCAGTTGAGTCCTACTTGACCTTTAAAAATAATTTTGAGGCAGGGCCTTCAAACAAAAATGATGACAATATCGAGGCAAATCTTACTTTCAATGATGATGATTTTCAAGGCCTTGATGATCTTTCTCATTTGGAAGTTGAAGATTTCTTTGGAGATCAAAACTAAAATCTGATCATTTTACTAGAGAATGCAATTATGTTGTTATTTTTATTTTCAATGTTTTTGTCTCGTTTAAAGTTATTTTTATTTTCATGTAGTACTTAAGTTGTCTTATGTTATCGTTGGTGATGTTAGTTTTTCCGTATTTCTCATGATGTACTTTTATTTTTTTATGAAGAAATTAAAATTTCCTAGCCTTCAATTGGATCCAAGATGAGTAATGAAGATTTATATCTTTTGGATAGTGCTATAACTCACACAATATTAAGATAAAAGAAAATTTTCTCTTATTTGGTTATGAAAAAGACATATGTTAATACAATATTTAGTAGTACAAAGTTGATTGAGGGCTTTGGAAGAGCGATTTGTTGCGTTTCAAAGCAATTCACCAAAATGGCTACAATGTTGAGACATCAAACGAAGAAAAGTTGAATACCTTTATATTACTGCAATAAAAGCTGGAAAAAAACGAAAACTTACCCGCATTTTCTTCTGGGTTGTACCACAAAAATATTGGTGTGGTTGAATCAAATGCCATAACAGACAAAAGGTTTACTACTTCTAATGATTTTATCATTTGACATGACCGGTTGGGCCATCTCATTCTAACATGATGCCCAGAATAATAGAGAATTCAAATAGTCACACATTGAAGAACAAGAAGATTCTTCAATTTAAGGAATTCACTTGTGCTGCTTGTTCTCAAAGAAAATTGATTATTAAACCATCATCATCTAAAGTTGGGATTGAATCCCCTGCATTTCTGGAACGTATACAGGGTGATATATGTGGGCCTATACGTCTTCCATGAGGACCAGTCAAGTATTTTATGATCTTGATAGACGCATCTACAAGATGGTCGATATATGCTTATTGTCCACTTGTAATATGGCATTTGCGAGATTGTTGGCCCATATATAATAATGTTAAGAGCACAATTTTCAGATTATGCAATTAAGACATATCGTCTTGATAATGTTAATGAATTACATCCGAGGACTTTATTGATTATTGTATGGCCACTGGAATAAAAGTTGATCATCTGGTTGCTTATGTTCATACTCAAAATGGTCTAGCAGAATCATTGATTAAATGCCTCCGATTAATAGCTAGACCATTACTAATGAGGACAAAACTTTCCCTATAATGTGGGGACATGCTATTTTGCATGAAGCAGCATTTGTGCGCATAAGGCCAACTAGTTATCATGAAGTCTCCCCGTTACATCTGGCTTTTGGTCAGGAGCCAAATATATGCCAACTAAGAATTTTCGGATGTGCAGTATATGTTTGATAATAGGTGAATTTGACTATAATCACACCTTAAATAATCATCTTATTATGTTGTTTTGAGGATGTATATGATAACAAAATGCTCTTATTAGTGCTTTTCATGATTTGTAGGTGATAAATGGCTAAGGAAGGCTAAGGAGTAGTTTTGGAGTCAAAATTGGAGAAAAGAGGCCAAATATGCAAATACCCATTGAAGCCATGCCCATACCAGCTCTTAGGATTCAGAGGGACTGTTTGATCGCGGTTCTACCGCGACCGTGGTAGAACCACGGTGGAAGGCTGATGCAGAACATGTGAGATTCAGAGAGGGTGTTTGGCCGCGGTTCTACCACGATCGCGGCAGAATCGCGACATGCAACACAAACTTCAGGGGTCAATGTGTAAAAAGGAGATTTTGTAGACCTAAACCCTATTTAAACATTAGACTTCACCCAAAGAAGGCATGTATTGATTTTCAGAGTACTTTTGCAAGGTAAACTATTGTGAGAGATTTTCCAAAAACCCTTCTTCTTTTCTTTTGAATTTTTATGATGAATTCTATTCTAGTTTATGTTTCCATAGCCATGAGTAGTTAAATTCTTGTCTAAGATTTTGATGGAACCTATTGGGTAATAAACTTATGGTTTATGTGAATACAAATTGGTAGTTTAATATTTATTTGTTCAACTTCGTGTTTGTTGTAGTTAATTGACAGGATCCTCAATTAGTTGTGCCTATTTAGCATGCATAACTTGGAAAAGAGTGCATATTTAGGTTTTTGTTGAACAACACCACTCCTAGATTATTAGAGGAATCTATAATTGCGAGTTTAAAGGAATAAAGAAGCCTTGGACGTAATCTAAAGTGAATTGTGCTAATTAAAGTAAGCTAGTATATCTCGGGAGAGTGCAATAGTAAATTACTGTGATTACTCGGGAGGGATTTACGGTAAGAATAGCTTTCATGATTAATAGAGATGTGTTGGTAATTTTGTATGAGCATAAACAAAAGGGATTCCATCTATAGGGGAAATCATTGCCTTAGCTCTTTCTCATTATTGTTTACAACATACTTAGTTTATTTTACAGTTATTTAGTTATCTACAAAAGTAGTTATTAAGGACACACTCAATTGAGATTTGAATATTTGGGAAGCTGATTCTGAAGAGTTAGTGGGTCTGAAGATATTAGTTGATAGGTTAACTCTCTGTGGATTCGACCCCGAGCGTAATACTTGGGTTATAGTTGCAGCGTCCGTATAGTTGGGCATGATTAATGTTCCAATTGCTCCACCACAACGCACAAAGATGGGTACCCAAAGAAGGTTGAGAGCATATGTTGGTTATGAATCTCCTTCTATTATTAAATATCTAGAGCATATGACAGGAGATTTATTTACATCCAGATTTGTTGATTGTCATTTCGATGAATCAATTTTTCCAACATTAGGGGGAGAAAATAAACAACTAAAAAAGAGATAAATTGGAACATATTGCCACTATCTCATTTGGATCTTCGTACAAATTAATGTGAACAAGATGTTCAAAAGATTATTTATATGCAAAATATTATAAATCAATTGCCAGATGCATTTACTAACCTTCCACGGGTTACTAAATCGCATATTCCATCTATAAATGCTCTAATTTGAGTTGATGTCCCAGCTGGACAGTATGATAATGCAAACGAGTCTAGGCCATGCCTTAAACGTGGTAGACCAATCGATTCCAAGGATAAGAATCCCTGAAAAAGGAAAGGAGCAAATGATCAAGTTGATCATAACAAAGAGGTAATTTCTCAAGAGGAGCATAAAGACATAGTAATTGATAAGACCTCACATGAGGTTCTAATACCTGAAAATGAAGAAAATGAAGAGATATCAATAAGCTATGTCTCTACAGGAAAAAGTTGGGACCGAAATAATGTTGTTGTTAACAATAATTTCACATATAATGTTGTAGTTGAAATAATGCAACAAGATGAGAATCTTGAGCCAAAACCTGTCGATGAATGTAGACAAAGAAATGACTAGAAAAAATGGAAAAATGCAATCCAAGCGGAGTTGGCTTCACTCGAAAAACGTGAAGTTTTTGGACCAATAGCCAAACACCTGAAGGTGTCAAGCCAATGGAGAACAAATAGGATTTGTGCGAAAACAAAATGAAAAAGGTGAAGTCATAAGATATAAAGTATGACTTGTGGCATAAGGGTTTTCGCAAAAGTCTGGCATTGATTATATGGAGACATATTCTCTTGTGGTAGATGCAATTACCATCAGGTATTTAATAAATCTGTCAGCCCATGAAAAGCTTGATATGCGATTGATGGATGTTGTCAAAGCTTACTTATATGGCTCATTAGACAATGAAATTTTTATGAAAATACCTAAAGGATTTAAAGTTCCTAAGGCGCATAAAAGTTTAGGCGAAACTTGTTCAATAAACCTTCAGAAATCCATATACGGATTGAAGCAATCAGGGAGGATGTGGTACAACCGTCTTAACGAGTATTTGCTAAAGAAGGGTACAAAAATAATCTTATTTGCCATTGTGTCTTTATTAAGAGGTCTGGATCGAAATATATCATCATAGTTGTGTATGTTTATGACTTGAATATGGCACTTCTAAAGAGCTTCCAAAGATTGTAGAGTGTTTGAAGAAAGAATTTAAAAAAAAAAGATCTTGGTAAGACAAAATTTTGTCTTGGCCTACAAATTGAGCATGTACAAAATTGAATTTGTGTCCATCAATCAACATACATTGAAAAGATTTTAAGGCGATTTTACATGGATAATGAACATCCATTAAGTACCCCAATGACTGTGAGATCGCTTGATATAAATAAAGATCCATTTCGGCCTCAAGAAAATGATGAAGAGCTCGTTGGTGATGAAACTCCTTATCTTAGTGCAACTGGGGCACTGATGTATCTTGCCAACAATACCCGGCTAGATATTCTTTTGCGGTAAGCTTATTAGCAAGATTGAGCTCATCCCTAACAAGAAGACAATGGAATGGTATTAAGCATATAGTTAGATATCTTCGAGGAACTCTAGATATGTGATTGTTTTATTCTAATGAATTCAAGTCAGAAATGATTGGCTATGCCGATGCAGGTTATTTGTCTGATCCATATAAAGTGCGATCTCAAACATGATATTTGTTTACATGTGGAGGTACAACTATATCATGTCGTTCAATGAAACAAATAATAGCTGCCACATCTTCAAATCATGCCGAGATAATAGCCATTCATGAATCTAGTCGGGAATGTATTTGGTAGAGATCAATGACTCAACATATTCAGAGAATGTGTGGCTTACTTATGAAAAAGGATAATCCAACTACACTATATGAAGACAATGTTGCTTGTATTGCTCAACTAAAACGAGGATACATTAAAGGAGATAGAATAAAGCACATTTCACCAAAGTTCTTTTTCACGCATAATCTTCAACAAAATGGTCTCTACAACATTTTATGCCTTTGACTACCCCGTAAAAGCGTGGCCTAAACTAGCAAAAAGTGTGGTCTTTGGTCAAAGGCCACACTTTTCGACTTTAGGCAACACTTTTCTAGGGGTGGCCAAAAGAAGCGTAACCTTTGACCTAAGGGAACGCTTTTCAAATGTTACCTTACAAGTCACGCTTAACAGCGTGGCCCATTAGTCAACAAAGACAATGCTTGTTACGCCCCATTTTGCAACGCTTTTATACACTACAACTACACTAAAAAAAACGTAGCAGTTATTACCTTTTAGGCCACACTTGTTAACCGTGGCTTTTAAAGGAACATTTACAAAGCGTGGTCTTTACTACAAATTGCCACACTTTTAAAGCGTGGCCATTAGCTAGGTTACGATTTTTCCCTTTTTAAAATTTTACAAAAATTACAGTTTGCATATACCATGTAATTATAATTATTTCAATCACATGCATTATTATATATTTTGATGATATAAAGAACTAAATTAGCTAATAAATACCAAAAATAATAATCCAAAAGAATATACATACTAATAAAACGTGTCAAAATGCCCATACTAATAAAACAACGTGTCAAAATGCCCATTAACAATAAACTTTCTAAAGGTGAGTATATTCATAAAGTATCACGAATATAAGACATCTTAATTATCCAAAAATTCTCCGCATTCACACTACGATCAAATTGACTTTCCGCCACCATTTCAAATTGCATCACACACTTTCTCCTACACATAAAAAGAAATTAATAATTAGATAGAAACTAAATTTTGATGCTAGTCAAGAAGAACAAAGACTTTGTATAGTAGCACCATATTTGCATTAGTCATATATAAAAAACTAAATTTTTTTCATAAGAAAACCAAGAAATGAAGTGAACATAAAACCTGAAAAGAACATATTCAATGTTTCATATACTATGTTTTTTGTCCAATCTAAAAAGCACAACACGTGGGATTCTCGTTACATATTGCTCCCATTTCAGTTTAACATCTCATTAGTAAAATTTATGTGACGACCCGGCCCGTCGTCACGGGAATTACCACCCCGTTATGTTGTAATTACATGTTTTATGATTTTATATCAGTGTTAGAGTCTATCGGGTGAGTTAGGAGTGAATTGGATTGAAAATGAGGCACATAGCCTTTTGAAGGAAACTTGAATAAGGAAAGTCAACCCGGAGTTGACTATTTGGTTAGAGGGCTCGGAATAGGATTCTGATGATTCGGTAGTTCCGGGAGGTGAATTGTGACTTAAGGGAACAATCGGAATTGAATTTGGAGGTCCGGTGTAGAAATAGGCTTGAATTGGCTAAGGTTGAATTTTGGCGAAATCCGAATGGTAGGTGAGATTTTGATCCAGGGGTCGGAATGGAATTCCGACAGTTGCAGTAGCTCCGTTTGGTGATTTTGGATATGTCCGCAAATTTTCAGATCATTCGGACGTTGTTTAGTCGGGTTTTTGATTGATTGTGCAATTCGGAATGTTTTAAGGAATTTAGGCTTGAATTCGATGCGAATTATGGGTTTTGATGTTGTTAGACGTGTTTTGAGGATTGGAGCAAGTTCAAATAAGGTATTAGGATGTGTTGGTGTGTTTGGACGAGGTCCCGGGGGCCTCGGGGTGTTTTCGGATGGCTAAACGGGAGAAAATGTGGAAAATTGCAGGGAAGTGTTCCGGTTCTGTTGTTTTCGCTCCGGCGGAAATGGGGGCGCAGGAGCGAGTCCGCAGAAGCGGACAAGGAGGCGCAGGAGCGCTTGTCTTCGCAGAAGTGGAATCTTTTCCGCTGAAGCGGCGTCGCTAGTGCGAGTGGGTGACCGCAGAAGCGGACTTGATGAGTAAGGGGAAAGTCCGCAGAAGCGGATTCTTGATCGCCTGGGCGAGTCCGCAGGAGCGGACTCTAGAGCGCAGAGGCGAAAGTCACCGCAGGAGCGGTTATGTTTTCGCGGAAGCGGACGCGCGGAAGCGGTCTTATGTTCGCAGAAGCGGAATTTGGCCGGCTAGTCCTGGAATCGCAGAAGCGACCATCTGGTCGCGGATACGGACTCGCAGGAGCGGAATTTTACCCGCAGAAGAGAAAATCGCAGTGAGTTAATTGTATCAGTAGTTAGAAAATTTCAGAAACATTTCACACATTTGGGTCTCGGCTTAAGGAGGCGATTTGAGCGATTTTGAAGAGATCATCAGGTAATCAACTATGGACTTAAACTATGATTAGTATTGATAATATTATGCAATTATATCATGGAAATGGAGGAATTTGGGGTGATTCATGGAAGATTTAACCCTAGGCTTGAACTTTAGAAAATCAAGGTTTTGAATGGGCAAATGGAGTCCGAATTTGGTAAAATTGATATGCTTAGACTCATATTGAGATGTGGGTTCCGAATATGTGACTTTTGTAATTTTTCGAGAAGCGTACCGAAAGTCTCGGGTTTTGACAACTTTGGGAATTTTGATGTAAATTGAGTTGTATTGATTGGGTGTCGTCCCATTGGCCTAATTTGTTGTGTTTCTACCGTATTTGATCAGATTCTACACGTGCGGAGCTTGATTCTCGTGGCAAGGGCATTGCGGAGTAGTCGTCGTGCCGTATTGAGGTGAGTAATAGATGTGGGTGATGACCAGCGGGTTCGAAACCCCGGTACACCACTTTGTGACGCTGTATAGCGGCGAGACACGTACTCTCTTGTGAGTGCGGGGTCGATTATGATTGGGGACTATGGCTTAGTCTGACTTGTTGATACTGTGTTATGACATTGGCTATTCTTGAGCCGTCGAACCTCCTTCTCGGATGGTTACATACTATATATGCTCATATTGGCCACTCTTGAGCCGAGGAACCCCCTTCTTGGGCGGTTGAGTATACTTGTGGGCCGTGAGCCAGTTATTGGATCCCGCGAGGATCGTTATCATTGTCTTATCATATTGACATGTTAGTTACTACCGATCCGTAGCTATTTCTGTTATCATGCTATTTCCAATCTCTGGAACTTGGTATTACTGTTTAACAACTAAAAAATGATAAAAAGGTTTTCAAAACTACTTTTGAGCCTGCGAGGCTGTATTTGCATATTAGCTGACTGGTAGTGGATCGGGCTGCGCGCCGCAGCAGTATACATGTTGGATCGGACTGCACGCTGCAGTGATATTGTGCTTGGGCTGTAGGAGCCCCTCCAGAGTCTGAACCCCCACAGTGAGCACGGGTACCCAAATTGGATCGGGCTACACGCCGTAGAGGTCATATCATGCATTGCATTGCATTTAGCTACATCTGCTAGCTGTTATACTATTTTTCTGGTACTTATTGGTACAGGTACAGTTGATATTGATTCTGTGACAGGGTATTCGATTACAGCTTTACATAGTGCTTTATTGCGGATTTCTTATCTGCGCTGTCTTACCCTTGTTTATTACCACTGAGTCTAGCAGTACTCATTTTACTCCCTGCACCTTGTGTGCAGATCCAGGTACCTCTCAGCAGTTATCCGGTAGTTGTTCGAGGCGACATCTATAGGATATTCGAGGTAGCTGCAGAGTCCGCAGGACCCGATATTCCTTCTCACTGTCTTTTGATTTCGTATTGCTATTTCTTTCCGCACTTGGTATCTTGTAAACCTTTATACACTTATGTTCAGTAGAGGCTCATGACTCTTGACCCTTCGGTCTATGGGAGTTAGTATATTTTGGGACTTGGTTCCCCGCTGTTGGTATATGTATCACTGTTGTTTCATATTTTGATATGCTTAAATGGGATAAAACGATCTTCTAGCTCCGTTCTTATTATTGATTGGTCAGGCTGGCTTAGCAATGTGCTGGGCGCCATCACGACCGGATTTGAGGTCGTGACAAGTTGGTATCAGAGCCTAGGTTTACTAGGCCTCATGAGTCTCGAGCCGGTTGGTAGAGTCTTGTGGATCGGTACGGGGACGCCTGTACTTATCCTCGGGAGGCTGCGAACCTTTAGGAAACACTTCACATTTCTTGGAATTCTTATCGTGCGCACTTGATTCAGCTTGAGATATAATTTTTGAAATTCCGTCCACACTTCTGTGTACGTATCGAGCGCCCAGTAATATGATTGCCTTGATGGCTTGTGATTCTCCGATCGAGGGGCGAGATATAATCTTTGTGAGTTCATGTTGGGCCGTCAGGATGACTTGAGGCTGGACCTTGTTTATGACTTGAGCATCGAGGTGCTGATTTTGTGAGTGGTGGCAATAGATAATGTACTGAGGGTTTGAAACCCCGTATTTGCACTATACAGTGCTATGCTGAGTTGACACACGCGTCATGTGACAAGTGTGGTGGTATTGTGACTGGGGATTTGTACTTGATCCTTCCCGATTGATAGATTACTGTGTATAATGACCGAGACAGGCTTATATCTATGTACTTGGGCTAGTAGCCATGTTTGGGGCCTTGTGCCGATCTGTAGAGTATTAGGGAGGCTTACTAATGGATGAGTTGTTAATTGTTCGACTCTTGTCTAATCTGTTGTGTAGCCCCGAGCTATGGGCGTGGTGAATAATTATCATATCTCGTAATTGGAAGGTAAAGTGCCTTATGTGTAGTGGAACGAGTTTAAACTCGGGAAGACTAAAGTGATTTTGCTATGTGTATCCTGGTGGAAGGTATTGTGATGAAATGCTAAATTGAGAAGAAGTAGGAGGGTTGATCCTCATGTGTAATTGAAAGGTATTTGATATGTGTTATGATTCGAGCAGGTACAACGCATGTTCAAGTATAAATTGTGATAATATGATTCGTATATTATTGAGATTTAATGTTGTTGAAATACACTGTGATATCTTGTTGAGTTGTGGATGTATTGTTAGAATGGTTTGGTGATTCTCTGGCAGGTGGATAGGCTAATGTACAAAGGAAACTCTGCCGAAATTTTTGGAAAATTTGGGACTTAGAAAAGATTTTTGTCACCTAAAGAGTGGGCGTAACTATTGTGTGTGAATGAATGCAAGAATTGCAAAAGAATTAATATTTCTGATGATTCGAACCTCCGCCGAAGCTTGTAAATGACTTGAGTTTAATCTAACTAGAACTTTGTTGCATCATTTGAGTAAGAAGGCTATGAGTGGCTAAAAGTGCTTTGATGTGTGACTCCGAGCTAAGTTGGGGAGGTTGTTATTGATTAACTGATTGCACTGTCGTGTGCTGTGTTGGCTCTGTCTCTAGGTATGATGGGAAATTTTGATAAAGGTTATGGTGCTTCGTAGATATGAAGAAATACTAGGATGTTGTGAACTTATGTTGGTAAAGAGTGTTCGGTGTATATAAAAGGAAGATAGCTAATTGTATCTGTATGTAATCATGTTCTGTGGTGTCAGAGATTTAGCAAGGCACGAGTGGTCCTGTTCAATAAGACAGTTGAATTACAGCTGAATAAGGGTGAATGACGCCGGAGAATTATTTTTCGGTGTTCAAGATTTTACTTGTAACAGTCAGGTGTCTTAAGATTGTGCATGTGGCTAAAGACGCTGGTTTCGTTAGAAGAAATCAAGACTTGTGTTATATTATGTGAATGATGGGATTCTATGTAACCATATGGGAAGGTAATGATACTAATTCAAAAATCGCATGAAGTTCTTCAAAACAAGTATTGTAGAATGTGGTACTCCTGGGAAACATTGAGAGTGGCCTATGGGTTTTAGACCGTGTGGTCTTATGTACGAGTCTCGTGTGGTAACATGAGTTGAGTTAGGGTAGTGCTACAGTAAAGGCTAATACTAAGTTAAAAATGGTTCAAAAAAGAAATTGAGTAAATGGAGCAACTTGTTAATAAACCGAAGCGGTATGATAAGGAATACGATTAATTATTGGTATGTGATTGAAGTAATGAGTCTTGCAGATATTGTGCAACAAAGCCTTTGAGTGCTGACAATTGTGTAACTCGATATGGGTATAAGGACTCAGTCCTGGCAGTTTAACTTATGCAATGTAATTGGAAGAAAGAGTTTATGATGTGTTTTAACGTGGTTTAAAAATGAGTGTATTTCCTATTGGTATGTAAGGCTTGGAACGTGTGATGAGTTTTCTCTATATGGGATCATGAAAGCCCTTGACTAGTTGAGTGCGCCGATGTTTGCGGCGTAGGATAGGAATATGAATTTCTATGTTATCTTAGTGTGGTATGGTATATGCGATGTGTTATGAAAAAGTTGATAATGGCATATTCAACG